>CM019167.2:92617781-93090262 GCA_009739505.2 Apolygus lucorum
TTAAAATTAAGAAATTGAAAAATAAATTGAAAAATAAAGAATTAAAATAAAATGAAATTTTTTAAGAAGAATAAAAGAACAAAGAAGAATTTAAGAAATTATCTACGAAGAAATCTAATTATTCGATTTAAATTTATAGGCAATTGCCTAATATTTTTTATTAAATTACATTCCTAAGCAAACGGGAATTAGCAAACGCTCCAGTTTTTGGACGGGAATAACCTACACGCAGAATGCATAGACAAAACGTAAACGTCTCGGACATCCCCTTACCTCCCGGGAAACCCGCTCAACGCCGCTCAACTAATTCACATGGCGCTTAACCCGATCCCGGAATTACCGCTATTCCCAGACCATCCGGACCTCGAAGACGATTCGGACGTGGAACCATCGAATGCTGGTACTGGTGGCCCAAGCACCGCCTCCTCCTCCCTCAGGCCCTTCAGGCTCGAACTCAAACCCAGTAGCACCCAGAAGAGGACCTCCAGAATACAAGAGGGAGTACGGAGAAATAATACCAAACTTCAACGGGGAACCACTAATTTTAGCTAAATATATCAAACAATGCGATAAATTTACTCTAAATTTCACGATTCCGCTAATCCCAATAATTTCCAAAACGACGTGATACTTGGAGCTTTTACGTCCAAATTGGGACCCGGCATAGCCGACAAAATTTACATTCAATCAATAGAAACTTATTTGGATTTGCGGAATGCTCTAGTTCAAACTTATAGCGATAAGAGGGACACGTACACGTTGACCATAGAGTTGTCAAAGTTGAAACAAACTTTGCAAGAAGATTGGTTTCAGCTTCCACGATCGTGTAAGCAGCGTGTTAAATGCCCAGGTCGCTTATCTTCAGATGAAGATTCCTGGAGATGGCGGACGATTACTTGTGCAGTATATGCAAGGCCTAGCCCTGCGAGTTTTTGTGCATGGTATAGCAGAACCGTGGAGTAAGCCTTCTTAGAACGAAGGCTCCCGCCAACCTTGGCATCGCGTTATCTATGCTCACGAACGACTTTAATCTGAGACCCGGTAGTAAAACGACCGCGCCGTTCTTCCACAAGACCGACTACTTCCGCTCCTAATGCTAGCAGACCCCAGATTACAAAACAGATTCACACCCAGGCCATTCATACCGAATCCCCAACAACTAAATTATCAGTCCAACTTTGCTCCCAGGAATTTCCAAAATTTCCCAAGAGGACCTCCCCAAAATAACTTCACCAATTTCTCGAGAGGACCCCCGCAAACCAATTTCCAGAATTTCCAGAGAAATAATCAAAATTTCTATCCGCGAAACCCAAATTCCAACCAAAATACGAGACCGAACTGCCCCCAAAAATTAAAACAGAAAATGACCAAAAGCCCACACCTATGTCAACTTCAACGAGAAAACACTAATTTCCATCTAATGGAACCGGAAAATCAGTATACAGAACTAGAAAATGAAAATGCCCAATATTTGACCCTAACTACGGAGACGAAATCCAACAAGGCTATTCCGAACAATATGACCCGTATGACCAACAGATAGAGCAGTTAAATCAACAATTTGAAACACAGCCATTGAACAAGATCATCATTTTTTAGGGGTGACGAGCCTCCCGTCATCGAATTGTTGAACTTTCCAAATAACCAACAATCTCTTCCTTATATAATTATGCCCGACCTAAACCTCAAAATTCTGATAGATACCGGCAGCACAAGAAGTTTTATAAATCCCGAAACTGCATACAATTACTTCCCAATGAAAATAGAACCAGATCAGGACTCGTCAGAACCGCCCATGGTACTTCGAGAATTTACGAAAAATCCTTAGTGCCATGCGGGAATTTGTTTAAAGCCCGTGGACTGAACCTTCCGTTCAGCCTATTAAATTCCACAATAGATTCGATATGCTGTTAGGCATGGACAATCTAAAATTTATTAAAGCCACTGTAGATTTCGACAAAAACATCTTAAAAACACCCCATTTAGCACTGAAATTATTATTTGTTGATTCAGATTCTAGTTCATCAACCCCTAGGGAGTCCTATCTAATTGAAGCCAGAACTATCCAACAAGTGAAAATTAAAATCAAAAACATCGAAAATGGCGAAGCAATCATACCCCGAACAGAGTTCAACAAAATCGAAATTCCTCAATGCTTAGCACTGGTTAAAACTTTTATGCTCACGTCCACGTAATGAATCCGACAGAAGAAAATCATAGTTTCGTACAACAAAACCCGATACTTGCAGAACCCATTTTAGACAACCTTTTCATAGAATCCGACAGCACAGGACCTTTACCCAGATCCCAGAAATCGACCAATCAAACTAAACTTGACTTACAGAAACTCCGCCTAGACCATATGAACAATGAAGAGAGACAGGTTATTCAAAATTTAGTAAAAGAATTCTCGGACATTTTCCAGACCGACGACCAACCACTGACATTCACTAACGACGTAAAACATCACATACGAACTACGGACGAACTGCCAGTTTACGTGAAGCCATATAGGTACCCGAGCATTTACAAGGACGAAGTAAAACGTCAAATGGGAGAAATGCTAGAACAAAACATTATCCGACCCTCTAACTCACCGTACAACGCCCCTCTATGGGTAGTTCCTAAAAAACTAGATGCTTCGGGAAAGCAAAAATACCGCCTTGTCATTGACTACCGTAAGCTAAACGAGAAAACAATTTCCGATAAATTTCCGTTACCTAACATCACGGATTTACTTGATAAACTAGGCCGATGTCAATACTTTACCAGCTTGGATCTAAGGTCAGGGTTTTACCAATGCGAGCTAGACGAAGCCTCAATTCCGAAAACGGCTTTTCCACAGAGAACGAACACTATGAGTTCCTGAGGATGCCTTTTGGTTTGAAGAATGCTCCCCCTACCTTCCAAAGACTAATGAATTCTGTTCTCCGAGGTCTACAAAATGAGATCTGCCTTGTTTATCTCGATGACATCTTAATTTACAGCGTTAGTCTGCAAGAACACTGCGATCGACTTAGGCAAGTATTCAAGAGACTCAGGGAATCTAACCTTAAAGTCCAATTGGATAAAACAGAGTTCCTGAGAAAGGAAATTAGCTTCTTAGGACACATCATAACACCGGAAGGCGTAAAACCGAATCCGCTCAAAATTGATGCCATCTCAAATTTTCCGCTCCCAAAAACAAAGAAAGAAATTAAACAATTTTTAGGTTTACTCGGCTACTACAGGAAATTCATCAATAACTTCGCAAAATTAACTAAACCTTTAACAACTTGTCTTAAGAAAAATAAAACAGTAACGTATAACGACCCTCTTTACCAAGAATGTTTTGAACATTGCAAGACTTTGCTAACCAATGATCCCATTTTACAATACCCAGACTTTGAAAAAGAATTTAACGTCACCTGCGACGCCAGCGACTTTGCACTCGGCGCCGTACTAAGTCAGTTTCATAGTGGTTCAGACCTCCCAATTGCCTTTGCTAGTCGTACTTTAAATGATTCAGAAAGAAAACTCTCCACCATAGAAAAAGAACTTTTGGCCATCCTCTTTGCTCTAAAGAACTTCCGACCTTACCTCTACGGGAGAAAGTTTACCTTGTATACAGACCATCGTCCATTGCAATGGATCTTCAGCCTTAAGGACTGTTCATCAAAATTATTCCGCTGGAGATTAAAACTAAGTGATTACGATTTCGTCATAAAATATAAACCAGGATCGGCTAATCACGTAGCCGACGCACTGTCCAGAATTGAACTAAACAATAATGATACTAACGACCCCATTCCATCAACAAGTTTTGACCCTCCTTCAGATGAGATAGACAAAATAATAGGCACAATAATCGACAAGGACTACCTAGAACTTCTCGATCCCTTAGAAATTAATAGATTAATAGAACAACTAGATACAACAAATCAATCTTTGGAAGTTAATCCCACAGACCGTAATTCTGATTCTATGAGCACTGTACATTCAAACGCAGAAGGAAGCACGATTTTAACTATCCCGATCAAGGAAGGAGTTGTGAATCATGGACTTAATCAAATACTGATCAAAACAACATCAGGAAAACCTAAACCAACAAAAGTTATAAAATTGTTTGGAACTAAAACAAGATTAACCGTGGAATTATCAAAACCTAACTTTGAACACGATGTAATTAATTTCGTGAAAGAGTACGTTCGTCCTCATATTGAATACTCGATATATTTTTATAACGACGACAAATGCGAAACATACCAACGATTCGCAAAAATAATGATGAACGTATTCAAAGAATCTGCAATCAAAATGACTAAATTCAATCAATTAGTTCAAGACGTGACCAATGAAGACGAAGTCGAACACCTCATATCCAGTTATCATCTAGGTAAGACAAATCACAGAGGAATAGCTGAAACATATGCAAAACTCAAAAGAACCTACTTCTGGCCTAATCAAAAGATATCGATCCAAAACTTCATTAATAGATGTGAAACATGCCTCAGCACTAAATATGACAGAGCTCCCATTAAACCTAAATTCAACATAACCCCCACGCCGACCAGACCATTTGAGATCGTACATTTGGATAAATTCACATTGGACGGCAGTAAATTCCTCACCATAGTCGACGCCTTTTCAAAATACGCCCAAGCCTATTACTTGACCTCCAATTCAAGCTTAGAAGCAGTCAAAAACCTCTTAACCTTCTTCACCCATCACGGAATTCCGAAAATGATTGTCTCCGACAATGGGGCTGAGTTTGATTCATCTCTGGTAAAGGAACTCTTGAACCTTCATAAAATAGAAACCCATTTTATCTGCAGCCAAAATCCAAACAGTAACGGTATAATTGAACGATTCCACTCCACCCTAATAGAACATATCAGACTTATCAACAACAGAACCGAATTTTCTTGCGACTCGATGGTCACTAAAGTAAAATACGCACTCATAGCTTATAACAATTCAATTCATTCTGTAACTAGCTTAACTCCCTTCGAAGTAGTGAACGGTCATATCGAACAGGGGAATCCCCTTGAAGCTGACTTAGAACAAGTTCTGCTAAATGATTACACATCGAAACATAAAGAACGTATAGCCGCGTTATATTCTGAAATTCACAATCGTAGTAATCAAACAAAAGAAGGAGTCATAGAAAAAGTCAATAAAAATAGAGAAGAAATTCCAAATCTCCCTCAAACCGTTTACGTAAAGAACAAACAATTAATGAGTAAAACCAAAAACAAATATAATAAAGAAACCCTAAAGTCTGTAGATCCCGAAAAGAAAACGGCAGAGATAGTTCCTAGACATCACAATACAAAGAAAAAGATCCACGTCTCCAACATAAAACGACCTAGGAAATTAGCAGCAGAGACAACTTCAAATTCAGATAGCTTAACTGATTCAGATATAGAACCACCTGAAAATTCAACACCCGACAAAACCTTCCGCGGACCTTGGAAAGGACCTAGGAAATAACTCCTTTGTTGCGATTACAGGTTTCTGCTCGTTCTCCCACCAATCGCAATCGGCGCTGAAATCAAGAATCTTGATAGAAGTGGAGGCATAATTCCTATTGACTTGGGACCTGCGAAACTAGAAGACACTGAACACGTACTGACTCATTACTATGAACTTTCTGGAATTTACTCCGCAGTCGATAATCTAAATGCCAATTTCTCATCCCTCGTTTATCACGGCCAAAAATCTCGGAAAATTCAAGATAAACTAGACGAATACTATTCCTTTTTCAGACACATCCAACTCCTAGTACACCAGAAAATATCCAACATAAAATCCCATGGGAACTCTCGACAGAGAAGAGGTTTAATTAATGGTCTCGGAACAGTAATAAAAGCAATAACTGGTAACCTTGATAACGACGATAAAGATAGATTTGATCAAATCGTCGATGATTTAGATAAACGAACCAAGAATTTAAACGCGAAATATTCCCGACAATATTCAGTGGTAGATCAACTGATCGCCAACTACAATAAAACCCTTCAGGTAGTCCAATTTAATAATGAACAAATCAAAAATAAGTTCTCAGAAATTAACTCAGTATTAAACTCAATCGATACACAAACCATGATGTACAAGGATATCGTTTACCATCTCCAGTCTTCTATGAACCTAATTCTAAATTTGTTATCCGAAATAGAAACATCAATAACTTTCTGTAAACAAGGAATATTGCACCCCAGTATCATGAGTACCCATATCTTAGAAATGGAATTTCAAAAACTATCAATAAATGTGACTGACCTCCTAACTTACGAGTCGTTAATTAAGGTACAATGTAACATAAGAAGTAATAGAATAATTTATTTCCTCACATTACCAGTATATAAAAACACTAATTACCACCTGTATTACTTGTATTCTACTCCATGGTATGTCAATAATAGTAGTTATACAACGGTTATACCACAATTTAGGTATCTATTAAAAAACTACGATACTGGCAATGAAGTACTTCCACTTACAACTCGTTGTGTACTAAATGAAATATTCTATTGCAATATTGAAATGTCATCACCAGCTAAAGCACAATGTGAACGAAATATCCTATTTAACGGTTCCACTAAAAGTTGTCAGTTCACTAAACTCGATATAGAAACAAATTACATCTCCATAGTACCAGAGACAAACCAATTATTAGCAGTATTCCCTAATGAAGACCAGATTCAAATCAAAAGCCCTGATAAAATGGAAACTGTCAGCTTACGCGGAATTTATTTGATTAACCCTGTATTAGACACCGTTTATTACCATAACAAAATCCTCTCCACTAAATTATTTAGTACTGGAAGCCCTACCTTGCTCAGTCTACCCCCTCCAAAACTTGACTCCTTGAATTTCACCAAAATGTCAGTTCACATAGATGACCTCGATTTACAAAATTTTAACCAATTTCAACTTAACCTCAACCCACTGGAAGACTATCCATTGGAAAATTTCTCCTGGTATCCGACAATCATGCCAAGTCTTTGGACTATCCTCCTCTACTTATTTCTCATTTCCATATTTAGCTACACTATCACTAATTACCTCCGTACAAGAAAAATCCACATAACCCAATGAAGCACAGTGCGACAACATCATGCCCGCCATGCCGTTGATGGTTTATGTTTTGTTATGTTTATTGTTTACATACCTACCGTTTGCTTATTTAATTAAAATTGTTTTGTACATTTTGTACTTTATTCTTGTTTTGTGATTATTTTGTACTTTTTGAACAATTGTTTTGTACATTGTTTTTGTACGTTTGTATTCAGTACGTTTGTACGTTTTTGTAAATGTTTTGTACTTTGTATTCTGTATTATTGTTTTGTATTCTGTTCTACTATTGTAATCATTGAATTGTAAAAATTTTTTTAATCATTGTAATCAAAAAGAAAAATAACGGAACATAGCCATTTAAAAATCAAAACTTAAATTCAAAACTTAACCTCAATTTTAAACTCAAAACTTAACTTCAAACTCCAATTTTCAATTTTCTTAAACTTCAAAAATTTCAATTTTAAACTTAACTTCAAAAACTTCGTGACTCTATCACTGCAGTTTTTCTCTTGGGGAGGGAGGTGTTACGTCACCATAAATGCTGACTTCCCTAAGAAACCCTTATTCAGCAGCAGGAACCTATATAGGGAACTGCACTGCCCGCCGCGAGTCAGTCTCGTCTTGCTGCTCGTCCTTAACGCCCGGTGTTCCGTTATTTCGCTTGAAGTTCCGTGTCAATAAATCGAAAGTGTTTTTTAAAAACTGTTTTGGTGGAACCCCGAACATAACTTATATTTATAATAATATTATAAATACTTGATATTATCAAGTATTTCTGGGGCAATGAATTCAATCCCGTCTAGTAACATTGCACCACTGCCCGTTTCTGTAGCGATAACCGTGAGTTTTTTAGAGTGGAGTAAAGATAGACGCACTCGTAGGTAACGTTACTCCAACATTTAAACAATTAAATAGGGGGGTTACAATTATCTGATCAATGAGCTCGACCACTCAAAATGTTCAGAAAGCCCTGAAGATCAATTCACTTATTAAAAAAATCAATTTAACCCATTCCGAGTGGGGAGAAATTGTATTTGGAAATGTTTTGGAGTAAATCTTGGGGTAAAGTTTGACGGTTTTACGGTACCTACCATCAAATTTAAGGAGACGGGGACACTTTTTTTTACCAAACGGTCAACACCGAATATTCCCAGAAAAATTACCGCAAACCGCTTCATAATCGGCCGAAAATTGACTGAGAAATACGCGAAAAACGGAATCGACTTCGGTACCCTCTCAACTCATCGATTTTAACAAACACTGTATGTAACATAATGTCAAATGAAGAGAGTTGTTTGTGCCGAATAAGATAAAAATAGAACAATTCCAGCAAGATAATAGGAACATGAACATTCAGGAGTTCAATCGCTCGCTGGACCCCTCCTGCTCGTTCGTAACTCAGTTCCCAGTCCAATCTCAGTCGCCACACCTTAGGATTGTTAAAACCACTTCTAATTATTGAAACCCTTCACAATGACGATGAGTGTGGTTAAATTGCCCCGACAACAACGATAACACCTCAATCAAGTATATCCGCGAAATGACACTAGAAACTACGAGCTTTAGGTCGCTCGGTGTGCTCATATTTCTCCACCCTCTGCTTTTCTTCTTTGCTGAACTTCTCGCCGCTTCACGACCAGGCCAGATTAAGTACTGTCTGCAGACAACATCGGTGAGAGGAATTTCATCGTAATCCCGTATTACCTTTTGTATAGACAATTCCAACAATAATAACTCCAAATCAGTGGGGGTTTTATTACAATGAGAGTACTTTGTCGTGTCCAATCATTTTAATTCGTGGAGAGATTTCAACAACCCTATGGTTGTCATATTCAATCCAACAGCAAGAGGATGAGATTTCTGTGTAGAGCGCAAGTAGCCACTACTGCAGTTAACTAACAAAATTTTGTTCCTCTCACTTATTTGGAAAAAAAGAAAAAGTCCAACCACGACATGTTAACCATAATCTCTACACAGGGTGTCTCTAGACGAAAGAACAATACTTCAAGAAGATTCAACAACTTTTCCCTCCTAAAACCTTTATTTCAACCAACTCAAAATTCATTTTCAAAGATCATAATTTGAATTTACTGTGTAATTCAAATACGTGTTTTTTAATTTGGATTGGTGTGCCAAATACCTCAAATTAGTTATCGACTATTCTTTTGTTGAAACTTAATGTTTCAGCCTGAAGATGCTGGAGAGGTTTCCAGCGAAACTGTTGCTACCTAGTGAAAAAGTAAAACGTACGTTTCCTTTTTTAATCAAGAAGAGGACCCGAACCTGAGTCTAATTCACCGAATCAGAATAATATTCTTCCGACTCCACAAATTCATCACTCAAATACCACACCCCCCCCCCTCCACCATCAAATTTCATAAAATTCCTTTCAAAAAGTGGGTCACCGTTGGAAAGCTGATGAAACGGAGCATGTTTTGAAGGACCTCTGGGGAAGGACGTGTTTTAGCAGAAAAACGCTGCAAATTATTACACAAAGGTTTATTATTTTTCTATATAGATCACTCGTCTACAAAATCACCAACCATCCAATATGAAGAGGAAAAAAAAAAATTTTTTAAAAATCAAAAAAAAATCAAAATCACCAACCATCGATCGCATTTCGGTCAGCTCTAATTTGAACGGAGATTAGGCCTCTTTTGCGATTCACACTCGTATTTTGATTTATACATATATATTTCAATATAAACCCTTAAATTTTCGTGGGGAGCGAACGGTTTGTCCTACAGAGCTCCGCGTGGTCTCAAACAATTCTAAAAATTCTATAGAATCTTAAATTGAAGGAAAAACAATACCTTTATATCTAATTTTTTTGAGTTAGGGCGTTTTCAAAATTTCAAAATTGATTTTGGAACCCTTAGAAGTGACCTAAATCAACCAAAATCTTCGGGGCACAACTAGACCCCAAATGGAGCCTACATACCAAATTTCATCAAAATCGGTCAATGCTAAGTGGGGGAAGTGCCGCGGACGGCGGACGGACGGCCAAATTTTTATTCGATTTTTGGATTCTACGTACCTTGAAACGTAAACCATCAAATTTTGAGGGGGTGTTAAAATTTTTTTTCTTGGTCGATTCCAAAGGTTCATTATTGAAAATAATAAACCAAAATTGAAAAATGTTTGAGAGAAGAAAAAAACAGAAATTGACAACTTTTTTCTTCTTTTAGGTAGAAAGACAGTAAAGTTTTTTTTAAAATGATCAACAGCTCCTAATTCGAGAAATTTAACTCTCTTTCCAACGGTGTAATCAGATTTGAATTATTTAGGAGTTATGACCATCTCAGTGGCGCAATAAATGATCGTCTTGGGACCCTGTATACCCTTAGTATATTAGTATATTAGAGATCAGATATTGGTTTATTATTTTCAATATGGACCTTTGGAATCGACTACAAAAAATGTTCCCCCCCCCCCTCCCCCTTTTTTTGTAGGTTTACACGTAGAATCCGAAAATCGAAATAAACATTTTCACGGCACTCTTCTACGAGCCGATTTTTATGAATTTGGTATATGGGCTACATTTGGGGTCTACTTAGTTGCGCCCGAAGCTTTTGGTTGATGTCAGTCACTTCCAAGAGGTGAAAAATGAAGGCTAAATTTTTCAAAACGCCCTAGCTAAAAAACTTCCAATATATTTGTACGTAACGTTTTTTCATACATTTTAAATAGTATTGAATTTTTAGAATCGAATGAGACCATCCTACAAGGACTTGAAGTTTGGAAAAATGATAAAGCAGAAAAACAAGTCTGAATCGCACTCAAATTGACAAAAATTGTCGGAATCTCCGTTCAAAACTAATAAAATGATATCTTTATATAATGCTAATAAAATAATACTAATAAAATGATATCTGATGTATGACTCCGATAAAATGCGATCTTCTTCCGTTTCTTCGAATAGAATTTTGTGTCACTCAGTTGCGCAATCCAGAATTCGTATTGAAGGCACCAACAACTCTCGGATAAGAATGCAGTAGGCAGATATCTAGGTACTGATGATAATAATGGTAGGTACTGATAATGGAAGAGAGATTTTCTTTGCGGGCGGGTGATCTACACAGAAAAAAACCGTTGTGTAATAATTAGCAGCGTTTTTCAGTAGGTGTTGTGTGGAACCCATCTCTACAATCACATAGGTAGTTAAGTCTGTACAACTAGATAGAACGAGAGTTCTATTCAAAATAAAAGGAAAAATTTACCTTTCTTAGATCAACTTGCCAAGTAAGTTTTTCTGCTCACGAAGAAATGTATCTCATATTACGACGACACTCGATAAATTGGAACTGAAACAACTGACACAGGAAACCGACACTTCCGCCGGACTGACTGTGATTAGATTGCAATTTGATTGCAGTCTCAAGTGCATTGTAGCATCTTCATCTATTTCATGTTTCTTCTTCTTATTCTTTCTCTGGTTTTGTTGATCGTTACCTAGAGTTGCGTAGTCACTACTTGCATGTTTTGTTGTTGTAGGGATGTTATCAGTTTCTCTTCTTCTTTTTCTATCTCTGCATTTGTTGACCTACGTTAGCGTGATCACATGGGATGTCCGATTTTTCCTGTCATTTTAGGTCAAATGGGCCTGCCTAGCATGCTTTCCATCGGAAGGATTGGTCCATGACTAGGAATTCCACTTCCATGATAGTTTTTTCTTGTGCTTGTGCATGGATGTAGGACCTATCTATACTTCCATGTATTTGTCTATTCATGGAAGAAGTATTGGGAGAAATCGTGGGAATCTAGTTCCATGGTTTGGTTGGAATGGGCATGGATGTTTATTTATGTGGGCCTCAAGTCCTACATCCATGTACAACATCCATGGAGTGCGTTAAAAACTATTTTATTTTAAGAATAAAAACAATTTATTCGGGAAAATTGTACGATGGGAACGCAACTTCTAATACAACCGTTAAATACGCAATATTTTATCTATATTTCTTGTTAGAGTTAACCCACTGAAGTTTAAAATTGAGCAGAAACAGATTAGTTCAATTTCACGGTTGTTATCATCCGCTGGGGTGACTGTTGCAGCTGTTCGTTCAATTGTCCCCCCCCAATACTCGTCCATTGCGACGCTTGCTAAAAAAGATTTCTAGTTTCCCATTCATTCAATAAACATGTTGTGTATGAAATGGGTTCTATCGTTTCCGTGCTGCACTGGAGCTGTCGGTCGTGCTCCCTGATCAATCCCGGTGGTAGACGGAGTTGCTCGCGATGCGGGACATCTCGTGACGGAGTTGCAGAACCAACACCAGCATCTCTCAACTCTGTTGTCGACGGAGCTTTGAGCGATGGAAATCCTCCTCAAACTAACGTCGTGTGCCTCAACTACGTCGAGTCCCCCAACGTTTTCATTCTGAACAGGTAGGTGCACATAAAGTGACGTAGGTGTATCGTAGGTACTTGCTTGTGTTGAATACTGGAGATTAGGTATGTGCTGTGTTCCGACACAGTCCCTTTATCGTGTATATGTGAAAGGCCTATTTTATGGAGATCGCTTTCATGAGGAATGATAATTTTAGGTGAATATGTGGCTTGGTTCAATTCAGAACTGATACACCAATATCAGCTACATGGCGCTTGATGCCATTCTAGCTTTAGGTGGATTGAGACTGTCCCAGGGCTAGTGAAAATTGCGACTTGAAAGGTATAAACCAATTTTGGTTTACTATTTTCAATAATAAACCATTTGAAACGAGCAAGAAAAAAAACTGTACTACTCCTAAAAATTTGATGGTTGGTGTAAAAAATCCGTATGCCTACCATACGCGGCAATTTTCTTAGTTGTCAGTTATTCTAAGGGGTAAAAAAGTGTTGAGTTTGAGAAGGGGAACGTAGAATGGATTCAAAATACAAAAACAAGGTTGGTGAACAAATAATAGCCTGCTCGACTGGCACTATTAATGAAGAAAATGCAACAGCCCTTGATGAACCCCTGGCCAGTTTTTAAAGGCTGAGGAAGACGATGAAGTTTTGCCGTAACACGTACCAACAAATAAAAAATTGAAAAATATACTCCAACTCTCTATCAAGTTGAGTTTTAAAAGCTTTGTGGTCAAGCATGAAGAAATGCCTGCATTATCAACATATGAGCCCCTGAAAAGCCAAGTGGCATAAGTCATGGAAATCTGTTTTTGAGATAAAGCATTTGTTGCGTCCAGCTTACTGAAAAACTCCTAAATTTATGTTGCCCGTCGAACTGGTGATGCCTTCTCTTGGGCTATTCTCGAAGCGCTAGACTTATGCCACTAGGCCAATAAACGAAGCTGAATGTTCTTATTACGTTTCCGCACTTATCTCCGTTCCATCCGAAATTTGACTTGTGCCACTTGGCTTTTCAGGGGCTCATATTATGCCTAGTTTAGATTTTTGTATTCTAGATTTCTACCGTTCTAGAGTAATTTACAGTGCGAATGAAAGTTTTTATGTTTGTTTTTCTTGCAATTCATGACCAGTAACTTCTTAAAATTGGATGTATTTGCTACAATTTGAGACGAGCTTGAGCTCTGTATGATGAATAATCACGGGGCTACAGCAATCCAAAATAGGTAATTTTTCAAAAAGTGGCAATTTTTGTGGCCGGGTTTTGAGCCACTTCGTATTCTTCAAGAATCTGTCAACCACCATCTTGTACAAAAAGACGAAATTTACACAATATGTGGTTCAAAACCCGGCCACAAAAATTGCCACTTTTTGAAAAATTACCTATTTTTGAATCGTACACTTTCAAGGTGGGGGATGACAGATTCTTGAAGAATCGCGAGGTTATGTTCAGAGATGACAGTCATCGCAGTCTCTCTTTCATTTTCAAAATAATGGAGCACAATTATTCCTAGTTTGGAAACTATCGCTTTGCAGGTTTTCATTAGCTCCTTAACGCCAATTCTGTTATTGTCATGATAGTCCAAGTAGAAGTGTGCTTCATCTGTCGACAGCACCAATGCATGTTCATCTTCCAAAATTTGCAAAATGCGCCCACTGAATTTTGGTCGATCATTATTTGATAAGGGAATTCCATTTGTTTGCTCACAATTTTTAATGGAACTTGTGTAAGGAATTCCAAGTGCTTGCCCAGCTTGGAATCTCTTACGTTTACATTTCCTGGTGTGACCACGGGTGGAGTACGACCCATTTTATTCTGAGGATTCGCATTTCCAGAGGTTCGATAATCGTTCACCCATTTTAAAATTGTGTTCTGCAACGAAACAATAGGAAAATAACAATGAAAGGCCACGATTGACTCGCCATTCCAAATAAATTCGTTATCAGCAAAAATACGATGCTCCACGGACCAGTTCTCCATTGTAACTAAACTTAACATCCTTATGGTCGGTTTATCAGTCACCAACGTTAACGGAGGTTTACGTCTCCTTCTGTTAACTTTAACGATGGGATACTTGGATGGATGGGATACTTGGAGGGGTACTTCACGATACCACCAAAAGATACGATTCATCCCTATTGAGATAAGGAGTGGTATCTTTCCCACACATCTCCTGCCACCAGTGGTATCTGATCGGTGGTATCTACTGCGCATGCGCAGGAGGCGATAAAGTGTGGTATCTCAACGTCGCTATCTCCTAGGAACTCTCTATTATAGATACTCTAAAGGTGCTGTTTATCAGTGCGAAATTAACCCACTGGTAACAATTAACTGGCTGTTAGGCCGAATAATCGATTATTTACCCAGCTTATCGAGATGGCTGTGGAAAGCTAAAAATGAAATTCAGCTTCTCCACAAATCGTTTTGGCAGTAGGTTTGTTCCAGCAGGGCCAACCGCGGTTAGCCCAAAAACCACAGCCTTATAGATCGCGGTTGTGTGACCATCACCGTGGTTCAACCACTGCTGGAACACTCAACAGCTAGTTGGTCGAAAATCGCGTTACTTCTGAGTATGTGTGACTTCAGGTTTCCATACCTGCTTATCATCGCATAGGATGCATAATGAATAAAATACCTTTTCCCATTGCTGTAATCATTTAAAATTCCTAAAAACTGTTTCTTTGATGAGGATGGCAAAAAATATTGTACAGATCCAAAGCAAGCAAAGTAGAAGAGTAACACCTTTCTACTCAATAAAAACATCAAATTTCTAGCTGATTGATGTTTTTATTGAATAGAAAGGTTTTACCTCATGCTCACTACCATATCTACGAATAATGCGTTGGTATTTTATGTACGAAAAATGAAGGTTTTCTTCGAAAAATCCGTTTGCTTTTTGACTTGATTTTTTAGAAATGGTTTAATTCCAAAAGATTTTGGTTTTACACTAGGCAGCTTGGAAATTTAACGCTCTTCCCAACGACATCCTTAAATTTGAATTTATTTGGTAAATAACAGGAATTATGGCAATTTTAATGACGTAAAGTCGAAAACGCGAAAAAAAACTTCGAAGTGAAAAAAAGGAATTTTGAGTGAATTAAGAAAAAATTGCCGCGAGACATTTTTTGTAGCAAATTAGTTGTACAATCGATCCTTGAACTTTGGTCCATCCAAATGGTAGACACCCTGTATAGGTATGATGTTATAGAAAAGTCACAATTTTAATGCAAATTTATCTTCACAAGGGCGTAAAGAGATTTCAAGGTTTCCTTTGTGAGAGCGAGAAATTTGAGGAAATTGGGCTGGTAGAAGCTTCACACGTTTCTGAAAAAAGTTCTTCCAACAGGAGGGTGAAAAAATCCATTACTTAACACACCTACTGTCCAATTTGTACCTATCTCTGATGACTATAAACTCTCAACCAAAACACCTTGGGAGGTCCTTCCACTGCGGAGCTCGTTTTGAAATGAGAAGGTTAAGGGAGAGGTTTCTTTAGTGTGAGGTTTCCAATCTTGACCGCTCGCAACCGCACTCCTCAAAGCGGTCGGGTTTGGGTCGACCGCGGTCGAGTTGCTGGAACAGTGGTTAGTCGTAATGCGCATGCGCCGGTCGACCACGGTCGCCTTGCTGGAACAAACCTAGTGTGTTTTGCGTCAGAAAAAAGAAGAAATTAGAAGAGGAAGAAACAATGTGCTTTGTTTTGGTGATTTCCTTTCTCGATCTCGGTTTTCCAAATTTCCTATTTCCAAATTTGAAAATTCTGGACATAGTGGCGCGGCAGTACCAATTGTTTTTTGTGGAATTTGTTGGAAATTGTCTGGTCATGACAAGATCCCGTCCACTCTGCCACTATGTCCAGAATTTTCAAATTTGCAGACGAAATAGTTTGTACGTTAATAGGGAAGTACCCTTTTCTATTTCGAAAATATTTAGCGTTTGGCCCTCCTGGCGACTGAATTTTCACATGCGTGCAGTCCATAGCACCTATAGCTCCAGGAAACCTGGCTTTTTTGTTTTTTCAATAAAATTCCATCCGAGATTGAATTAATTCTCCCTCGGTTGCTGGCATTTCGATAAATTGGGCGGATAGCCTGGCAGTTCCCAGCGACACCTGCTTAACAATTTTACAAGCAGAGCTTTTACTGACGCCACTAAAGTCGCTGACGGACACCTACATGGTTTTTCATTCTTTTATCCAATCGAAATCACATCAAAAAATCGCAATCGTCCCACGTCTCCACATGGTCAATCCGCATTTACCATGTAGGGTCTTCTTTTCCACTGCAGGAATTCGACTACAGCAACATCTTCGTCGCTGCTGTCTGAAAAAGAGACCCACACATCCATGTTCGATTGTAGCATAATTCACTAACAATCAACAACGCAATTCGCAAAAACGAACGTTCTGGGAAACAAAAACACGAGAACTGACTCTTGGAGGTTAAAAAGCCTTGGATAAATCGAGTTACCCTCCGGTAACTTTTTATCCAGTCCTCGGACGACCAGGTAACTTTAAACTACTGGTAACGGCTATCTGAGGACTGATGAACGCGTACGATTGAGTTACCCCATGGCCGTCGGATAAATCTGCTTTACCGGGGGAAAATGTGACTGATAAACCGACCCTTAGAGACGTTGCAATACTCTCAGTATATCGGGGTATTGATGTTTTTCTTCCAATACCACCAATATTTGTATCAGTATCTTGCATCTGATATTACTGTGGTAATGGTACATTCTCTCAATATAATCAGAAGTATCGATACTTTGTGACCGATATTTCCATTGAAAAATAGTTTCCAAATGGATGTTACCGCCATAGACAGTTACACGTTACTATTGGAACGTGTTGTTGATTCCAGTCCAAACTTATAATCCCCAAGTCATGTGTGATTGAAGTTGTTATTATGTTGTCAAATAAAAACTTTAGTCTGTGCTTGAATATCAAACTTGCATTCACTGATAAGTCATGGTTGCCAACCCTACTGTTTTTTTATAGATAGGCTTGATTAAGGATTGTAATGAGGGTTACTTGTACCTAAAACCTGCTCGCTGGTACCTCCATCTTAGATGGGTCTGCTACAGCTTCTTTTAATTTTAGCAACAATTCCAATGAAATTTGGTATATTGGCCTCATTTGGGGTTCAGTTGAGCCCCAAAAATGATTGTTAGCCTTGCGTGATATTGTGGTGGGTAGGTACTATTAAAGAAAAAGTCGTTTTCTTTGCAAAAGGGTGAACTATAAAGAAAAATAATAAACCGTTGAGTAATAATTTGCTGTGTTTTGAAACGTGATCAAAGTATCAATATCTTTTATTCCGATAATATCGAAATAGCAATACTGTTCTTCCGATGAGATCGAGTATCTGTTGTGATATACTTGGGATTTATTAATAATTAATTGTTTCCGATGGAAAGCCTTTCTGAATAATTTCCTACAAGCCTGATCAACTTGAGGATTTTTCCAGACGGTATTTTCATATCGATGACTCAATACGAAAAGTATGTCAGCCTTGTCTGCATCTGCTTTTACAAACTAAGTCGCAGTCATTGGTTCCAGCTCAATTCTGTATGAATGGGTTGGTATCTTCATCTTGACGTATTTGTCATCAAACTGAAGCTCAAAACCTAGTTTCCTAGGGAATCACATACTATCTTATCCTTCCCTATTGTAAAGCCATTGGGCCCCAGGAGGTTAAACCGATAGCTCAACCGCCACATCGACCTTCCCCGAAATTATCATTCCACCCCACCACATAATGTAACCCCCTCTACGTCTTGATGTCTATATTAGTATGTTATAGCATAGAATGAGGAATTTCACCATGTCGGAATTTCCTATTTTTGACCCCAAAATCGGATTCAGCAACTCTAAAAACCCCCTATGGCAAACTTTCAGCCCGAACTTCCTAATTTACGAATAAACAAAACGGTGTAGAAAATACGAATGTTTAAAAAAAAACGGGGAAATGACGTCATCCTGGAATAGTTCATTTATGGCCGCTTGAAGCGCTGAGGTCGAGAAATCTATAGTCCCCAGATGCAAAATTTCATGAAACCGAAATTTTGAAACTGAAGAAAAAAACTAGAAAAATCGAGATAGGGAAAATTAGGTTTCCTCTGTTTTTGTTTGATAACTTTTCTCTTAGAAAACACGATTTCGTCGTCCCAATGGGCAACACTGGGAGGAGACGGCTATCCGAACAGCCCAATCAGCGAGCGTTCCCGCTGCACGTCCGTTTTCCCGGTTAGTTTTGAAATTAAAAATTTTGACTGTCTCCCAAAAATAACAGGAGACTTATTTTCCGAAGTCAGCCCGATTTTCATCTATCCCACACCATTAACTATTCAGGAAAAATGCAAACAGAAATCGGTGAAATTCCTCATTAAGACAGTCTTGACTTTCAACTTGAAAAGTGTAATTCTTGTTAATATAAGTTTCTCCTTGAAACTTGAGAGTCCTTTCTTTCTACCACCTGCACGGGCTTCCAGTGAACACGAATCCATTTTAATTTTATACGGACTTAGAGTTCTAATTCTTTAGAGTATCACAGTCCAACAATTTTGGTGTCAGAAGTGGGATGTTGATCTTCACCTGGTTCTTTGAAGATTCCTGGGGCCCAAATGGCTTTACAATAGGGAAGGATAAGATGGTATGTGATTCCCTAGGAAACTAGGTTTTGAGCTTCAGTTTGATGACAAATACGTCAAGATGAAGATACCAACCCATTCATACAGAATTGAGCTGGCACCAATGACCGCGACTTAGTTTGTAAAAGCAGATGTAGACAAGGCTGACATACTTTTCATATTGAGTCATCGATATGAAAATACCGTCTGGAAAAATCCTCAAGTTGATCAGGCTTGTAGGAAATTATTCAGAAAGGCTTTCCATCGGAAACAATTAATTATTAATAAATCCCAAGTATATCACACTGTACTGCATGAAACATATCGTCTCGATACACGGGTGGCATCGCAACGTTCGTAACCATACCTAGCTCCAAGAGGAGGACCAGCGACCGGAAAAGTCTCCACCCTTCCATGTACTACCATATCTATGTCCCTGATTGTGGTAGGAGTTTGTATTGGACGTATGTATTGAATTAGGCGAATAGTTCTTTCTTCTTACTAAATATTTGATGTCTAATAACGGTTTTCATTTTAGTTGCAGGGATCCTGAGAATGGCAAGTCTGAGTCTTCTTTCACCATCTGCGTCTCAGTTGCGAATCAAAAGCTGTACGATGCAGTTATTCAGAGAAGCATCAGCCTACCTGTTTTCCCTAGAAAATGGAGTTGCAGTATTTGCCATTTGAAGAATTTGACTGTTACTACGTATTGTGCCGCGTGTGGAATGGAAGAAATGGCTACTCCTGACATATTTGTTAACGATGACGATATGAAGGATAAACAAACGAATTTAAATAACATTTTGGACAACGACTGCCAAGAATACCCTATCAACAAGTCTCCTAAACGACATAGTTTGTCTGTATACGAAAAAGTGAAATCAAAAGTGAGCAGGTCTCTCTCTAATGGTTCAGTCGTTCACAAAAAGTACACTGAACCTCGTAGACCGAGCAGCCTCCTTGTTGAAAAAACTGTTCTGGGTTTCGAACACGTTGATAAAAACAGTAATTTTGGCGATGGCAATGACGATGAAGACAATCCCAACGACTCCAGCGGAAGTATGTGGTCCTGCCAAAGATGCACTTTGTACAATAGTTACGAGTCGGAAAGGTGCGAAGTTTGTGAAACCCCAAGAAGAAGTAACCTCCCCGTTACTACCCCTGATACCAATAAATGCGCGAACCCGAGCATGATAATCACCGTTCCCGAATGGGGGAAGTGTGAGTTTTATAAAAATGATGTGATAGAACCTCCAAATGAATCTCCAGAACTGTGGCAGAAGCCAGTATATCGAAGATCTCAATCGGAATTATTATCCAACGAAGTTAATAAATCCGACGTCAGTAATAGAACCAATAGACTTAGTTTAGGGAATCCGGAGTCAACTAGCAATGCTAAATCCTCGCTTCGTGGGTCTGTGAATAACCTCAACCTGCAAGTTTCTTCTTCTCTCAGCCGCCATAATTTCAGTAGGTATTCTTGCATAGGTATAACTGAGTCAAATAAGGATCACCAAGGATTGAACGCGAATGAGGTCATTGGTGGGCAGAACGGCCTCCTTTCTTGCCTGAATGCTGGCCTCAAATCAGACAGTGTATCGAGCCTGAAGGGTGATATTGACGACTCAAATGTCCCACCTAATTTGGAGAGGAAATGGACGTGCATAAAATGCTCTTATGCGTACAACCCTTTCCTTTCTGAAAAATGTGATATTTGCAGTTCTATTCGGACTCCTCCCTCTTTGACTGAACCCAGCCTTATTACGGTAACCAAAGACAGTGTTCCTTACACACCTTTAACGCTTGATAATAATAGTTCCAACGTTGATAACTATCAAAAGAAACTTGACAGAGACATAAAACATTTATCGTTTGATTCTGAACTCAAAGACACTGAGTGGACTTGTAGGAAGTGTACTTTGGTAAATTCTGGCAACTGCAAGGCTTGTGTGGTTTGTGGGGGATCCAAACTGAAAAGTGTGTCTCTTGTCTGTGATATGACTCTTCGAAAAGGAGAATTTTGGACTTGCCCTCAATGTACGTTACGGAACCCAATCGGAGCTCAAGTTTGCCAAGTTTGTAAAGCTCAAAACAAAATGAGTTTGCTCGAAGTTCCAACTAAAAACGTCGTCCCTCGAAGTCCATCTCCCCGTCATGGGAAGCCGAAGCTGTTCCAAGGTGCTGGAGGTGCTATACCTAAGCAAAAGCCTGTGACCAGAAGACATAGTTCCGGAGGCACCAGTGGGAGGGCGCTGGTGAAACCCAAGGTGTCTGTGACCAACTGCGACGCCAAGTCGTCAGATGCCACTAATGATGCTCCTGTTCATAAATCGTGGCAGTGCATACATTGTACTTTTGAGAACCGTACTTCATCCCCAGCCTGCGAAATGTGCCACAGTTCTCGCAGTATTCCTGTTACAGCTTCCCCTACTACCTCTCCTGCGAGTGTGGAGGCGTCACCAAAAGCACAGAAAAGCGAGCTGACTGAAAACTTGAGGATCATTGAGGAGAAAGAGGCCTTGTCTAAGTGGGAGAGCATCGTTAACTACTGTAAAGAGGTAAGAATCTGTTCGTTGTAAGTATCGTCTATTGAAGTCTTCACAATATCAACATTTTCTATCTGAAATTTCTGTTTGGAGGAATTCCAGTAAATTTTTGTAAGAGTATATTGCTTAGAGATATCGGTAATCAGGTCTGTTTGTCGAGACGATGTTGGCTAGAAATTGGAGGAACCAATTGGAATTGAGAGCGTGATGTCGTACCTAGGACATGAGAATGTGACGTAGCCTCTCGAGGAGGAACACTCCAGTTTTGTTCAAAAATCAGCGCGTTTGCTTCTTTCTTCTAACCGTAATATCTTGCTAAAAAGTAACTGAATTTTTGTATCAAAGTAGGGTTTTTGAGGGTGCTGAGCCCTAATTTGAGCTCGTAAAAGCAAAATTCCGACTCGTTGAAATACCCCACCACAAACACAAATTGGAGTTGAAATGACACATTGAAAGATAGTATTTTTAACTACGGGGTTTCTTGTCAGGAACTTCCATCTAACAACTGGTTGTAATTCTGAACTCAGCCAGCAGGACGCCTCTTTTGGTAGGTGAGAACCAATTGTTCCGTTGTCCCTCATTATTGCATTAAACGTGTGGTTTCCATTTTTTCAGAACAAAGAACCTTTCGTCGACGATTCATTTCCGCCTGCTCCAAAATCATTATACTACAATTCCTCAGAAGTTAAGGATAACCGAGTAGTTCACTGGTTAAGACCTCATCAGATCAATACAGACTGTGACAGCAACCTCAGTTGGGCCGTATTTCGCACGCCTTTGCCTTCTGATATTTCTCAAGGTGAGTTTGATCAATATCAATAATGACGTACCTACTGTTATTAGTCCGTTGTTGTACTCATTATATTGTCGGAGTATTCCAGTTCTATTTTGTGCTACCAAAAACATAGGAAAAACGTATACCAAGTGGGTGAGGCACATAGCTTCCTCGTATCCATAACCCGATTGTATAGATGGTCGGATGCACAGTAGTTAATCTCAAATTATCAATCTCTAAGTACCTTTCACTACCCTCATAGGGGACCATCTACACGCTAATCTGAACAATCCTGAGAAATTTCATCAAAATTGGATAGAAAATGTGAAAGTTAAGTATGGCTGTTTCAAGGAATTCACGTTTGCGTATGCGCAGTGGCTACTATCAGTGCGGGGGTGATGATTTTCATAGGGGACCATCTACACGCCAACCCGCACAATCCCTGAAAATTTCAACCCGCATGAGAATTGTAGAAGTTATGGCTGTGGCAAGGGGATCATAACAGACAGACACGGAACCAAAATTGTTCATAAATGTCTGAAACGTAAAACGCGAATGGAAATTTTAAGTAGTATTGAATTTTTAAAAAATTATTGAGACCACCCGGAGCTTTGTAGGACAAACCGTTCGGTCCCTACGAGTACTTGAAGGTTTTCCTTTGATAAAACAGAATCATGACTGTGAATCGCAAAAGAGGTCTAATCTCCGTTCAAATTTTTTCTGACTAAAATGCGATCGCTGTTCATTTCTTCGATTTGTTTTGAGTTTTGCCTTCTGCGTAACCAGTAATCAAATTTCCATATGAAGCTTTCTTTTTTTCGAATCGAGTGTGAAGCGTTTAGTTCTTTCTAATTGTGGTGACTTCATAGTAGAATCCAGGCAGCCACTGACATGAATCTATTGATAAATGAACAGCTGATCAGATTTAACGATTTAGTTTGGAGTGTAATTTTTCCAATATTCTTTTCATGATTATGAATTTCCTGTATCGAACACCTATGACTTTTTAACATGTTTAATGTTTTAGGGCTGGGGGTCATTCTGTGAATTCCGACACGCAAATCTGCAACGCTTTTTTTTCTTAGTTACCACGGACCGATTTCTTAGTTACCACGTTATATCGGCTCCATTTGGGGTCTAGTTGTACCAAGATGGTCACTGATCAGCTGAGTGAGCTCCAAGGCCATTTTCTCTCCTGTTGAACGCAGGAAGCTGAAATTTGAGAAGCAGGGTCAATGGAGAATGCTGAAGGCGCCTGAGTGGTCACTGATCAGCTGAGTGATCGGCAATCTAATTTCTCCCTTGCGAGGGAAAAACATTAAACATGATTTAATGTTTTTCCCTCGCAAGGGAGAAATTGAACAGTTCATTTTTATTTGACAATATACAAGTTCAATAAGTAACTTTGAGTATTCAAGTCACAACACTATTAAACTTGATTGTGGAGGTGTGAAGGCAGTATGGTGTGGTAGGTAGTACCTACCAATAGTTGGTAGGTAAAAAAAAGTTGGTAGGTAAAAAAATGTTGGTAGGTAAAAAACGCTGCAAATCAATGCTCAAAGGTTAATTATTTTCTGTATAGATCACAGGTTCTCCATCAATAGCACCTACCACCATCTGTATTCTCCCTTGACCTTCCCTCTCAAATTTCAGCTGCCTGCGTTCAATAGGATTGAAAATGGCTTCGGAGCTCACTCAGCTGATCAGTGCTCTTCCAGGCGTCTCCAGCATTCGAGAAGATCATCTTCACTCTTCAGATCACTGATCAGCTGAGTGAGCTCCGAAGCCATTTTCAATCCTATTGAATGGAAGTGCTCTTCCAGGCGTCTCCAGCATTCGAGGAGATCTTCACTCTTCAGATCACTGATCAGCTGAGTGAGCTCCGAAGCCATTTTCAATCCTATTGAATGGAAGTGCTCTTCCAGGCGTGTCCAGCATTAGAGAAGATCATCTTCACTCTTCAGATCACTGATCAGCTGAGTGAGCTCCGAAGCCATTTTCAATCCTATTGAATGGAAGTGCTCTTCCAGGCGTCTCCAGCATTCGAGGAGATCTTCACTCTTCAGATCACTGATCAGCTGAGTGAGCTCCGAAGCCATTTTCAATCCTATTGAATGGAAGTGCTCTTCCAGGCGTCTCCAGCATTCGTGGAGATCTTCTTCACTCTTCAGAATACTGATCAGCTGAGTGAGCTCCGAAGCCATTTTCAATCCTATTGAATGGAAGTGCTCTTCCAGGCGTCTCCAGCATTCGAGAAGATCATCTTCACTCTTCAGATCACTGATCAGCTGAGTGAGCTCCGAAGCCATTTTCAATCCTATTGAATGGAAGTGCTCTTCCAGGCGTCTCCACCATTCGTGGAGATCTTCTTCACTCTTCAGATCACTGATCAGCTGAGTGAGCTCCGAAGCCATTTTCAATCCTATTGAATGGAAGTGCTCTTCCAGGCGTCTCCAGCATTCGAGAAGATCATCTTCACTCTTCAGATCACTGATCAGCTGAGTGAGCTCCGAAGCCATTTTCAATCCTATTGAATGGAAGTGCTCTTCCAGGCGTCTCCAGCGTTCGTGGAGATCTTCTTCACTCTTCAGATCACTGATCAGCTGAGTGAGCTCCGAAGCCATTTTCAATCCTATTGAATGGAAGTGCTCTTCCAGGTGTCTCCAGCATTCGAGAAGATCATCTTCACTCTTCAGATCACTGATCAGCTGAGTGAGCTCCGAAGCCATTTTCAATCCTATTGAATGGAAGTGCTCTTCCAGGCGTCTCCAGCATTCGAGGAGATCTTCTTCACTCTTCAGATCACTGATCAGCTGAGTGAGCTCCGAAGCCATTTTCAATCCTATTGAATGGAAGTGCTCTTCCAGGCGTCTCCAGCATTCGAGAAGATCATCTTCACTCTTCAGATCACTGATCAGCTGAGTGAGCTCCGAAGCCATTTTCAATCCTATTGAATGGAAGTGCTCTTCCAGGCGTCTCCAGCATTCGTGGAGATTTTCTTCATTCTTCAGATCACTGATCAGCTGAGTGAGCTCCGAAGCCATTTTCAATCCTATTGAATGGAAGTGCTCTTCCAGGCGTCTCCAGCATTCGTGGAGATCTTCTTCACTCTTCAGATCACTGATCAGCTGAGTGAGCTCCGAAGCCATTTTCAATCCTATTGAACGCAGGAAGCTGAAATTTGAGAGGGAAGGTCAAGGGAGAATACAGATGTTGGTAGGTGCTATTGATGGAGAACCAGTGATCTGTACAGAAGGGTGATCTATACAGAAAATAATTAACCTTTGAGCAATGATTTGCAGCGTTTTGAACTCGTGATGAGCCTCCAAGTGAAGTTTATCTGTGCATAGATGCATGCCACCCTCACTTCTCCTTATTCATGTTTTGAAAGTAGTGAATGAGAAAGAAAAATATCGAAAACTACTACTTTGACTTTATTTACACTTGCTTGTTTTACAGGAGTCCTCGGGAATTGCTGGCTCCTCAGTGCCTTGGCTGTCCTAGCAGAGCGTGAAGACCTGGTGAGGAAAGTAATGGTGATGCGTGAATACTGTCCTCAAGGAGCTTACCAAGTTCGACTTTGTAAAGATGGGAGATGGATCACAGTTTTAGTGGATGACTTACTTCCTTGTGATAAGAGGGGAAACCTAGTGTATTCTCAGGTATTTAATTTTCACTCACTTGACAGTACGTCATGGGACAGCTAATAATCCTATTATAAAGATAAGTATGTATAACATTAGGATTAGAATCTATATGTATACATAAAACGCCAGCCCTACGTACGTACGTATGTCGCCCGAACGTGGGGGTCCCGGGTTAGATTCCAGGCCGCGACATCAAATTTTTTTTACATATCTACAATTTTTTCAGCTAGTTACATAATGTTTGGCAAATTCCAGTTTCGACGAATTCAACGTCCATTCTCGAATTTTTCAAACAATCGAAGGTGAAAACTAGCCATTGAAGTCGACATTTTTCTCGAGTAAGCCATCAAATTTCGATGATTTCAACGTTCATTCTCGACTCTGCTCATGTACTCAATTCTCTTATACTCTACGTAGGTACTCAATTCTTGTGTACTCTGCCCAGTTACACTAATCGTGTGTACTTCATTTGTGAAGTTGTTGTTTCGTATGACTGATAAGTGAGCTATCTGGTTGTGGACTAATTAACTTTCGAAATTTAATTGGTTATATTTGTCCCCTCACTATCGGAGATATTGCCTCACAAGCATACCCGCACGTAAATATTCTCTAATTTTGATGGCATTTTTAGGCCCTGACAAGCTCAAAAGGTGGGTTTTCACTAGTTTCTCTTTAGGGTTAGATCTCAACTGCTTATAGTTATTACAACGAAATCACCTGGTCTGTGCTGTAACTTATGTATCTTTCTCTAGTCTAATTTTGGTGCATGTATGGATGCGTTGGGCAATAAGATTTATTGATTTTTCGCAGGCCAAAAGGAAGCAGTTGTGGGTCCCCTTGATTGAAAAGGCTGTTGCTAAAATTCATGGCTGTTACGAAGCGTTGGTTTCTGGAAGAGCTATTGAGGGTCTCGCTACACTTACAGGTAGGGTTGTGTCCTGTTCACCCGTATCAAAGTCTGTATTTTGGTCGATGTGATTGTACAGCGGATCATCAAGCGTCAGTTGTCTGGAAAATGCGATCTAGCGAAAGCGAAACTTGATAATATTTAATTCAAATTTTGGGGATCATTGTGGGTTGGAATTAGCCGTTTCCAACTTCAGAATAAGGATCTTCCTTTTCTCTTTAATTTGGTTAGTTACTTAAAAAAAAAAAAACGAGCGGAAGCAATACCTACTTGGGACCATGGATATGATGTACTCGTGACGTCATTGGTTTTTCCACACTTTCCTCTTCCCGTTATACCTTCTTCCATTCATTTCCTACTCAAAGTATTGTAAATTTTTGAAAAGCTCTCTGTGTTACTATAATGGGATACAAATCTCATTCCTGTATTTTGAAAACGTCCCACATTTCCTTATATTAACGCTATTTATAACACTATCATTCGGTTTTGTGAATAAATATTTGTAACATAGTGGGTACTAGATCGGATTAGGGTGGTGTAGATGATTGTGAAAGGTTTTCAAATTTAGCATAAAAATAGTTTTCCGGGTTTGATAATGGTCTCATGTGTCCTCAGGTGCTCCTTGCGAAAGTGTCCCACTCCAGCCTAGTTCACTCCCATCCGAAGACGAGCTCGACAAAGATCTCATATGGGCCCAATTATTGAGCTCGCGACAAGCTCGTTACTTGATGGGGGCGTCCTGTGGAGGAGGTAACATGAAAGTAGATGAAGAAGAATACCAAACCAAAGGTTTACGGCCCAGGTAAGGTTTTACCTTTTGTGCTTGAAAGTGAACCTACGTTTCTGTCAGTTTTGTGTAACGATATTCATGTTCGCCTTTGTAGACATGCTTACTCAGTATTGGACGTTAGAGACCTGAATGGAGGTATACGACTTTTGCGATTGAGAAACCCCTGGGGGCATTATTCGTGGAAAGGCGACTGGTCCGATGATTCCCCAATATGGACTCCTCAGCTGAGAGAAGTCTTGATGCCGCACGGTGCATCCGATGGAGTTTTCTGGATTTCGTTTGAAGATGTGTTGAAGTGAGAAAATTTCCGTAGTACCTCTTCCCTAGCTTACTTTACTAAGTGACAATAGGGTGTGTGCACGTATTGATTTTGGTTTATTATTTTCAATAATAAGCCTTTGGAATCGAGCAAGAAAAAAAAAATTTTAACCCCCCCTCAAAATTTGATGTTTTACGTTTCAAGGTACGTAGAATCCGAAAATCGAATAAAAAAATTTCCGTCCGTCCGCCGTACGCCGTACGCCGTACGCCGTCCGCCGTCCGCCGTACGCGGCACTTTTCTTAGCAACACTGGACCGATTTGGTTCAAATTTGGTATGTAGGCTCCATTTGGGGTCTAGTTGTGCCGCGAAGCTTTTGGTTGATGTAGGTCACTTCTAAGGGGTGAAAATTAAGGGTTGAAATTTTCAAGAGTGCCCTAGCTCGAAAACTCTCGAAATAAAGGTATCGTTTTTTCACCAATTTTAAATAGTACAGAATTTTTAAAAATTTTTGAGACCACCCGGAGCTCTGTAGGACAAACCGTTCGGTCCCTACGAGTATTTGAAGGTTTTCCTTCGATAAAACAGAATCATGAGTGTGAATCGCAAAGGAGGTCTAATCACCGTTCAAATTTTATCGGACTAAAATGCGATCGCTGTTCATTTCTTCGAGTTGTATTCAGTTTTGCCTTCTGCGTAACCAGCAATCAAATTTCCATATCAAGCTTTCTATTTTTCGAATCGAGTGTGAAGCGTTTAGTTCTTTCTAATAAACTTGATTGTGAAGGTGTGAAGCCATTATAGTGTGGTAGGTAGTACCTACCAATAGTTGGTAGGTAAAAAAAAAATGGTAGGTAAAACAATGTTTGTAGGTAAAAAACGCTGCAAATCATTGCTCACTGATCAGATCACTGATCAGCTGAGTGAGCTCCGAAGCCATTTTCAATGCTATTGAATGGAAGTGCTCTTCCAGGCGTCTCCAGCATTCGAGGAGATCTTCTTCACTCCTCACATCACTGATCAGCTGAGTGAGCTCCGAAGCCATTTTCAATCCTATTGAATGGAGGTGCTCTTCCAGGCGTCTCCAGCATTCGAGGAGATCTTCTTCACTCCTCACATCACTGATCAGCTGAGTGAGCTCGAAAGCCATTTTCAATCCTATTGAATGGAAGTGCTCTTCCAGGCGTCTCCAGCATTCGAGGAGATCTTCTTCACTCTTCTGATCACTGATCAGCTGAGTGAGCTCCGAAGCCATTTTCAATCCTATTGAACGCAGGAGCTGAAATTTGAGAGGGAAGGTCAAGGGAGAATACAGATGGTGGTAGGTGCTATTGATGGAGAACCAGTGATCTATACAGAAGGATGATCTATACATAAAATAATAAACCTTTGAGCAATGATTTGCAGCGTTTTTCTTTTTTAGGACGTCCCACAGTAAGACTTGGGCGTCCTTATGCGATCGATCTGGGGTGAAGGAGGACAACACTCAACAGAAAGAAAAAATAACCATACAGTAATCCGTTTTAGACCATTCTGAATCCAAATCCGCGAAAAAAACCATAGGTGTATGTCTGTGTGTGTGTGTGTGTGTGTAACAACATCTTGTGTCGTCTGCACAGGCCTTAGTTCTCAACCGATTTTCCTGGTTCTTTTTTTGTTCGTCGCGGAAAACTATCTAGTTGTGCACTACGTCGCCGGAATTTCGAATTTTGCCTTTTAAGGGGACGAAAGGGGGGGGGGGGGGTTAATGCTCGAAAAACGTGCGTTTTTGAGCATAATCTTGTGTACTCTGCCCAGGCCTTAGTTCTCAAACGATTTTCGTGGTTCTTTTTTCGTTTGACGCGAAATACTATCTGGTTGTCTCCTTTCTTGAAGGATTCTCGCTCCGTATCACACCAAGTTGGAGTGGCTAAGGTTAAACAGTTCGTGATAGCGCGATGTGTTGGAACTTTACCAGTCAAAGCTTCGAATGGATTGTTGATCTCCATTCGCAATGTTTATGTTTGCGATGATTTGTCACATAATAGAGAGTTCCTAGTAGTTTTTGATACGGCGTGACGTATTACACACACACACTCTCAACATGGAAGAATATACTTCTTCCATGCTCTCAATCTGGCGCCGAATTGTGATAAGAACACGCCGTATCCGATACGGCGCCGTATTGTTACGGTCGAATACGTCACTAGGAGGCAATCCGGCGCGCCGTATTGAAAACATGCCGGTTCCGGCGCGCCGGATCGACCCTACTAGGAACTCTCTATTCTCTTGTCAGTAAAGCACATGGTTAGCATGGGTTTAGAAGTGGTGTTTCTTGAAGACAAAGTGCTAGTGCGCAAGAAAGGGAAGAACGTTTTGGTTGGTCACCGTCGAGGCAATGTTTTTTGTGTTGACTTGTCTCTCCGTGGTACGGATGAAGTCAATTTGGCCCGATTGAACACTGATAGTAAGAATACTCTTCTCTGGCATAGAAGAATGGGACATTCTAGCCACTACCCCGTGAAGGGTGTTCGTGAAACCTGTTTGAAGGGAAAGTAGACCAAGGCTACCTTTGCAAAGGAGATTCCTGAAGACAGAAAACCCACTCGTATTCTACAATGCATTTCTTCTGATATACTTGGACAAATTAATCCGCCCACTCATGATGTTGAAGACCTTTTCAAGTAAATTGGATGCCCGTTCGAAGAAGATGGTTATGGTTGGATGCTGGACGCTCTTTCCAACGATATCCTTAAATTTGAATTTACTTGGTAAATAACGTAAGGTATGACAGTTTTAATGACGTTAGGTCGAAAATGCGAAAAAAAACTTTGAAGTGAGAAAAAAGGCATTTTGAGTGGGTTAAGAAAAAATTTCTAGGAGAAATTTTTTTGTTGGAAATACATTGAAGAATCGAATTCTGAAGTTATGCCCATCTTAGGTGTAGACACCCTGTATAGCCCCAAAGGGTAATCTTACATTGTTCATTTGACTCATATCTGTGTCATATCGTGTGCGTTAAATAAAGGTTTTCGTCTTTTTGAAAACCTTCTTCGTCATTCTCCTCACTTAACTGTTGAATTGAATTGATTGATTAGTTGCCTCTCATAATTCATGAGCGCCACCACCTAATATTGCCGAAATTTTAGAACTCTAATAATTTGATATCTTTTAATCCTTATTAGTAACACTAATTATTACTATCATTCTTTTTCCAGATATTTCGACTGTATCGATATTTGTAAAGTCAGAAGCAATGGATGGAATGAAGTTAGGCGGCAAGGGACTCTACCTCCATTATCTTCAGTTGACCATTTATCTTGCGTGCTCCTTACAGTTTTAGAGCCAACAGAAGCCGAATTTTCGTTATTCCAAGAGGGCCAAAGGTATTTATGAATTTCAGATTGTGATATCTTACTTCAGATTGGACAATGTACATTTTGACTGGGTTTTGAGGGGCCAATAGACTGGGGAGACTAATAAACAGTCTTATACCTATGCTTGGAAGGGCGTCGGTGGTCTAGTGGACAGTGTACCCGACTGCGGTGATAGGATAAGAACCATCTTGCGGGGATGCGAGTTCGAATCTGGTCGCTAGCAGAAAGTTTTCTGTCTATTAGACGATCGGCAATCTCTCGTTCCAACCCAGGGCGGTGATGTTTGGGAAGCCATGAGCGAAATCATCAGAACAAATTCTGATCTCACCTTAGGGAGACAGCTGATGACGTCCGCGACGCCAAGAATGGCAGTCGGACGAAAATTCAACCTGAAATGGTTGCTTACTTTACTTTACTTTACTTTTTTACTTACCTATGCTTGGTTTGACAAACTGACTTCATATAGTAAGATTTTACAATGTTATTAACATATAAATTATGTAATAGGGTTTGGCTGGTGTAGTAGCCTCCATTTCTTCTTATTTATACCTAGCAAATTTAACATCTAGGCCTCAGATTTGATGACTCGTTGGTACCAGTGGCTGTGGTGTATTGTTGGGGCAGGCAGGTGAGAAAATCATTGAGATCCACAAGAGGAGTTTTTACCCATATTGAGACTAAGCCCTGAACCGTTCAACACATTACATAAGGGTGAGTTCTTGGGCTAGGGTGCTTCGTCAGTTCAAGACGGTCTAGATGCTCCCTTCTCTCTGCACATCTTCCTGTTCAGGATGCTCTCCGTGCATTCTGCTAAATGGCTCCAATTTCATGCTAACAACAGCTTCCGGAGTTCAACTTTGGGGAGTTAACCCCAACTCTGCTTGCAGCTTCATTTTGTGCATTCAAAGTAAGTGTCCTAAGTGTCCAGAACATCGCATTTGTTTAGGCAGTAAAAACAAGTTGGGTCAGATACCTATCTCATTTTATTCAGATAGGAATAAAACAGCACGTCCTGTGAAGAACTGTGTAAGGAAGAAGTTCACTTCTCCAAGCTTTCCGTCCATCGATGTCTGCATGTTTGGCACCTTCTTCTAAGATCTCCCGTACATATCTCTTGCCAGTTTTATATTGTGCGCTCCCTTTCTTCCAATGATATGCAGGACCTGACTCCACCCCTTCTGTAGAAGATTCTTTTCCTCTCTGAAACCATCAGCTGGATGGGTATGACACTCGTGGGGACAAACATCGCGGGTTCTGACACTGATCAGCAAGTGCACGCTGTTCATGGAGCTTCTCTCTGCCTTCTCTAATCCACATTCAACTCTTCTGCCCACACCTCCACTCCCTGCAAGAGAATTGACTGCACAGCCGTCATCAGTCATCTCTAGCTTGGTTTAGGACCATTTATGTTCCTCATAAGGCGATTCTCCTGTTTTGGTTTATTATTTTCAATAATGAACCTTTGGAATCAACCAAAGAAACAAATTTTTAACACCCCCTCAAAATTTGTTGGTTTACGTTTCAAGGTACGTAGAATAAAAAAATCGAATAAAAATTTGGCTGTCCGTCCGCCGTACGCGGCACTTTCCCCACTTAACATTGACCGATTTTGATGAAATTTGGTATGTAAGCTCCATTTGGGGTCTAGTTGTGCCCAGAAGATATTGGTTGATGTTGGTCACTTCTAAGGGTTGAAAAATGAATTTTGAAATGTTGAAAACGCCCTAACTCAAAAAATTTTGATATAAAGGTATTATTTTTCCATAAATTTAAGATAGTATAGAATTTTTAGAATTTTTTGAGACCACGCGGAGCCCTGTAGGACAAACCGTTCGCTCCCTACGAGAATTTAAGGGTCAGACGTACGATGAATCAGAAACACGAGTGTGAATCGCAAAAGAGGCCTAATCTCCGTTCAAATTTTAGCTGACCGAAATGCGATCGATGTTTTTCTTCATGTTGGATGGTTGGTTGCTTTGCAGACGAGTGATCTATATAGAAAAATAATAAAACACCGTGTAATAATTTGCAGCGTTTTTCGTCAGGTCCCATCTGTAGTTCTTCTTATATGTTCACCAAATGTCATTTTTGGTGTCTCAACATGACTCAAAACCAGTTTGTCTCCAGTTCTCTGTGCTCAAAACACTGGCTGCTGGTTTAATTATTATTTCAGCGTTTGCTATCTGCATCGGGATAGGTTTTGCTTATGCGTGAAGATGACTAGCTCCATCTTTGTGACAGCTAGTGCCAGACTAAGATCTTCCGTCCACTCCATTACTCGTGACATGATCTGCTCCAGCTTGGCTTGGGCTGAATCCATTGTCCTTGCTGGTATTACTGCTGCTACATCATCAGCAAATCCTACAAGGAGATAGTCCTCAGGCATTTCCAGTCGAAGAACACCATCGTATGATACGTTCCTTGAGATGAGGACCCAGAGTTGCTGCCTGAACAGCTCCTGATGTGATCTCTCCCGTTAGGACCCCTTGAGCAGTCTCATATAATATATTATATTGGGGAATGCTCAAGGCCGCCACCATATCTGACCATCTTGCATAGTTGAAGGCATTTTTTACGTCATGGAACCAACAGTATGAAAATGAGTGAGTGATTCTTGCGTTTGCTGCAAATTACTGGATGTTTTTGAATTATATAGTTACATTATATTATTATAGTTATATAGTTAGTTATATTGTAGTTGAATTATATAGGTATACGTAGAACTCAAGAATGGAGGCAGTTACACGAAAGCGGCTCGTGTTGAGCAATATGCCATTTTATAGTGCTTAAAACTGAGTTCACCACAATTCCTGTCCACAGTCGTTTTGTTTTCAACCCTAACTTTATACGTTTTCATAACCCTGCAGTAATTCGATGAACCCACATGTTCTTGTGCTGAACTTTGATTTTCGCCAGATTCACGCAGTTTGAACAAGTCATGTAACTTAGAGAGATTTGAAATTTACCTTGATAAGGTTTTTTGTCTCGTTTTCATGGGAAAGGGGTCTTGGATGGCTCAGGTGATAGCGTAGGTACCTGATTTTTCATAAGCGGTGGACACAGTTCGACCACCTGATCAGAGATGAATTGGTTTGAATGTGTCCACAGCAGCCCCCCTCCCCCACCCGACCAAAGGTAGTTAGCTAGAGGTACATCAATAGATGCTGGAAACCCAATGTGGATGGCTTCTAACAGGAGAATCCGATGAGCTGGTCACTTATCAACTCGGTACTAGTCAATTATTGTCTGAAGCCATGTTTTTTTTCGTTCATAGAAAACCAGCCTATTTTTCTACTTGGCCCTCTTAAATATCGATACCTTAAAGCACAAAGGCGCTATGTCCAAAAACGGAGTTTTGAGAAAAACGCAAAAGAAGTTATCACCAGTGCACAATTCCTAAAATAATGGCTTATCACACCAAAATCTTCAATTTCTTCAAGAAATTTTCGAGCTATAATCGTCAATAAGGTTAATCATAGTTTTGTTAAATTTGAGTTTTTCTGAAGTTGAAAAAAAATGAAGATTTGGAACATGGATAGCCCCTTTGTGCTGGTATCGATATATTACCAAGATTCTCTACTTTCTCAGTCACGCAGACACTTTAAATGTAAAAAAAAACGATTTATTCATGTTTTTCTTTATAGGAATTCAGAGAAATCCCAAAGATCACAGCTCGATTTGTGTGTAGTTGTGTTTCGGACCAGAAGCCCCGTGAACCCGAGTGTTGGCAGACTAGTTGAGCACAGCAAAAGACAAGTGAGAGGATTCGTTGGGTGTCACAAAATGCTTGAAAGCAATTTATATATCGTGGTTTGTTTGGCCTTCAATCACTGGCATACAGGTTTGTGCATCTTGAAAAATATTTAAAATGTAATTATTTCTTAATTGCACTTGTTTCCTATTTGTTCATAATTTTTTAGGACGTCCCACAGTAAGACTTGGGCGTCCTTATGCGATCAATCTGGGGTGAAGGAGGACAACACTCCACAGAAAAAAAATAACCACACAGTAATCCGTTTTAGACCATTCTGAATCCAAATCCGCGAAAAAACCATAGGTGTATGTCTGTGTGTGTGTGTGTGTGTAACAAAATCTTGTGTCCTCTGCACAGGCCTTAGTTCTCAGCCGAAATTTTGAATTTTGCTTTTTAAGGGGGGGGGGGAAGGGGGGCTTAATGCTCAAAAACGTGAATTTGTGGGCATAATCTTGTAAACTCTGCCCAGGCTTCAATTTCTAACCGATTTGTGTGTTTCTTTTTTTGTTTGACTCAAATAAGTTGTACATGATTTCACCAGAGTAGCGAAATTCGCAAGGGGGGCGTGAGTGGGGGGATAATATTAACAAAATATCCGATTTTTCAATATTTCGGCTCCTCTACTGCTTACTAATTGTACCCAAGCTTTGAAATTGAGGGGAAAACTCTCATTACACCTCCGGATTTCCATGAATTATTCTCTGTCCCACCATGGAATTAATAGTGGTGCCACCATGGTGCCAGGACACCATAAACCGCATATTTCAGGGTTTTTTTTGTTTCTTTTTGTTTCACCTTGAATACGGATGTGAACCTCGACGGACTGCCTACTAAAACTAACAGATGAAAGTTCAACGTTCCGAGGTATTTCCGCTTTGGTGTCAGACTGACACCATTGGTGCGATGGCGATGGGTGGGGGGGGGGGTGTCACTATTTCTTGACTATAATTCTTAATAAATTACATCGAGTAAAATAGTTTTATCGCTTACCAACTGGTTAAACTGATCTATTGCTTATCCAATGGGACGTCCCCTGGAATGCATGCATTACTATTGAGCTGCGAAGGTGAACATTAGGTTGCAGTCGGTTGCTCTGCCTATCTAAGCTAATGTTGTATTGCGGGTTAGTATTCGCGTTGTTTGTCAGTCCATCGTTCTAACCCTTTAGTGAATAAACCGTCGTCCGAATTTCGTAGTTTTTTCTATCATCAAACATTATTTTTCACTTAATTTTCTCTGCTCTTGAGGTTATGGGACCCTTATTGCGCTTGAAAATGAAAAAAGTGATCGGTTTTTCCTTTTTTACGTGAGTGAAAAGTGTTTATTAACGACTCAGTTCCCAACGTGCGTTCGCTCCTCGTTAGTTCGGTTATAGCGAACTCGATCAAGATGAGCACCCAATCGAGCTCTACAAGCATCGAAAAGTTGGTTGGTCGCGAAAATTTTGCATCCTGGAAGATGGCCATGAAGGCCATTTTGGTTATAAAGGATCTATGGGAGGTCATAGAGGGGCCTTTGGTTGTTATAAAGGAAGGACAGTCGGCCTCAGCCCCTATTGTTATTGACGCGACCAAGGATAGAAAAGCTTTGTCTGAGATCATTCTGGCAGTAGATAAATCAATTTATCCTCACATACAGAATGCAAATTCAGCAAAGGAGGCATGGTTTTCGCTTCAAAGGGCCTTCGAGGACAGCGGATTGACTAGAAAAGTCAGCTTACTGAGAACAATTTGCACCACCAGACTTGAAAACTGTAAGTCAGTCGAGGAATACTGTAACAGCATCCTGTCTACAGCTCAAAAATTGAACGAAATTCAATTTAATGTTCCCGACGAGTGGGTGGGCGCATTATTGTTGGCCGGTTTGACGGAAGAATACAGACCAATGATTATGGGACTGGAAAGTTCGGGTACTGCGATCACTGGCGATTCTGTGAAGGTAAAACTTCTCCAAGAAATCAGTTCCCGTCCTCCCGATGTAAAAACTTCAAACCAAGAAACAGCACTTTACTTGAAAAAGAAAGGTAAAATTAAATGTTTCTCGTGTGAAAAATTCGGGCATATAGCTAACAGGTGTCCTTCCAAGAATAAAGCAAAAAAAGCTGCTCCTGCTGAAAAGACTTCAAATGGCTCTAATAGAGCTAAAAAAGCCTTCATTGCTTGTTTCCCTAACTCACAAGACAGGAGTGGTTGGTATTTGGATTCATGTGCCTCCTCACATATAGCCTGTGAAGATATTTCCTTTGTCAAAACTTTTGATAAGGAAGTGAAAGTTAGTTCTGTTGACCAGAGTGAACTTACGGCTAAGGTGTGTGGAAATGTCGACCTGGAGGTAACTGCTGAGAATGTGAGTACTGAAGTGCAAGTACATGACGTACTTCTCATACCAGAGGCAGCAGTTAATATTTTGTCTGTGAGCAAAATTGCTGAACGAGGCCATACAGTTGTGTTTGATCAAGAGGGTGGTCGTATTTACGATCAGCGTGGGGAAGTGTTTGCCACTGCGACCTTGGAAAACGGAATATATCGCATGAATATCCCACGATCAGAAACACCTGCTGTCTGTATGTTCTCGAGGGAAAGGAATGCTCTCTGGCATCGTCGTTTGGGCCACTTGAACATGAAGGGAATGGACATTTTGAAGCAAAATTCGATAGGTATCGGCGATAACACTCAACTAAATGGATCATGTGAGCTGTGTTTAGCAGGAAAACAATCCAGACTCCCATTTAAGAATAGAGGAAATCGCAGTAACAACCTCCTTGATCTCATCCATTCAGACCTGTGTGGTCCAATGGAAGTCAAATCAGTCGGAAAAAGCCTGTATTTGTTGACGTTGATCGATGATCACTCCCGATATGTTTCTGTGTATTTTTTAGCACACAAAAGCGAAGTTTTCCAATGTTTTAAGGATTTCAAGGCGGAAGTTGAGTGCCAGCTGGGGCGAAAAATAAAGAAATTTCGTTCAGATCAAGGTACTGAATATGTCAATGGAGCCATGAAAAGGTACTTCGCTGAGTCGGGCATACGTCACCAAATGACTGTGAGATACTCACCATCCCAAAACGGAGTCGCGGAAAGGATGAACCGTACGCTGGTTGAGAAGGCACGTACGATGTTGATTGATGCAGGGCTGGAAAAAAGGTATTGGGCAGAAGCTGTAGCCACAGCTGCCTACATAGTAAATCGTTCTCCATCGAGGGCACTGAAAGGTAAAACGCCTTTTGAATTCTGGACAAAAGAAAAGCCAGATTTAAGCAACCTGAGGATATTTGGCTGCAAGGCAATGGTCCATGTGCCCAAAGAGACCCGACGAAAGTGGGACCCAAAGTCAAAAAAATTGACCTTCGTGGGCTATTGTTCCGATATTAAGGGCTACCGATTCATGGATACAACTGATGGACGAAATGAAATCATCATAAGCAGGGATGCGGTTTTTTTGGAGGAAGAGGATTTTTCAAAAACCCACCAGACAATACTAAATTGTGATACGGAATTTATTAAAAATCAGAACCAAAATTCTGATAAAGAAATCGAAATTTCGCCAAGCCCATCTGTTGATGTTGTTTTGACTCCAGAGAACGAAGCTAGTGACCATGGTTCGTCTAGCTCTCAAAGTGACTCGGAAGATTCGGATGTCAGCCTTGAAGAAAGCACCAAGACACAGTCGGAACATAATACCACTGGGAACTCTAGCGATTTTGCTGGTTTTGAGACCGACTCAGAAGAATTCTTACCTGCCGAGGAGGATCTCGCTGGAGAAGATGCAGTTGGAGTCCGTCGCAGTAAACGTCAACCTAAACCTAAGCAATTTGTAGACCACATTACCTATTTGGCCAAGAGTGGTGCTTCGCTTCAGGTTCCGACTACCTACAAGCAAGCTGTCAGTGGCGATTTTGCTGCTGAATGGATTGCCGCCACAGAAGATGAATTCTCCTCCTTTGTCAAAAACGAAACCTTCGAAGTAGTTTCACTTCCTGAGGGTAAGAAACCTCTTACCTCTCGATGGGTATTTCGTATAAAAGAAAATGATGGTGGTCCAAAGAAGTTTAAGGCCAGGTTGGTTGCTCGAGGATGTTCACAGGTAGAAGGTGCTGATTTTCATGAAACTTTTTCACCGGTTGTCAAATACTCATCCCTTCGTTTTTTGATGGCTCTGGCAGTTCAGAAGGATCTGAATATTGATCATCTGGATGTCAAGACGGCGTACTTGTATGGAGACCTCGATGAGGAAATTTATGTCAGACCACCCCCTGAGCTACTGGATCCTACAGAAGGGAAAGTATGGAGGCTAAAAAAGGCTATCTACGGCCTAAAACAAGCTGGGAGATGCTGGAATGCCAAAATTTGCTCAGTTTTGAAGAAAATGAAATTCAAGAAGTCTGAGGCGGATCCGTGTATTTTTCATCGCCTTGATGGTGCTGACATTGCAATCATCGCATTATATGTAGATGATTTAATCTTGATTACAAGCAACGATGATCAAAAAGGCATAATAAAAGATCATCTAGAACGCGAATTCGAAATGCAGGATTTGGGTGAAGTTCAGCACTGTGTCGGCATGGACATAAAACGAGATCGAAAAGCTGGAAAGCTGTGGATCAACCAGGAAAAATATATTGTTGAAGTCCTAAAAAAATTTCGTATGGACGAGAGCCGCCCTGTTTCTACACCCATGGAGCTGAACACGAAGTTGCTGGTTGTGGACCATGAAGAGGACCCTGATTTCAAGCCTGAAAACATCCCGTATCAAGAGGCTATTGGCTCCCTCCTGTATGTGTCCCAGATGTCGCGACCAGACTTAGTGTTTGCTGTGAATACCTTGAGTCGTTTCAATAATAATTTTAAGAAAGTGCATTGGGTGGCATTGAAAAGAGTTTTCAGGTATTTAAATGGTACTCGTAAAATTTCCATGGAATACTCTAAATCGGAAAATTTTGATTTAAATATATATTGTGATGCTGATTGGGGAAATGAGTTAACTGGTAGACATTCAATATCTGGTGGCTGTGCTAGAATTGGTAATTGTTTGTTGTCCTGGTCCAGTAAGAAGCAAAGTTCTATTGCCTTATCTTCTTGTGAAGCAGAGTATGTTTCTCTGTCAATTGGAGTTCAGGAAACAATTTGGCTTCGCCAACTGATCTCAGAATTTATCCCAGTTACTAAGAACAATCCCACCAAAGTATTTTGTGACAATATAGGTGCAATTCAGGTAGCAAAGAATGATGTCGTAAATCAGAAGAGTAAACATATTGATATAAGATATCATTTTGTCAAAAACCATGTTAAGAATGGGAATGTTATAATAGAATATATTCCAACAGATAAAATGCTGGCAGACATTTTTACGAAGCCATTGGGCAGAGTAAAGCATGCCGAATTTTTGAAGTTCTTAAATCTAATTTCTAACTAGTTGAAAATGTGATCTTGCTGCGATCTCTTGTTTTTTTTTAATTGCTCTTTTACAACAAACTTGTTTGGGATTTTTTGGAACATACTATGATGTTGTTTTATTTTTTTTGTGTGTATTTTAATGTTCTTTTCGAGGGGGCGTATTGAGCTGCGAAGGTGAACATTAGGTTGCAGTCGGTTGCTCTGCCTATCTAAGCTAATGTTGTATTGCGGGTTAGTATTCGCGTTGTTTGTCAGTCCATCGTTCTAACCCTTTAGTGAATAAACCGTCGTCCGAATTTCGTAGTTTTTTCTATCATCAAACATTATTTTTCACTTAATTTTCTCTGCTCTTGAATTACTAAACAATATGTTTTTATAAAGCTATTTTTCATATATGTTTTTTTTTTTTGTTGTTGTAATTACTAAGTTTGGTTTGATCCACGGATGAAAATCGTTTGCGAAATGATCTAAATCCTGTTCCAAACTTCTGATTTTAATCCTAGCTCATCATTTTCAGTGCTTATCTGAAATCGTGACCAACCCCCACCCGCTTCAAAGCATTTCAGAAGGTAAATTGATGAAGGTTATCGGTATTCTGGGGACCTAAAATTTTCGTTGTTGTTGTTTTCAGTAAAGTCCCCATTGTGGAGTCGTATACTAACCAGCAACGATCATCCCTTCCGCAGGATGAATGGAAAATTCGTTCAGAAAAATAGTGCCCTTTTCTTAAATATACCCCTAGGATGACTTGAAATGATGGTTAGGTAACCCCTTATTTTCAATTTCAAAATTTTTTCTCGTATTTTGACCATAGAACACTAAAATTACCATAACTACCTTAATTTACCATAAAAGTGTGAAAATGAGGGCACCGTTGAAGAGGACGTTAAATTTCTCATCTTTCTATTGCCTACAGAAAATTCTTTTGGGGTCCTGATGAGTGAAAAATCACCTCGTAAACTAACTTTCCGAGGTCTACTCCGCCGCCACTCCTCCCACCCATCATAAAAACAAAATTCACCCCCAAATTCGATTGTAAAACATTCTTTTACTAACCATTGGAAATCTGAGATATTTGCGCAGTTTGGTTGTTATGGCGCACCATGCGGAAGTAAAACATTAACAACCAAACGAAAAAATAGACAATTGGGTGTGCGCATGGGTCGGAAAAACTGTTTATTGTTATTTTTAATCTAAACTAGACCTCATTCTGAGAATTTTGACACCAACCTCGACCTTCTAGCGTGAGAATACCTTTTCTATGTTTTCTAACATTCGAAACTTTGAAAAATCACAGAAAAAGATCTACTCTTCCAAAAAGAGAACGGCTGGTGTCTAAATTCTCAGGATGAGTTCTAGTTTAGATTTAAAATTAAAAAAAAAAATCAAGCGCACCCCCCATTTGGCCAATTTGACAAAAATTACTTTACGAGTAGATTTTTCACCCATCAGGACCCCAAAAATAATTTTTTGTAGGCACTAGATACAAAGATGGGAAATTTGTCGTCCTTCACTATGGTGCCCTTAGTATTATATTTTTACAGTAAATTAATGTAGTTATGGTAATTTTAATGACATCTGGTCAAAAACACGAAAAAAATCTTAAAATTGAAAAAACTTGGAAAAACAAGGGGTTGAAAGAAAATTGCTAAGAGACATTTTTTTACTTGAATTAGATGCACGACTCTCAAAGTTTTTCGAGCCTTTAAACGGTACACCCTGTATACTGGTCGGTGGGTAGGTAGAGTAAGTCATTGGATGAAAATACGATTGTTTATTTAAAATCTTATCACTAAAAACTATTTCATTCAAATGTATGTTAAAAATAATAACAATAGTGAAGGAAAATCAAAAATCCAATCACCAAAAATTAACTGTTACAAAATTATATGATGTCAAGCCTCAAATGAGCCTTTTCTTTCCTGGAGTCGGTGTCCTGAGAAGGTCAGAATCAGCCCTGCCATGCTTGCTTTGCGTGACATTGAACCTAAAACGATGAGCAAATCAAGAAATGTAGATTTTGCCCTCAATTAATCACACAATCATTACTTTTTTTAAATTTTTTTAACAGGGTTTTTTTTTCTCTCAAACAGCTGCAGAGTAGGAACTTGCGAAAATGACATCATGGTCAGCCAACAAAGTAAAAAAAAGTGTAACAATAGATATTTGAAACGTTAGCAAGTGAAGATGAAATGGCTTGAAGGTCATTGTCAGTAATCGAGAATTTCAAAAGGCAAACGTCAGTCAGCCAGAAATATCGGTGTCCCACTCTGGTGGACCTGAGATGATTTATGATGCTTGTTCGCGTTTCTGACAGGAATCGTGGCTCGTCACATTGATACAAAATGAGGGGGAAATAGGTAGGTATAGAGAAATAGGTAGGTATAATGGAAGGTGAGGCATGGTTCATACAAGTAGTCCATCTGAGTGGATGATGGCGACTCCTGTGGTGGAGTCGTACGCAGGTGGGGAGGTATCGCTCCCCTCCACAATGGAGTCGTTCTCATCATGATCCGAGCTTCATCCACGGAGGTGAAACCGGCCCTAAGATAGCATAATCCATAACTTGAACTACATTGTACCCATCAACTACTGAGTATCAAATGTTGATATTGAATTCTACTCCGAGTAACTTAGTGTTGTGTACTTTTGTTACATTTTACCCCAACAGAGCGCTCTTGCTCTTCAAGCTGTCGCTCATGTGCTGCTCCCTATTTTCGCTATGTCTAACTAAGCACTTCGAATAAATAACCAGTTCTCATCAAGCGTGCTATTCAATATTTACCACTAAATACATAATACATAGTATATCTGATTTTGTTGATGATGTTGATCTGTTTTGTATCTGGGCACCCTTTGTATCTACTACCATTTCCTTTAAACATACTCGGCCCCCTGGACCCCGCAGATGCCATCTACCTTAGAGCCTACGGCGTAAATGAATGAGTTTTTATTGTAGCAGCCACATGGTGGTAATACAATAGTCGAATAACAAAAATAAAATAGGAGATTTGACGTGAAAAAAAACAACCAATACAACAACGTGCGAGTAGGAACAGGTAGGCAGGTACATTTAGTGGGACTTTGATTGCTATAACTACGATAATACTAACTTATAAATGACTTCAAAAAACAATGAATATATGAAACATAATAAACACTCAACAAATAACATTAAAACTAAAAATGCACCTACATACTCTAATCCTAATATCACACAATGGTTTCACTATCACAGACAATATCACGGCAACTTAAAGTAGAATACTAAATTAATGAAATAAATACGCATGACTGGAGTACTCGACAAAAATATTCCTCCGTCAGCGAGTCAAAACATCATTTATACATATAGATACAAAATTCAAATAACAACCGAAAAAAACTCCGATGACTCATAAAGTTCCGCATCTAGGAGGATAGCCTTAACTCGTTCATCAAACTTTCTTCCACGAAGCTCGCGCACTGGTTCCGGTAAATGGTTGAAAAACCTCACGCCCGTCTGCAAGGGATTACATCTTAAAGAGGTCGTCAATCGAGTAGTGGGAGGGCGGAGATTATGTCGAGCTCGAGTTGTACATTTATGAACTTCCGAACCACTCGGCACCATTCCAGGGTTATTGTGGATCAGCGTAATGCAACTGAACACATAGAGGCTGGGAATGGTTAAACAACGTAGTTTCCTGAAGTACCCCCTGCAGCTTTCTTTGTATTTTGATAAATGATTTAAACATGGAACATGTTTTAGCCAATTTTGTGCCGAACCTTTAGTCGTAGTTAGGTATGATACAAAAGTTATATTATCCCCAGCAACATATCTAAAATGCATTAAAACATATACGATCTAATTTATTTGGTATTTCAGCAAGAATAGTGACCCCCCCCCCCCTCACCTTTATCCACCATAACATTTCTAGCGGGGTGGGAGCCTCGAATTTGAAGAGCATTTTAAAATCCATGATCTACGATACCCAACATGCGAATTCGAGTTCACCCCCCCCCCCCCCCCGTCAATGGTGTCAGTCTGGCACCAAAGCGGAAATACGTCGTAACGTTGAACTTTCAAATATTAGTTATGGTAGGCAGTCCGTCGAAGTTCGCATCCGTAGTACAAAAAAAAAACACGAACTATGCGGTTTTTGGTGTCCTGGCACCATGGTGGCACCACTGATTTGTTTCAACGGTGGCACAAAGAATAATATTCATGAAAATCAAAAGGAATAGTGAGAATTTTTCCTGAATTTCAAACAAACAACAACATTGAGTACAATTAGTAAGCAGTAAAGGAACCGAAATATTGAAAAATCTGATATTTTGTGAATATTATCCGCCCACTCGCCCCCTCCTCTTGAGAATTTTGATACTCTGGTGAAATAATGAGCAATTTGATTTCCGCGTCGAACAAAAAAAGAACCACGAAAATCGGTTGGAAATTGAGGCCTGGGCAGAATACACAAGATTATGCCCAAAAACGTACGTTTTTTGAGCAGTAACCCCCCTCTTTCACCCCTTAAAGGCAAAATTCGAAATTCCAGCGCCGTAGTGCACAACTAGATAGTTTTCCGCGTCGAACAAAAAAAGAACTACGAAAATAGGTGGAAAACTAAGGCAGAATACAAACGATTTTGTCACACACACACACACCTGTGGTTTTTCTCGCGGATATGGATTCAGAATGGTCTAAAACGGATTACTGTGTGGTTTTGCTTCCGAGTCTACCAAGGTAGCGGAAGCTTTGTTTTCACTTTTCAAGGTTGAAAAAACAAAGTTCTCCAAAATCGAAATTTCAACTCGCGTTTTACATTTCAGACCTTCCTGAACAATTTTGGTTCCATGTCTGTCTGTCTGTCTGTGATGAAATGTTTGCCACGGCCATAACTTTTACATTTCTCATCCGATTTCGATGAAATTTTCAGGGATTGTGCTGTGCGGATTGGCGTGTAGATGGTCCCCTATGAAAATCATCACCCCCGGACTTATAGTAGCCGCTGCGCATGCAAATGTGTAACCTTGTAAAAGTGTGAATTCTTCTCCAGTTAACTTGAAATCACTTTTCAATCTGTAACCATATTTTCTTGCTTCACCCCACCAGCTCCTTATGAGTATTATAATTTAATTTAATTTTCTGTAATAGTTAGTTCTCTTATTCAAATGATGTACTACTTTGATTGTAAATTGAGTAGTACATAGAGATTGATGTTTTGAGATTAACTACATTGCATCGGATCATCTATACAATCGGGTTATGGATACGAGGAAGCTATGTGCCACACCCACTTGGCAGACTTTTTTTCTGTTGAGTGTTGTCCTCCTTCACCCCTGATCAATCGCATAAGGACGCCCAAGTCTTACTGTAGGACGTCCTAAAAACTCGAAAACTCAGCGCTTGGAGCCTCGAAAAGTCGAGCAAGCGAGTGTTGAAAGGCCCGCGTCCCCCTCCAGCGTAGCGTTTTTCGGGTAGTTATGGCTAAAACATGTTCCATGTTAAAACCAATCTCAATTCAGCGAAGAATGTAGCATAACACTCTTACTCCTGCATGAAAGCGGGAGCTGCATCATCGACTTGACTTCACCATCATCAGTTGACTTCACCATCTTCATAAGCTAACTTGAAAGTTCATAAGTTAATGTGAAAAAACCTCAATGCCGCTCAATGTTATCGCTTCTATTTCGCTTCATCAATTTGTCTTTGTCTGGTCTTGCAGGTATTGAAGACCCTGCCAACTTTCCTGAGTACGTACTTGCAATTCACAGTTCAAAACATCTCATTGTTGAACCAATATCACCTCCTGCTTTCATTTTAGCTGATGCCATTATCAGCTTGACACTCACCAAAGGACAACGTCATGAAGTAAGTTATTTTATTCTTAAATCTCTCTTTTATTCTTACCCTCTCTTATTCATTATATTTGTGTTGCCTACCTATTTTTTAATGTTGTTTTGGTGATTGTTAGGGAAGGGAAGGCATGACAGCTTACTATCTCACCAAAGGTTGGGCTGGTCTCGTTGTGATGGTAGAGAACAGACATGAGAACAAATGGATTCACGTCAAGTGTGACTGCCAGGAGAGTTACAATGTGGTTTCTACGCGGGGTGAACTGCGCACTGTGGATTCTGTCCCTCCTCTGCACAGGTGACATAACCGATGTTTCAATTAATGTACACGCATGTATGTACGCATAGTATAATGTATTCAGTGGGTTCAGGTTAGTCTCTGACAGATTCGGATACTACGTGAAATTTCATGAACATTTCACCTCTCAACCTATTTTGGTTTATTATTTTCAATAATGAACCTTTGGAATCGACCAAGAAAAATAAAAATTTAACACCCCCTCGAAATTTGATGGTTTACGTTTCAAGGTACGTAGATTCCAAAAATCGAATAAAAATTTGGCCGTCCGTCCGCCGTACGCGGCACTTTCCCCACTTAGCATTGACCGATTTTGATGAAATTTGGTATGTAGGCTCCATTTGGGGTCTAGTTGTGCCCCGAAGCTTTTGGTTGATGTAGGTCACTTCTAAGGTTTCCAAAATCAATTTTGAAATTTTGAAAACGCCCTAACTCAAAAAATTTCGATATAAAGGTATTGTTTTTCCTTCAATTTAAGATTCTATAGAATTTTTAGAATTTTTTGAGACCACGCGGAGCTCTGTAGGACAAACCGTTCGCTCCCTACGAAAATTTAAGGGTTTATATTGAAATATATATATATATATATATATATATATATATATATATATATATATATATATATATATATATATATATATAAATCAAAACACGAGTGTGAATCGCAAAAGAGGCCTAATCTCCGTTCAAATTAGAGCTGACCGAAATGCGATCGATGGTTGGTGATTTTGTAGACGAGTGATCTATATAGAAAAATAATAAACCATTGTGTAATAATTTGCAGCGTTTTTTTTTCGCGCGCAACCCGCTCAGCGAGCACTCAAAGATGTTGCGTCAAAATATGCATGTACGAAGTACCCAAGTGTAACACATGATATATTTGCACTTTTTTACGCTGAATCACGTGTTGATGTCAGTTTCTTAATTCGACTGCATTTTGATCAAATTATCGACCTAAAGTAAACTTTTTTAAAAAGAAAATTACTTTTTTACTCACTACTTGAAGACCTCTTCAGTTAATTTCTTTTTTATTTTTTTTCTTTCAACTTGAAAATATTTTTTCGATTATCTTGGAAAAAAGTTTTTAAGTAGACAGGATGGTTTTGCCCTTAAAAAAGGTCATTTTCTTTACAAAAAAGTTGATTTTTGGTCGATAATTTGATCAAAATGCAGTCAAATGAAGAAACTAACACCAACACCCCGGCACCGGCTACCCCGCAGTGCGAATCTTTTTCTCACCACTTATCCACATTTTGATTTCTTCCATAGTCCCTTACCGTTACTTAAATCCTTAATTTCCTCTTCGCCCATCCTATTCAGTTAAGCTTGCCATTGTAATTGTATTTTCTCAATCCCCCCTACCTTCAATTATAATATTTTTCTATTATCTTATATGAACACTATATTAAGTTGAATACAACTGTATTATGTTGATTATAAATTGGGCTTGCCCGTTAATAAATAAATAAATAAATAAACACGTGATTCAGCGTAAAAAAGTGCAAATATATCATGTGTCACACTTGGGTACTTAGTACATGCATATTTTGACGCAACATCTTTGAGAGCGCGCTGAGCGGGTTGCGCGCGATAAAAAAAAAATAGGTTGAGAGGTGAAATGTTCATGAAATTTCACGTGGAATTCGAATCTTCAACGAAAAATGGGGGTCTCATTGAAAAAAAACGAAGTTGGTGTGCGTTGCGCACTTTGGTCATATTTGAAATCCTTTGGAAAAGCGCTGCAAATTATTACACAATGGTTTATAATTTTTTATTTTTCTATATAGATCACTCGTCTGCAAAGTTTTCAGTAAGCAAAGTTTCATCCAACATGAAGAAAAACATCGATCGCATTTCGGTCAGCTTTAATTTTAACGCAGATTAGGCCTCTTTTGCGATTCACACTCGTGTTTCTGATTTATCGTACGTCCAACACTTGAATTTTCGTAGGAAGCGAACGGTTTGTCCTACAGGGCTCCGCATGGTCTCAAAAAATTCTAAAAATTCTATAGAATCTTAAATTGAAGGAAAAACAATACCTTTATATCAAAATTTTTTGAGTTAGGGCGTTTTCAAAATTTCAAAATTGATTTTGGAACCCATAGAAGTGACCTACATCAACCAAAAGCTTCGGGGCACAACTAGACCCCAAATGGAGCCTACCAAATTTCATCAAAATCGGTCAATGCTAAGTGGGGAAAGTGCCGCGTACGGCGGACAGCCAAATTTTTATTCGATTTTTGGATTCTACGTACCTTGAAACCAACAAATTTTGAGGGGGTGTTAAAAATTTTTCTTCTTGGTCGATTCCAAAGGTTCATTATTGAAAATAATAAACCAAAATCATGAAGCTTCAAAAAAAAAAGTTGTACCACTATCTAGAAGATTTTAGCTGGGGGGGGGGGACGTTTTCGAGGACACCATGTATACTGTTTTCCAACTGATTCAACTTGCATTCATTTCTCCATTTTTACAGGCAAGTAATAATCGTTCTAACGCAACTGGAAGGAAGCTGTGGATTCTCGATTGCCCATCGTCTCACTCATCGCCTTGCTAATTCGTGGGATCTCCATGACTGGGGTCAAGGGAGTCAACATTGCCCTGACATCGACAAGAAGGTGGAAGGTCTTCATTCTCCCCGCATCATAACTTGAAGGTACTTGGACAGTTCAAAGCACATCATGAATCTGCTCAGCAGGGTGGAGAATAAAAGTGAACATTGACTGTCTTTGTTCAGTCATGGGAATGAGGTGGCCTTGATGTATTCTTCAAACAAGAGTCTTTAAGATAGTTACCACTGATGCCAACTTCCCTACTGTATTTGACCTAACTTCGATGTTGAAGTCAATAATGTATAATTGAAGGATGAGATTATTAGCTGAGGCACTTCATAATAAGGACTTTCGACTGAATTTCGGTTTCTGTTTGCAGATTTTGATAAGTAAACCCGGTTTTGAGTTAAAATACCAAGTACTACATTAGGTATATACCAGCGTGTAGGTGGTTTAAGTTACGAATCGTATTGGCTTGGAGGAACTAACACCAAAGTGATCAAAACATGACTCAACTTCCCCTGTATGTTTCTTCAATAGAATGATTTTGAAAAATACTCGAGGAAAATTTGCCAGCTACCAAAAGGGATCCATGATCCCTATCCTGTTACTCGTAAGCACTGACAGCTGGCCAGTATGTTGAAATAAAGCAACATGGAGGCAGGTGCTGCAGCGAGGAAACAACGGGCAAGGTCCGTATCCAAATAAGCGGTCAAAAAATAAACCAAACAATGACTTAACTTGGGTTATTATAAATGCACTGAGGCTTAATTGAATTCAACCCAGCGGTTTCCAATAAGTTTTGTCTCCTAGTTCACAACATTTGGTTATTATAATTATCTGCAATGGTTTATCAACTCTTTACGTTGACGAGTTACTTCCTGACAATTGAATTTGAACAACTGGCCTCAATTGCGTGTTGTGTCTATACAACAAAAGTCACATTTTTACCTGCTTTATTATTATTTATACGCTAATAATTTTTTGTATTTGTTTTCTATGTTTTTATTGTATGTTTTAAAAGTGTATTGGATATTGGAAACACTCTCATCAATTGTTAGCGCCTTTTGGCGGTTTTTGTTAGAAGTTGTTGCAATGGGGAATTTGCCTCAATTTTAGATTCTGGAATTTCAAGTCAAATCCTATAATAGGGCCCTAGAATAACGTTTAACACTAGGAATAACCAAGGGGAAAAAATTACTGTAGGAGAAAATGCCTAAACAAGTGAAGCCTCTGTTACAAAACACCGCGAAAATCGAGGAATATTGTTGACGTCATACGGAAAAAAAACGACGCGAAAACAACTCCAACAGCTGACAGAGTTCTAGCACCGCCACACAAAACGATCCAGTGAAATGGCTACTCGAATAATGTGATTCAAATCTTGAAACGAAATAAGAGAAGATGACGACTAATAATGCTTGATAAACTAGTAGGTAGAATCGTATTGTAAAAAAGTGAGTAATATTGTTTCTTTTGGTCACTTTTGTGTCTTGAGTTCTGCGTTCTGCCCTCCTTCCTAGTTCACACTCTCTTGTGTTAATCCTTGTAAGCTAAAAGTTCGTGTATGTTCCGCTTCTCCTTTGAAGTCAGATTGGTAGAATATCTGTTACGTTTCAAACATGGCTGCCTCTTACACATTGCCACCACATTTAAAATTTCCATCTTCCTTAAATTCTCTAAATTTTTTGGATGCGTTTTCGAGCAGCTCACTATGGTTTTATTCTATAAAAATAAAGCCTCATTCGAAAAAAAAATGTGAGACAAATTCCCCATTAGGGATGGGTATCGATAACCGATATTTCTAAATAGCGATACAGTTCTCGTGGACAGTTCAAAGTAATGCCTAGAAATTGAAAAGATGAAGATGGTAGAAAGGCTGTTGGGGCATTACTTTGATAAAATTAATTAATATTATGGGGAAAATGTTCAATATTATACTCAGCTTGTGATCTTGATGGTAAGAAATGAATAAACATTGTTGTGAAAAATATTTTCCCTGATAAAAAGATTAATATTTTGATATTTTCTGACACTAAAGTATCGATGCTCGATATTTTGAAATATCGATACTCGAATTCGATACAGTATCGATACTTTTGTAACGATACCCAACCCAAGTTGCAATATATTCAATGTTTGGTAGCTACACAAAATGTCGATGACTCTCTCCATTGAAATGGAACTGCTCTGTATAGTTGTATCCTTTTCACTGACTTCAAAATACCCAATAACAAGGAAGTTCTCTCAGTTTCGTGTCGTAGAACGCCTTTTTTAAAAAGTAGGATTGGGTGTGGGACAAGAAACGAGAGGAGTGGAAGAATATTAATGAGCAGGGTAGTGCACGCCCCGCCACTGAAGAAGAAGAAGAAGTTGGGAATCCCGTGAACCTATCCATACAAGTGTTTCTATTTGTAGAGTTGTACGACTTCAATAGAGGAACAAGGAAATGCCAGCTCGCGTCGGCTATCAGAACATCCGTAATAATAAATTGTGTCTGTTCGCGGTCATATCGAACAGTGACTGACTGGGTAAAGTAATGACAGAAATAGACTTGGTTTAACACTTTCACTGCGTCTCCCAAATCACGTCAATACCCTGCATGCGTTATACCCTTTTGGATGAAATTTTTCAGTGTGAGTGGTATAATTAGTCATTTTAGGTCATAAAAAACGAATTCCCCCAAAAAACAGATTTTTATCGTGTATTTTACAAAAAGTCTCAAGTGTTGAGCCGGACACATGTGGGAACAGACAGAGTATGCAATCCCGCAGTAGTCTTCTGATTTACCCCCTTCAATTCAATAAATTGCTTCCGAGTCTACCTAATGTAGCGGAACCTTTGTTTTCACCAGAGGAGGTGCCTATATTTTCAATTCTACTCTTGAGTAGAATTGATTCAAATTTCATGAAAAACGCTTGAGGGTAGCATCATCAATAAATACGCAGTTTTCAAGAGGCATAAGACGGTATACGTTTTTATTTGCATTCGCAAAGAAATATTATAGGCAGTAGCGCAATTTTTAACATGATAATGGATATAATGAAATTTTTTTGATGTAATAATGGTAATAACAGTCTGTACAGTTTTATAAAATTTTGAAACCATCACTTCTGTGGTATTCCCTGAAACAATCGGGGATGCATAGCCCAGGTAAATCGGGACATCCAGGACAATAAATTGTAGTCAGTTGGCAAACTTTTCGTCTCGAACAGACCCAGCACCGAATCCTTCTTTTCAGTTGAATCAAGAGACGAAGTGATTTACGAAATAGACGCGTCGTAAAAACACAGAGAATAAAATTTCCGGATCGCACGTACCCCCCCCCCCCCCCCTTTCAGAAGCAATAATATCAGACATCGGAATTTCGTCTCGCAATTTTTTAGCGAGTGATTTTCGGTATGATTTGGTCAAAGGGAGACGTGCCACGTTGAAATCATGATCTACGTGCGTACTAATATAATTAATACTTGTGCCGTCTCCTAAGGTTTTAGTTACAATGCGCGCTGGACAAAATACGCCTATTTTGTGAGTTCCGAGCAATGTAGGTCGTCTCTTACGAGATTCCATTGGTTTAACGTTGCTTGAACCAATCCTGAAGCATTGGTAATAAAACACTCGAGTAGTTTTAGTTGTATTCCAACTTCTCTCAACCACGAAACGAGTTGCACTGGAATTTTCTACATCTCTTTTCCATTTGTCAAAAGCATCGAGATTTTCAACGGAAAGACTAGTTTTCTCTAAGGTGATCTGGTGATCTTCGGCAAAATGGGTTTCAATTTCGACCCTGTCATGAAACTTACTACAACAAAGGTCTGCGGTTCCCTTGAATGTGACATCGTTTGACGTGATGAATGAAGTTATCTTTTCGGTTGAACCTTTTCCTGCAATGAAAACAACAGTTTTGAGCTGCTTTGTTGCTGCTCGGAACACAATTATTTTTATGCCTCTTCAAATTATAATTGTCTCGACATGTGAGCTCACATTCAGAGCTTGCAAATGGCATTTTTGTCGTTCGAAATTCACTAGCCCTTCTCACTTCACGACATAAACCAAAGCGGGTTGCTAGGGTAGGGTAATAGAGGGTGTTTTTTCTCCTTTTATCCCCCGCGTGCCATGGCCCTACCCAAGTCATGGTCATGCGTCCCTGTCGCACAACCCAGGCCCCCTGGGATGGATAGGGGTGGCCCCATTAGGTTTCCCAGTGGACCCCCCTTGATGTATAGGCAGGAACGGTGTCCCAAATCTGTTGCTTCTGAACTGTTCTTGACAAAATTGACTTGTATGAGTGTGTATAAGTGTGTATAACAGGCTTCATGCCTACTTGGCCTGGGCTTAACTACCTTGGGCCCGGCAACCCATTACCAAATGGGCCGCCGGTGAATAAGGCGGACGAGATTGCCTGCAAGCACGACTGGGCATATGAGTTTGCTCAGTCTAGAGGCGACATAAGGCGAGCTGATAAGGTCGCCATCAAGGAATTTGGTGCGCACGCCCTCCAAGGGAGCCACCACGCGTTGGTAGGAGCACTAGGTATTGGTGCTAAATACCTAGCGGAAGGAGTAATCGGGGTCCAGTACCCATCAGGGCTTCCAAGGCAAGCAGAAGCCATGAGGACTGGAAACATCAAGCAGTTGGCCGAATATCACGGCAACTGCGAAAACCAGAGGAGGGAAAGCGATAGGAGGAACGTAAGAGAGGGGATGGGACCCTCAAAATATGATGTGAGGGCCAAACTTGATGCTGCAAACAAGGAAACAGCGTCCGGAAAAGGTAAAAGATGGGAGGGCAGCACAAGAGAGAGCTTGGCCCTCTCCACTGACACCATCTTTGGCATGGGTAGAAATGGTGCAGGAAGCACTAAGCAGTACTGCACGGGCGTTAACCCTTTCAAAGCCCCAATGGGCTATAAAACTAAGGGAGTCTGGTCGGGAGAGGCACCATCAGGTGAGGGATGGTTCTCAGCCCCGGTCAAGACAAGCAGGAAAACAGAGGGGCTAAGAGTGTTGACCCCAGTCCGTGAGGACGAAAAACAGTCAAGCACTGTAAAGACGGGCAAAGGTAAAAAAGTGGAAACGGAAGAGAGCGGTGAATATACTTGCTCTTCTGGATCGGACTGGGCTGAGAGACACACTGAGGAGGAGAAAGAGTTGTCTCCAGTCATCAAGTGGGGCAAGGCCCAAAAGAAGAGCAAGAAGGCTAGAAGTACCCAGTGAGGCAGGCTGAGTGGAGGCCAATGACCTCCTCGTCCTCCCTTTCGGGAGAGGAGTGGCCGGAACTCAGTACCCAGTACGCAATAGGACTGGGAGAGAGCGATAGGGCCAATGTCTGGGCTCGTGCTGTTGGTCCCATGAAGGTATTCATGATGGACCAGGGCCGCGAGGTGCAGAGTGACAGTGAAGTGGGTACAAAACCCAAGGCAGCTGCTGCCAGCGGCACTAGCTCAGGGGCAGTGCCTAGGTTGTCACTGGGTAAGGGCTCAGTACTGCCGAAAAAGAAGGTGGTCAAGGCAAATGTGTTGCCAACTTCCCTAACGGGAATTGATCTCGGCAGGGTAGTGCATGAAAAAGATGCACTTATAGCAAAGTGGGAGAGTTGGGGATCCAACTCAAATAATATTGGAGAGCGGCCGTTCAAGGCTGCTTCCAATTACATGGATGAGATGATCAAGAAAGTGGTCGAACCACTTATAAGGGCCAATAAAGACATGGCTATGGAACTCAGCCATCACAGGAGGGTTGCCTTGGGAGTGGAAAACATTTCCGAGTCAGTCCAGAGCCTGGATGAGGCTTTGAGGGAGATGAGGGAAGGTAGAGGCGAAGTTGTGAGCGAGCGACTAATTAACGAGCCATCCAACATGGAAATGGCCACGGCATTGGTCAGGCTCGAATCGGCTCTTTGCGAAAAACTGGACAGGGTGCTGGCCAGAATCGATAAAGTGGAGAGAACAGCTGATAAAGCTGTGTCACAGGTGGAATCCCTGAAAAGGGAAGAGATGGTCGCCATTGGGCGAAAAGTTGACGTCCTTAGCAAGAGAACGAAGGAAGGCGAGATAAAAAAATCTCAGCCTGTGGCGACTCCTAGGGAGGGTGGTTCGGGCACCTCTGCCATAGTGGCAAGAGGGCTCGCACCCTTGCCTCAGAGGGTCACCAACCTAAGAGGGCAAAAAGTTACAATAGTCTCGCCTACGGAGTCAATGGAGAGCTCTCCCATTGACACCGATGAGGAAGACTTCATAAAGGTTGAGAGAAAAAAGAGGAGGCGCGAGCCGGAAATCAGCCCAGAGGCTAAAAGGAAGGGCGACATAAGCCAATCAAGGTTAAGGCCACCGACTGAGGACTCGACGGACACAGATCGAGTGTCCAGGAATTCAGAAGGGAGGAAAAAAAGAATGAAGAAGAAGAAGAGTGCGGCTGCCCAAGTCAAGGCAGCCAAAGAAGGGCAACTGAAGCGTTATGCGGACGTGGTTAAAAATTACAACGTCCGGATGGAAAAACTTGAAAGTGAGGGCAAATTGACACAACCATTGATTGTGTCAAAGGAGAGGAGCGAAGGTGTACCTATGTCACCACCCTCTATAAAGAGGTCGCTGGGACAGCAGGTGAACCTGGCAGAGCTGGGGATAGAGCTGGCAGCCTGCCGCAAGCTCCCTGCAGCCAAGGAGGTCCTAGTCGTGCCACGAAAGAGTGGCGACAGGAAGAAGCTGGAAGAGGCAATCAGGGCAAAGGGATTTGCCGTGAGAGCCCCAAAAGGGATGTCCAGGCCGCTGTTAGTAAAAATATACCGCGTGGACAAGGAAATCGGAAAGGATGACCTGGGCAAAAGTATCTGGAATCAAAATCCAGAACTTCGTAATCTGGTAACGGAAGGGGAATGGAATGAGCAGTTCCATCCCTCCTTCGTGAAGGGCCGTCGAGAATTCGACGATGTAATATGGGTAGCGAGAGTTACCGAAAAGGTAAGAGAAGCGCTACTCAAGATTAGAATGTTGAACATTCGCTTCGACAGATGTCGGGTGGAAGACTACCTGGATGTTTCCAGGTGCTATAAATGTCAAGTGTGGGGGCATACCACCAAGGTATGCACCGAACAGAAGGAGACATGTGGGCATTGTGCCCAAGAACATGGAGGAAAGGTTGAGGATTGCCCGAGAAAATCGACGGCTCCCCCAAAGTGCGCAAACTGCGCCAGGGCGGGCCTGAATTCCAATCATGCTGTGGACACATTTAAGTGTCCTGCATACCAGAAAGCCGTTACAAGGTACATGAGGGTGGTAAATCCTAACATATGAAGGTTGCGCAGATCAATCTTGATCGATCCGCAACTGTGACGGATGAGTTGAGGGTATGGTTTGGCTCACGAAAAGCACAAATTGTGCTGGTACAGGAGCCATACGTAGTAAGAGGCTCTGTGTGCGGACTGCAGGATTTCAGAGTATACTGTGGGAGTGGTGAAGGCCCACCCATGGCCGCTGTAGCGGTATGGGATGAATCACTACGCGTTACTCTTATAAGTCATCTGAGTAGCAGGCACATTGTTGTGGTGGCAGTAGAGAGGGATGGAGCCGAACCATTGTATATGGTTTCGGTGTATTGTCAGTTCTCCCTCGAGCTTGGTGGATTTCTTCGGAAATTGGACGGAGTAATGCTGGCACTAAGGGGCCGTGATGTTGTAATTGGGGCAGATTCAAATGCCTGGTCCAGGCTGTGGTACAGCCATCACTTCAGTGAGTACGGGCCAAATGCAAGACATAGAAGGCCATGGACTAGAGGTGCAGAAGTTGAGGATTTCATCCTCCAGCACGACTTGACAGTTGCCAATACTCCGGCAGAAGTTCCATCCTTCCATGGAGCAGCTGGAGGTCAGTCAAATATTGATATCACACTGGTAACCGTTGGATTATCAGATAGGTTGGTGCACTGGACCATGACAGCGGACGTAACAGGGTCACAGCACTCCCTCATATCATTCACGATAAGGGAGAGGCGAACAGGGCCAATCCGCCCTGCGCAAAAAGGCAGATTCTGTGAAAAAAAGGCTAACTGGGAGCGCTACGAAGAAGCGCTAACAGAAAGATTGAGAGCCACTCAGTTCCCGAACATAAGGACAAGAAGGGAGCTCGAGGATGCAGTTAACAAGATAACGGGCATCCTTGTAGAATCGGCCTCAGAATCGATGCCAGTCCAAAGACTGCGAAAAGGTAGCCCACCGTGGTGGAGTATGCGGCTAGAAAGGTTACGAAAACGAGTGGTAGCACTGAAACGCAGAGTGAGACGAGCCAGAGATAGTTTTTTTTTTTTTTTTTTTTTAATTACGCCGTATACGAGGCTCTGCGGCCATTCGTTCACGTGCAGCCCAATAAATATTTGCTTTTCTATACCAGATGGTTTCGTCGTCTCCAATCTGTTCTCTTATGTCTTGCAGTGCAGGACATGCGTCTAAATGCTGGGATGTCATATCTTCGATGTGGCAAAGTGTGCAGATTGGACTGTCATAGACACCGATTCTGTTTAGATGCTTGGCCAGGAAATCATGCCCAGTCTGAATCCTGAAACAAGCCACACTTTGCCTTCTGGGCAGTGTTTTAGGTATGGGATTATTTAGTAGGGTGGCCCATTGCTTTCCAGCTGCTGCTCTCTCATGGCCTTCTCGAGCTATTAACTGTATCTTGGCATCGACCAGGCGTTTGGCTGTGCTGTAAGGGAGAGGAGCATCTGGCTGCGGCAGGAGTGACCCTCTTTTGGACAACGCATCTGCTTTTTCATTTCCCTCTATTTGGCAATGTGAGGGAACCCACTGCAGCACCAGTTGGGAGCCCCTCATCAACAACTTCTCAATGGCAAGACGGCACTTGAGGACCAGGGCGACATCAGTCGAAACGTGAAAGCCAGAGATAGTGTCTCTGAGGAGTTGAATCAGCAGTATCGTGAGACCAGACGTGAGTACACGAAGGCTGTGAGATTGAGCAAAACTATTAACTGGCGAAACTTCGTTACTGAAGAAGGCAGAGATCAACCATGGGGAACCCCATACAGAGTTGCAAGAAAAGTGGGCCCAAGGTTCCAGATGGCTGTACTACAGGGGGATCCCAGTCTCACATGGAATGAGGCAGCGTCTAGTTTATTGCAAGCATTGTTTCCGGACGATTCGGAGGTGGGGGAGGACGACAACATGGCAGAGATCAGATCAGCCATGAGAATCCCAGCCACCATCGGAACAGAGAGCGCTATCCCTCAACTCACTGATGAGTTAGTTCAAGAACTGGTGAACTCATTCAAGCCAGGTAAAGCACCTGGCATAGATAGAATAGAAGTCAGGTCACTGAAAAGAGCTTGGAATCTGGTATATCTCTGGCTAATAACTATTTTCCAGAAATGCTTCGAAATTGGGGCATTTCCTTACCAGTGGAAAGTAGGTAAACTGTGCGTGTTGAAGAAGTCAGGAGACAGGGATCCAGCCGACCCAAAAGGATATCAGCCGCTATGTTTGCTGAGCGTGCCAGGCAAATTACTAGAGAAAGTGATGGTCAGCAGACTAAGTGAAGTGCTAACTCAGGCATCACCAGCCCAGCATGGATTCAAAAGGGTAGGTCAACAATTAGTGCATTGACTACCCTTCAAAGAACAGTGAAAGATGCAAGTGAAAAATATGTACTTGGCATATTTGTAGACATACGAGGCGCCTTTGATAATGTATGGTGGCCAGGAGTGTTGAACGAGGTGAACAGAAGGGGATGTGACCCCTGGTTGTTTAACCTCCTACTGGACTACTTCAAAGGGCGAAGAGTCATATACAGCGAAGGAGCCCACACGGTAACTAAAGTGGTCACAAAGGGATGTCCACAGGGATCCGTATTGGGACCCTACCTCTGGAACATCCTATTTGATGGCATATTGGGAGCACTGGAGCAGGAAGGACACAGTGTTTTAGCATATGCGGATGACTTGGTGATACTAATACAGGCACCAAGTAGATCACTAGTGGAACAAAGAGGAAGCCGTGTCACAGCACGACTTGTTGAGCTCTGTGGCGCTCTTAAGTTGACAATAGCACAAGAAAAAACTGTGATGATGCTATTGAAAGGGGCTATGCCAAGTCGGAATCCAATCGTGAGAATTGGGAACGAGTCTCTAACATACGTGAGACAATTCAAGTACTTAAGGATTACACTACAGGAGCGAATGTTTGTGGACAGCCATATCAGCCTAATCTGTGACAAGGCTATATCTGCCTTCATGAAGGTGTGCAGATTGGCAGGATCTGAATGGGGCATCAGATACCAGGAGTTAGTGATTATATACAAGGGACTATTCCTAGGCATCCTGTTGTATGGAGTACAGGCATGGGCACATCTGCTCAAACAGAGACATTGGGCTAAGCTGGCGTCAGCTCAGAGAAGAGCACTCTTGAAGGTGTGCAGAGCTTATAGGACAGCCCCAACCAGCGCAATGCCGGTACTCGCGGGGGTCCTCCCCATAAGATGGGAGGCTTGGCGTAGATGGGCCGCCTACAGAGTTGGAAGAAAGGAGATGGCAGAAATACCTGGAGTCTGGTCGTATGATCCAGGTAGTGATAACAGAACACGTGGAGCAATCCTGAATGGGCTCAGAGATGCACTACTTGAGTCATGGCAAGAAGAGTGGGACGTTGCCGAAACAGGACGACTACCACACAGGATAATGCCAAGCGTACGAGACAGATTGGACTGGAGATGGATTAATCCCACCCACCATCTGACACAATTAGTGTTAGGACATGGGGAGTTTGCTAGTAAGCTAGCACAATTCCGACTGATGGAAAATCACCCATGTGAGTGTGGGCATCCAGAAGAAACGGCTGAGCACATATTGATTGAGTGCAGACAGTATGACGACCAGAGAGACGAATGTGGATTGAAAGAGGTTCCAATAGACAAACTACTCACTTCTCCGAACATGGTAATGAGTCTACAAACGTTTGCTGATGAGGTAATACCTCTATTATGAGAGCGCCACATTAGATTGAATCGTTGATCTTGCATAGTCAAGAAGACGGAAAAAGGGCAAGTACAGAGAGCCAATAAAAGCCCTTCCCAGTAGGGCGAGGAAGTTCATTGATGAGAACATCCAACTGGGGCAAAAAAACCGGGTGCCACAGTACTTGTGTAGTGCTTGAGCTGGTTGAAGTCACGACGGAAACCAGTGAACTACATATAGTCTCCCTCCCTCGATTATCCACTACGTGGATGAGAGAAAAGTGGCAGTTGCAGGGCCACATTCCCTGTAACGGGCCTGCGACCGATCTGGCTTCTGGCGCCCGAGATATCCAGTGCACTGGCGAATCGAAGGCGCAAAATCGGTACCACGGGCGGGGGGAGCCCTAGGCTACCGACACATAGACTTTGTCACAGTGTCACCTGCCTACCCCCCGATAGCGGTTGGCTTCGTGGTGGTCGTGGTTGTGGACCCAGACTGGATGGCTAAGCCTGAATGTTGAGGGGAGGTGCTCCCATGGTAGACTAGTCTCCCAAGGTAGTGCCGGCATGTGAGTTATGTGGTACGCCAATAACTCGGGTACCAACCCGCTTAGTTGGAAGGGTGAGCTAGAACACCCAGCTCGACCTGTAGTGCATTGCAAACAGGTACTCACACCTATGCGTGTGAGGCCCCTGACTGTGGGTGTAACAGTCTCCAACGGTATTTAACCAGGGATTTTCCTTTCTGCTTGCAGAATGGGAGGGAGGACGTAAGCACTGTGTGCTGGGACACTCCCTTATAAATCAACCTTGAGATAAATTTATCCCAAGGGGGGAACAAGATTCGTTGGACCCCCCTTGAAGTTCCAGAGGTGGCTGAATGACCCTCTGGCGAATAGGGAGGGGACCCCTGTCAACAGGTCCCCTGACCCTCTATTAAACGCATCCCCTTTATGGCAGAAAATAATGACGAGCCTCATAACCCCCGCTGGCCCACTGGCACAGGGGGGGGGGGGTTCAAGGGGAGGCGCTCAGAGGTACCCCAGGCAGGGGCGTCGGCCTTCCTCTTCTTTTTCATCATCCCTACCATCTTCCTCTTCCACTGCCTCTTTAAACCACCAGTGTGCCCATTGTGAGCGGGCATTTACCAGGTCTGGCCATGTCAGGCGGAAGCATCCTGTCACTGCAAATGAAGCTATAGATATTGAAAAATTGCTGCACAGGTATGCTTCCGAGCACAGGTGGCTGTGCGCAGTGGGATACGTCATATCAATGTCTATTTAAGTGAACGTTTTCCCACACGCACAGTCAATGCCATTAAGACCCTCCGCCAGAGGAACCACTATAAGCAGCTTGTCCAGGAAGCTATCCTGGCAAATAGCAGTGGGGCCTCTCCTGCATCTCCTATTACTGACGTGGAGCAGCAGCCTGCCATTCAGTATCCCTCCCCTGGGACCTCTAGTCTTCTTGCCAATCTGAAGACCGAAGTCTTGAGGCTCGGGGGCAGGTAGGTCTCATTGTAGGCTATGAAAGCACCTACCTGCAGGATCTGGCAAGGCGGGCTGCCGAAGGGCTGGACAACCTGGAGGATGAGGTTGCAGCTTATATAGGGAGAATCTTCCCGCAGGTTGGGGATGCGACTGTCACGCAGCACCTGGGACCTTCTCCCAGAGTGGTGTTGCGTGGAGGTCGCAGAGCAGCTATGCAAGCAAGGCGGGGAAGTACCACAGAGTTCAGATTACCACAGATTATTCTTTTCTCCCTGAATCGATTCAAAAATTCGAGAATCGATCCGATTCTTTTCATTTGCTGTTTGAGGGAAATTTTATGAAGATCACTGCACCCAATGACTGATAAATGAGAAGTCTATCATGATGGGACTTATAATTCATGACGTCATTCAATTATCCCCATTTATATAATTGATGGAAGGTTCATGAAGAAAAATTAATTGTTTGTCATTTAAGCAGTAGGTAATACAGCTTTTGTACGTCCATACATAAATTGTCAAGACTAAAAAAACATCAATATGAAAGATACAGGTAGTTGGTTATTTGAAACTTGATAGGATTTAAGTAAAGTTTTCTATAGTTAGGCGTTGAAATTTAGCTCCAGCTTTTAGTTGGGATACTTATGCTTAAAAAACTATTGATTCTTGAGAAAAAATCCATGCGATTTTTTTAGATTCTAAAATGTTCATTTCTAAAAGATCGATTCGATTTAAATCGATTAGTTTTGAAGAATCTGACATCCCTTGAGACGGACGCATGCGGGAACGACCATCCGACTCAACTGTTGAGCCAGTCGCAATGAAAGTGTTAAATAAAACTGACGAAGAATTAACCATGACAAGTGAAGAATTACTAAATCCGGTGATCAGAATAAACATAATTTCAGTTAAGAATATTTGCAAATTGTATCCGTTGATGCTTCGAACCGTCGTTCCTCACTCCTCGGAAAAACAATTTCCCAGGGTTGGTTGGAAAACAATCATCCTCATTGTGTATTTTTATTATTTCTGTGTATACCTGCTCTCCTTCTAGAGGTGTTGCTGCTAATACTCGTAGTCTAGTACGTCACTTTTGCCATGATCTCGACGGGTCCCTCTCCCCATCTATCCCAGGGCTGTGAATTTTGTCTTGAATGCACCTCTCTGCAATCTCACCTTCCTTCCTTGCATTTTTCCCTCTCTTGCTTCCGGCTGAATATCCCACATTGAAAAAAGGTAAACAAAAAAAGTGGTATGGATTTGCACTCTCTCTTTACTACAAGAAGTGATGTTTTAATCTATGTTTCCAAACACCTACGCCGGGATATTAGACACGCTTTAAATTATAGATCTCAATTCCCTTATGAATATTATTATCTCATTCCGTTGTGTTATTTTCAATGTATAAAACTGGAAATTGTCTTGTCAGTTTCATTGAGTTATTGTTAGGTGCCTTCTAGTCATGAACCTTATCGTTGATAATAATGTAATTAAGTGTTTTTCTTAGTTCGTGTGAGTAAAGTAGGTACCCACTTTGTCGTATTATTCACGTGCAGAAGAGAAAATATTTGAATTGAATTTGGGGTGCTGGTAAAAAAAAAACGAAAAACAAATCGTATGGAGGGTCCAAATAGAAAGAAAGTATAGTACGCCTTCCAATAGTTGCTAGAGCAACATTTGGGCTGGTAGTTAGAATATTGTGTAAATGTCTACGCTTTTCAAATTTCTACTCATTTCGTTTCTACGTGCGTTCGACAAATGAGATCAGTAAGACTAATTATTTTTATACTGTAATATTTGAAGCAGTTTCCTTGTACCTACTTCATGTACCTATCAGTTATTACAATGGAAATGAAAAGAAAATTACTTTTAAAGCTAGTCGACACATTCGAAATGATTTTAGAGACAAATATACGTGTCAACTCATCTTAAGCTTGCGTGTAGCTCTCGACGGATTGCCGTTCATGAAGAGATCGTTTCATGTAGGTATTCAAATGATCTGTGAATAGTCTAATTCTCTTGTTTTCAGTAGATTAATAATTGTGAACAATGTAGACTAAATCATCTAGTTTGAAGACTTTGTTACGAAGATAGTATTTGATAGTTACTGAAACCATGTTGTGATATTGTAAATAACAATGTAAAGTTTTCACTACATCAGGTATTATAGAGCTAAATATACACATTCCCACCAGTCGTGCGTTTATTCGAATTTCCTTACTGTTTCTACCATTTACGAGGGTGAAACAAATTAACCGAAAATTCTCGTTCAACTATTTATTGGGAGAAGATGGAAAAGAGCAATTTATACATTATTTTTGACCGAATTCAAAACGCCCGAAGGAGAAGGTATCATGATTCGGCGTGTCATGGGAGGTACCAATGTGCATGATTTTTAAAAAAATGTGTTCTGGCAGTAAACATGGTGGTCCCGTTTTAAATGGATTTCATTTTCGTTCGTTGAAAGTGTCGAAAATGATTGGAAACATTGTTTAGTAATGCATGCATTCCAGGGGACGTCCCATTGGATAAGCGGTAGATCAATCCAGTAGGTAGGCGATAAAACTGCTTCTTTTTATTTATTTGGTATTTCAGGCAGGAAATAGTGGTCCCCTCCCCCCCCCCTCACCATTATCCACCATAACATTTCTAGCGGCATGGGAGTCTCGAATTTGAAGAGCTTTTCAAAATCCATGATCGTATTTTCCAAGTTTTTATTGATACTCAATGACTGCGGGGTCAAAAACGGAAATCATCTTGAAGATAATGAAGTATATTTGTATACTGAAGTATATGGTGGGCGTCGGTGGTCTAGTGGACAGTGTACCCGACTGCGGTGATAGGATAAGAACCATCTTGCGGGGATGCGAGTTCGAATCTGGTCGCCAGCAGAAAGTTTTCTGTCTATTAGACGATCGGCAATCTCTCGTTCCAACCCAGGGCGGTGATGTTTGGGAAGCCATGAGCGAAATCATCAGAACAAATTCTGATCTCCCCTTAGGGAGACAGCTGATGACGTCCGCGACGCCAAGAATGGCAGTCGGACGAAAATTCAACCTGAAATGGTTGCTTACTTTACTTACTTTACTTTACTGAAGTATATGTACATAGAGTACACCCTGTAGATTCAAATTCAAATTAAAGAAAGAATACAAGCTCACCAACAATGCTGGGTTTGTTCTAAGGGAGGATGTCGCGCTCACAGAGTACTAGTAGTGCTGTTTGCAGCGCTATCTCTCGATAGGCCATCATAGCTTTCAGACCTTCCAGTTGAGTCACCTGATACCATGAAGTTACGACTCTTTCTGACGGGACAGCCTACTTCTGTCCTCTACCTCCCAACATGGAAGAGGATCCGGAAGAATGGAGCACCAAGGAAGACGAGATCATCCCCTCTCCACTGTCAGAGTGTGTCGTGACATCATCAAGACACTGTGAATTGCTCTCATCCCACTTCATCGCCATTGCTTTGCTGTACTACCACGTTCCTTCCCGACTATCTTCACTTAGAAGAGAAGATTGCTGCTTTGGATCAATCGAATAACGGCTTTACCAGTATTAAAACTGAGGTACGTGAAGAATCTATTTACGATTTTCACTTGTTACCTAAATAACTCGATATGCATGCATTGGCAGGAAACGGGTATTCCATCAGTTGAGATATGCTACGTGATATTTCTCTATGCTCATGTTGTGGCACGATGGTTGCAGGATTTTCATTGTGTGGAAAGAATAACTCTGAAAATGGTCGAGGAGCCTAATTTAATCAATGGTGAGAAATCCTAATAGTATGGGCAACTTAATGAACAGTTGGTTCAGGTGATGGGGGGGGGGGGGGGGGGGCTCCTCGGTTCAAAACGGTGGCAGTAAATCTCGAGTATGCATTTAGTACGGTGTTCCTCATTCCTATCAAGAAGCAAGAGGAATACGGTGTCACCAGTTAATCTGTGAGCAAGAGAAATGTGTTATTGAAGTTTGGTGTGAAACCGGTTTTTCGCTTAAATCAACGACTGCCATTTTTTTACTTCGGGCTGTGAGGAACGTGTGATTTGATGTCTTGACTTCGATTATTTAAATCGATTTTTTGGTGTATTGATTTCGGTGGTTTGAATCGATTCATGTGACTACGTGATGAACAATGTGCTTGCATGAGGAAATATTTGAATCAACACAATCGATAAGAGATGATGAAAATACGGAGAGACAAACATCGATTTATTCAATGATTCAAATATCCAATTCAGTGAAATTCGATCGGACGTTTAATGAAGGTCAACAGACGTTACTGCTTTCTGTATATGAATAAATCTGGATTCGGAAGTCTTAGTTTATTGATTGCTTTCAATTCAAGTTAGGGGCGAATAATAATAGTGCTGTTATTTGTCTGATTTTCATGAATCCACGTGAGATATTCGTCTTTAATGGATTTTTGATTTGTTGGGTTATGTCCAGAAAACTGTGTTACTTATTCGACCGGAGCTTGATGTTATGCAAATTGTGACTTTGCTGATTCATAACAGAAAGGTACGAATTATTTACGGCTTTTCTTTTGACATTTTATGTCTTTACTATGGCACATAAATGAAAAATCTTCACGCGGGGAGCATTACGCGGAAATTTCTGATGATTTTCGCTTACATAAAATGTCTCTCGTGGTTGCGTACTTGTACGAAAGCTGTAGCCACTGATCGGGAGTTTTTTATTAAAACGGAATGGTTGGTGTTTCCTCATGCAAGTAAGACATTTAGTGATGAAGATAATCCGGTTGTATAACAATCGGTTGAAGACAAAGAAATAGAACGGATTTATTGTCTAATTTAATCCGACGTGCATATCTCAACTGAACAAAGCCAAATGGGTTAAATGATGGTTTGTTCACGTCAGGGGCGGCTACTGATGGGAGCATAGGCGCATGTGCACCCCCAGCCAATTAAAAAAGAAAAAAATTCAAAGTTTATTCCTATTCGTTTGAAAAGTATTATATTATTTATATCCTAAGTTCGCTAGTGACAGAAGATACGATCGTAGGTACTGTGCTAGTTGAATCTACGCGTGAAAACAGTGACGGGGAGTCTTTCTTGACCCATCACACCCGTTAGGGGCATCCATTTGGATCTGCTCAGTTTTTGGGGAGGGTGACGTGTTTCAAGGAAGGTGGGCACGTGAGATTTACCTACCAGAGAGCATGAAATGTGCCCTTGGGGAGCAAAACTGAATTGATGCGCCCCCGTCAGAGAGCTCTGCAATCTGGGTTTTCTTATCGAGTAATAAGTAAACACAGAGTCAAACAGAACTGATAAGGGATTTCCATTTTTTATTTTCGGTCCACCGTTTTGTTCAAAGTATTGTGATTATTTAGGAGTGTTGTAGGTACCATGAATAATTCGGTGCATTACATTAAAGTAAACTATTCGTGTTTGTCGGTCGTGGAAAAGTGCGACATTCGAGAAACTGGCCACCCCTTGCCATCTCTACCTGGACTCCAGCAGACGTTGAAATTTTAAAATCGTACAGATTCGTACGGTAAGTTTAACATCGAATATTATAAGAAGGCAGATTGGCTTTGTGGGTGTGAAGTGACTAACAAATTATTTTGCTTTGTTTGCCTACTACCAACCGAAATGAGGCTTGGGTTAAAGACGGCATAATTGAGCCAAAACAATTGAAAAACGCATTGGCTGTCTGCCATAAGAACGTTCTGGTAGATTTGCGTATATTGGGCCGCCAAAATATAATGCAACAACTCGACAGTGCATGTCGTCTTAATCTGATGCAAAAACCCGAAACGGTTAAGAAAAATAGGTACATTTTATCTCGAGTCATTGATTGTATCAAGTTCTGTGGTGTTTTCGAGCTAGCCATGCGGGGACACGATGAGAGGGAAGATTCTTCGAATCCCGGAGTCTTCAAGGAGCTCCTTAATTTTTCTTCCGAGTTGGACGATGTTTTGAATCGTCACGGGTAAATAGGTAAACATTTCAGCTATTGCAATTAGATGGATGCATTTCTTGGGTTTGGACCTTTGATGAGTTCAGAATCAAGTATTTCTATTTATTTAAGTATTTCTGTTAACCACTAGAGAACATTATTTTTCGTGTCTATTGTACTTACGTATTTAGTACCGTTTGCAATTTTAAGATGAAAAAGTTACCAAGATTTATCCCATTTGCATATCGTTGAAATTTCTATTTGGCAGAGAAAAGCACCAATTCTGTCCCTTCTGCTGATCTCTGTGCACCCCCTGAGTTTCAGGGCAGGAGCCGCCACTGATACATGTGAAGTGTCTATCTCATTCCTAACGAATTGTACTGATTGGACGCTATTCAATAACAAACATGTTGTTTAGTAATGCATGCATTCCATTGGAGTAGAACCATAAAACTGGAATACATTAGAAAAACGCAAGAAATTGGAATACATTTGATTGAAATACATTTGGTTGCGAGTATTATCAGGAATGTTGACTCTCACGCAGACTTCTTGTTCGTCTTGGATTTCTTCAACCCAGAAGGTCCTGGAGTTGTCGGCGACAAGGGACGAGACGGTTCGTTCTTTTTTTGTTTCTTCTGCAGACCGATTGTTTTTCGGTAACTTAGCTCCTCTTGCGGTAGCTCCTCAAAGAATTGGTGGCAGTCTTTTGGGATAAATATTTTTCAAGACATCAGACCATTGTAAGCCCGTGCTTTACTTGACTTGACAAACCGGATGCCAGTGCTGAGGACAAGTTTCAACACTGCCACCAATTTGTAAGTCTACTTGTCTAGGTAAAGTTGACAAATGAATTTAGTTACCTAGCCCAAGTAGCAACTGAGTAGGTTCCTAAAGAGACACTACTTTGTGTTTAACTGTGAAATGGGGGAGTCAAGAAAATACCGAAACAACTTAAATCTACGTTAATTTTAGGATAATAAATTGTATTTACCTGTGAAGTATGGTAGCTCTTCGAAGGTGTTGACTCCTGGGTTGTTTGAATATTAAATGTACTGATGTTAAACCTGAAGGGTGTTTCGTTTTACCTCGGACCTCCAAGTGTGTCCGGTGCCAGAAGGGCGTGTCCTTCGTGTCCTCTGTGTCTAAGACACAAGTTATCCAGACGACCACGAGGTTGTGTTCTTTTACGAAAATGTGTCCTAAGGACACGACCTGATGGGTCTGAAATGAATTAAAGAAGATATTGAACTTGAGTTGTTTATTTTACCCCTAATTACTGATGCTGATCTGATGCAGGGTGAACTCAAAGATAACGACAGAAATGGAGTAAAATACCAGGTAAGATTGTTTATTACAAGAGATGCAGTATGGCGTGGTTGACTGGAAAAGGTACAAGCCTGAAGGGCGCAATTACAGTTGATACAAGTTGATCAAAATGGATATTAAAATGACAATCGAAATGGTCGGAAAACAGTTACTCTTTGCAATCAATACATTCAACGTTCTTTCCCAATACAATTTCAATGCCGTGTCTTCTCTGTGTTTGACTAGTATAGTTCGTGTCCTACTCTTATCAGTTTTACAATGCTCAAATCTTTACCAAATTCTCTTAGTTCAATTTTACGTCTACACTGTTTGTTTTCACCTGCCTAATTATTTTGGCCAAAATGAATTAGTACAATTTGTTTGTGCACTCACGTGTTGGGCCCGTAGGTAACCTCAACTAGAAGAAGGATCCTCCAGTCGGCGTTTCTTCGCGAATATCCGAGATGGAAGATGAAGGGATACGACTCAATCTAGTTCAGGGGGTTTTCTACTCTCGCGCTGACTATTTCGAGAAGGGGGACGGGGAATGAGGTTCAGCTGGGACTTACTACTCTAGCTGGCAGGGAACTTTCGGCCGGAACGTACTCGTTAAGCGGTTGGCGAAGGTGTCATGGCTGCCACAGGCCGCTGGATCACGAGGGTTTCCCCCTCCCATTCTTGTCGTCATCCACGGCCTTCCTGACCATCCAGGCTGCCATTCGGGTTCGGCTGAAGCTTCCGCTGCTGGGGTAGACATAGGTGTTTTGTTCCATCCCTGGCTTTTGTGGTTGAAGTAGGGCTCGGACGCCTCTGGTGTTGGTCGGCGTCCTTATCGTAGGGGGGCGGACCACGCCCCCGTAGAGGTGGCCCAGATTACCCCTCCACAGTCCTTCGCCACAGGTGGCTCTGTGGGGGCGGCATCTTGGGGTTCAGGAAGGGGGGTGTTGATCTACCCCAGCCCCGTCACCTTGGTGTTGTTAGTGAGCAGGGGCTCACACCATCGTACTTGTCATTTGGGATAGGGAGCTGGTGTTTGAAAAAGGGAGGAAAATCAATGAGCTCGGCGTTTTTTGGTCTCCTTGGCAGCAGCTGGAAGTTATCGTCGAACCGAAGTTTATAATAAATTAACCGCTCCGGTGTGTATTTTAAACATCTTATATCTGTGACCGTGAGGTTGTTCATGAGGTTTGTTGCCTGGCCTAATTGGAGTATATTTAACTTTGTTTTCGCCATATAGTTGTAAAAATGGTTATGGTACATCATCTTGGCTGGATGGGAAATTTACGAGCTTCTTTGGTAATTTGAACCATCTCGTGAGGGAGGTAAATTCCATCCTTTTTCTTTATAGCAGTTTCGATAACACTATTAACACTGTCCCCTTCCATTTGTGTATGTCCTCGTTCCAAGAACTTTTGGATGATTGTGACGTTTCTGCTTATGGAAACAGATAAGAGTGCATTCGATAAAGCGGTATTGCGATTTTGGTAACCGCATCCATCGCTGTATATCACGACGTCCAATAGTTTTGAATCCAAAAGGGGATGAAGTTCGTCAACCTTGCATGCAGCGAAAACAGAATTTACCAGGCTACATTCACTCTCGGTAAACCAGTAGCAAATGGCATCATAGTTACCGAGATTGTAGATGGTGTAATTGTCCACCCCTGTCTCTATGCATGGCAGAAGCTTGACTGCCATCACGTCACAGCATAAGACGTGTGCTACACCAGCCTTTGCCAGAGTGTCGTCTGCAATCTTTTCTTCCCTTGCTTGATTTTTCAGTGTAATGTGCTCATCATATGTATCCCTAGCCACGTTATTATGCTTATAACCAGTGCAGGTATCACATTGGTCCTTCTTAGGACTAAAAATGCTCAACTTCATCACTTTACATTGTTTGAAGAAGGAATTGGTCCTTTCGACCAATGTGACAATGTTGCCTCTTTCAGGCAAGACATTTTTCTCACCACAATAATCTTGGTATAATCGGCCTAGTTTAGACCAAGAAGTTATGTCACTTTGGAAGTATAGACGTGTACTTGACGCTCTGCAATAGTGTGAGGATAATTTGGGGAGAACGTTCAGGAACTCTACGAGAAGTTCTTTTCTTTGAAGCAACACTTGGGCATGGCTCGGTTACACTGGTTCCCCAAGTTCCTCATGACTACTTATGACTTCGAGAGAAGTGCTTTCGAGTGATACTTGATTGTTACCCCAATAATCGGCTAGCCAGTGCCTTACTGTGGACTATTTAACACCAAAAGTGTTCAAAAAATTTTGTTGGCAGACCTGAAGTTTTTTATTTTCGACGAGGAGGAAGTAGGAATAAGATACAGCTTTTGCCTTATTACGGGTTCCCTCCGAATTAGCGAAGCTCTTCCTCTTAGGTTTATCAGCATTTACAAGTGAGCCAATAAATATCTTTTTTTCTCCCCAGTTCATTTCACTCCAGAATCTGTCAAACAAGGTGGCCCTGTGCTTGTCTTCAATGTTATGACGTGTCTGTTTGCTCGTTTAGAACACAAGCTAGACCGAGGGCACACAGGGCCCATGGTCCTGGCTGCCTTGGGAGTATTGTGTGTGTGTGTGTGTATATTAGTTTTCTTGTCTTTCTTTGTGTACCCCATATAGTCCTGCCCTCTCATTCGTTTTTCCTTGGCCTCTTCTTTTCGCCATGTTTTTGGATCGGGGATCAGCTCTTGCGAACAGGGCGGCTTTTTGCTGTATCCGAGTGGACCAAAAGTGGAACTTCGGGTTCTGGCGAGCAACTGTTTTCAGGCGGAGAAGTAATTATTTCGTTTCCCAAACCTGTATCAATACCCGAAGAATCTAATAGGTGATCAGAGTGATCAAAAGAACTGTTTAGGCCCAGGGAACAGAGAAACAAATCAGCTTCAATCAAGGGTTGGTCTCTTTCATCTCCATTGGTAGTGAGTTACAAGGGGAGATGACTTCATCCTCTACTGGCTTGGCGAATGACTCCAACAGGTTAAAATTGGTGTTGTCTTGAACGAAAGCATCTGGTGAAGAACTAATTCTCGTGCTATCGATTATAGGAATCTCACTTTCCGGGCAACGTTTAACCACACAAGATCCAGCTAGGTCCACCAGTTCGTCGACAGGTACGACAAAATCTTCATCCTCCTGATCAGTCAGCTCTTCCAGCAAAGGCATCATTTTTGTTCATGCTAATAAGTTTTGCTCGAAAATAACACGAAACAGCAATGCACATCTAACAAAGCTGCATCCTAGCAGCATAGCACATTTGCAGTTCAAACTTATCTGTCTGATTTTCCTAACTAATGCAGAAGATTGATAGTTTTCTTTTAGTTACAAATCAAGGTTGAACCTTAATTAAACATTACTTGAAGGAAAACACCGCCAAATACTTCAAATTATTACAATAAACTTACCTCGCTTCCTGGCATATTGGGGTTCTCCATGCTTTCTGTGCAGATGTGTCTAGCTGTTGGGTGGTTTTAGATATGCTATGCTGACTAAATCGCAAATACTAGCGCTATGAGCGGCCAGATCGTAAAACTGTTAGCACCAATCGCTCGGGCGCAAAATTTTGAATTAGAAACCATCCATAACTCAATTTCGCCAAAATGTCAGATGTGCCATGCTGGGCCTCGAACGACGTATTACTTTTCAATAATGGACCTTTGGAATCGACCAAGAAAAAAAAGTTTAACCCACATCAAAATTTGTTGGTTTTTTCAAGGTACGTAGAATCCAAAAATCGGGAAAAAATTGGCAGTCCATCCGCGGCACTTTCCTCAGTTAGCATTGACTGATTTTGATGAACTTTGGTATGTAGGCTCCATTTGGGGTCTAGTTGTGCCCCGAAGATTTTGGTTGATGTAGGTCACTTCTAAGGGCTGAAATTTTGAAAACGCCATAGCTCAAAAAATGTCGATATAAAAGTATTGTGTTTTCGTCAATTCAAGATAGTATTGAATTTTTAGAGACCACGCGGAGCCCTGTAGGACACGAGAAATGAAATCAGAAAAACGAGTGTGAATCGCAAAAGAGGCCTAATCTCCGTTCAAATTTTAGCTGACCGAAATGCGATCGATGTTTTTCTTCATGTTGCAGTTCTTGCAGACGAGTGATCTACATCCAAAAATAATAAACCTTTGTGTAGTAATTTGCTGCGTTTTCCATCCGAATTTGACGAAATTACAAAGAATTTTGCGGTTTGAAGTGTGGTTTTGCATTACCCCTATGAGGGTAGTGCAAGCTACTTAGATATTGAGTTTTGAAACTAGCTACTATGCATCGGATCATCTACACAATCAGGTTATTGATACGAGGAAGCTAAGTGCCACACCCACTTGGCAGACGTTTTACAAAACATAACACTTATATTTTCTCCACATATTTACATAAATGGGTAGTGTAAGCTTGGGCTTCACTGTTGAATTGAGGATTCTCGAGTAAGCCCTTTTGAAACTGACCCAAATATAGGTTGAGAGGCTATACTGACACAAGTGATAGGCAATTGAGTTTACTATGTTTAAAGAATGATGAAACTGAAATAATTACCTGGTAGACAGCTGGAGCGGTTCGGAGGTAGCTGAAGGCTCTTAACATCAAAATATTACCTGAAGGGTCTAATGCTGTTATCCGATTAAATATATTATTGGTCTGAAGGACTGAGGTGAACTTCCTGAAGGGAATTACGAGTGCACGAAAAATGGAACGGTGCACGGTGAACGGCGCACGCACTAAAAAGGTGCGTCGCACTAAAATGATGTGATTCGCACTAAAAAGGTGTGATCGCACGAAAAGGGTGCGGTCACACGTAAAACCTGTCTGTTACGGAAATAAAGGTAGTGAATAAGAAATGCAATTTTACAAGCTAATAGGAACGTTTTTAATGTAATTAAATGGCAAGATGACTCTACGTTAAACTGTTGTTGGCAATGAAAATACAATTTATGATCAATAAATGGTTTTACAAATATTTCGTGCGTTCTTTCAATTTTCCTTCTTATATCGACTTTACAAATGACTTGACGAATGACTCTACTAAATTTACACAACTTGATAATTTACTCGACTGACTGACTGAAATTCTAAATGTTCTTGACTTGACTCTACTCGTTATTTTCTACACAGTTTGAACACAATTACATTGGCCAATGTATAGATTGGTTTTTACACTCACAGCGGTGGGGCCCGAAGGAAATCCAAAGGTGGTGCGATGAGAAGATCTCTGGGGGAATTGGTCCGAACGGTTTTTGCCACACAGATTACCGTTGGAGGAAGGGGTTGGCTCGTATACGCAGACTCGTGGGCAACTAGGCTAACTCGGCGGACTGGTATCGAGGGGAATCCAATCACTACTTGCATAAAGGGGTTCGATATTCGTATCTAACTTGATGCAGAGGAGCGCGGATTGATAGCTTCAAAGACGGGAACGTTATGGCCGCTCCACGCGGTGACTAGATCTTTTGATTCCCCACCCTCCATCAACAGGCGTCCAAGCGGGGCTCCGCGGCGGCTTGTGATTGGCGGCCGATGACGTCAATCCGACGTGAGCGCTTCTGGTGGTGGGCGCCTAAGATGGTGGTGGCGCCCTGGAGCGGGGACGGTACAAGCCCGCTCCATCCTGCTGATCCGAGAGGCGGGAAGAGAGCGAGGGTGGTGGTTGCTCGGCCGCCTTATTGCTGGGTCACTTTCGTGAGCTGCGGCTCACATCCTCCGCCCCTTCGTGAGCCAGAGTCATCAAAGATGACACTGGGTGCTGGCAGAGGGACGGAAGGATGTGCCTTCCTGAGGGCCAACTCATACCGGTATCTCCGGCAGCCTCGGCATCCGATGGGATCGCGCTTCCCTGAGTGGGCCTGGGAGGGTGGCCGCCTTATTGCTGGGTCACTTTCGTGAGCTGCGGCTCACAGTAGTATTCGGGAATCAGATAAGATACGATTAGTTTTAAAAACATCTGCGAACAGGGTGTGGCACATAGGTTCCTCATATCCATAACACAATGATCAGATGCACAGTAGCTAATCTCAAAATGCAATATCTAAGTAGCTTGCACTGTCCTCATAGGGGACCATCTACACTCCAATTCGTACAATCCCTGAAAATATCTTCGAAATCAGATGGAAAATGTGCAAGTTACGGCTGTTACAAGGAAATTCACGTTTGCGCATGCGCAGCAGCAACAATTAGTCCGAGGGCGATGATTTCATGATCTTAGAGGACTATATAAAATTCGATGCTAGGTGAGCTCTACTCGAACTGACCACGACAACACTTTACAGTTTTATAGACACTACTTTCAAAATTATCTCTACGAGAAAATACAAAACTTTTCCGTAAGAAACTTCAAAAGCGAATATTTATTTTTCCAATAATTACAACTCACATGTCATATTAAAAAAAAAAACATATCGAAAATGGATTTAGAAATCATATGGCCAGAAGTTGAAATTTAGATTTTAACAGAAACGTTAGCTGAAGCGGACCATCTACATCCCAGCCCGCTTAATTCCTGAAAATTTCATTTAAATCGGACACTAACTTCGAATAGTTTTGCCCGCTACAAGGATTCCATGACAGGAGGAGTTTTGAGAAAAAGTTCGAAATAAACCATGAAGTACCAAATTTTAGTTGAGGCTTCACTGAAGACCTCCAACCAGGAAATAATTAAAAAGGCTTGAATTACAACCATGAAATATGTATTCAGTTATAGTAATTACAAATAAAAATTTCTGAAACAGAATACAACTGAAATAGACCACCAACTCACACAACTTTGATAGGATGATGTTGAAATGGATACAGTAAATAAACTAGAATACCGTAAACTGGGGTGATACTGATCAACAAGCCTTTTTTTATTTGCATGCGATTGCAGCGCTCCACACAGTCCTAAATTGGAAAGTTAGGTCGTGTTATGTGTTCGTAACAATGTCTTCTCTGGGGGGATATCGTTCCCGCCCGATAGTCTAGGTTACCATGGTAGCTGATAAGGAAATAAACAAATCTCAAAATCGGGCCCAGCTGACATGGTGATGGTGAAGTTCTAGCGAAAAGATTTTGTTTCTACTAGAGGTAAGCATGAAATATCTGCAATTAGTTTGTTTTTTCCGTGTTACTACAGTTGGTTATCTGTTAAAAACAAAAACAAATCATTTTCAGGGGGTGATAGTGATCACGGCCGAAATGCCCCGAAACTATCAAAACGTGATTGGTCCATCATTATTTTTGGTAACAAGTGCTTTAAAATTAGTTGTTTCTTGTCAGTTACCAATCATGTGCCCCGAATGGTCTTATTATAATAATAGATACTGAAGAGGATATTGCGAGTCTTGAATTTTGGCTTGATTCTGATTTTTATAAGTAAAGAGTTGGTTTTCATTAGTTTTTCAATAAAAATTGTTCTGAAATGAGTTGTTAGTGGTTTTTTTTACCTCAGGGTACTAAAAAACAATTTTTAATTGTTTAAGTTCGATTTTTAATTGTTTTTAATATGTTTAAGTTCAATTTTAAATTAGTGATCACTATCACCCCCTATGTGGGGGGTGATACTGATCAATTTAATTTTTTTTTTAAATGAGCTCAATTCAACAAATTTCAAAGTTTGATATAGGATACTGTTCGTAAGATGTGGGAGAATATATACTTTTTTTTCAGATTTTTTAAAATTATTACACTGGTAGTTTTCAAGGAAAAACTGTAGAAATTGATCACTATCACCCCAGTCTACGGTACGGTGAATTCAATCTCTCAAAAAGATGGATCTGATTCATCTCCAGCGAGGATCGTGCAATTCATTCACGCTCGAACATAGAAAGCCGTTCCTGCCTTGATCCACTTGGTTTTGTCTCCTTTTTTACAAGACACTTGCAACTCGGCGATCACTTCATCTCTTGACTCATTTGAATAGAGCGGAATCGGAACGAAATCATGGCTCGAGTCCTCCTGTAAAATCAGGGATAATAACTATCAGTAGGTGTCAACTCGACTGTCAGGGTGTGATCCAAACTGCAGGAGGTAATTCTACGACTAATTACCAACAAAAAGTCCCCTTAGACTTTTATTAGAGGCTGTTTCCAAACTTACTTCAATTTTAAGATTTTTCACGTGATTTTGGCCTTACGTTACTAAAATGTTAAAAACTCCCTAAATTTGCTGTGTAAATTAAAATTTGAGGATACCTTTGGAAAGAGCATTAAATTTCCTATAGGATAGATGCCTGACCTTTTTTTAGTCAAGGTGGAGACATGAAAAAGCCCTCTGAAAATAAAATTTTACCTAATTTGGAAAACCTTGCATTTTGTATGGAAACCTACTAATTTGCATTATTAGTTAATAACATCAATCCGGGGATTCCCCACAGCTGGAAATTCCCTCTAAATGAGGGGCCCCTCTTAAATAGCCGACGGCTCAAGCCTTCAGGGCAGTCGCTGTGGAAGGTCTGGGCCAGGTTATACTCTTTCAACTTCAGTTCTCAATTATCTGAAAACCAAAATCTCTCCAAATCTTTCTGGCTTGTCTTCAGTGACAGATTGCTCGTGCAAGGACACGTCCTTGGTAGCAAGCCCTGTTCAATAACTCACCTCCAACCAAATTTGCTATACAGGGTGTCCCATGTTAAGGACTGAGAACCTTCGGGAGTCCATTCTACAACTAATATGAGTGGGACACCCAGTATAGCTGGCTTGTGGAGGGTAACACCTGCTATTCCTTTCATCTCCTGTACATCACAAATTACTTGCTTGTGTGCAGAACCCCCACGGTAACACCTATAATTTATGGCTACAGCCTCCTTCTACTTCCGAACCAAATTCAACCAATTTTAAAAGCTAATACCTAGTATATTAGGAAAAGCTATCTTAGTAAAGAACTATAACATTAGTTCCTTCACATATATTTTCAACAGGATATAGAACCATTTTTTTTTTTTTTTTTCAAAGTGCAACAGCGGTAAAAACTGCGCCAACAGTTTAGTCATTTTGGTTTATTATTTTCAATAATGAACCTTTGGAATCGACCAAGAAAAAATTTTTTTTAACACCCCCTCAAAATTTGATGGTTTACGTTTCAAGGTACGTAGAATCCAAAAATCGAATAAAAATTTGGCCGTCCGTCCGCCGTACGCGGCACTTTCCCCACTTAGCATTGACCGATTTTGATGAAATTTGGTATGTAGGCTCCATTTGGGGTCTAGTTGTGCCCCGAAGATTTTGGTTCATGTAGGTCACTTCTAAGGGTTCCAAAATCAATTTTGAAATTTTGAAAACGCCCTAACTCAAAAAATTTAGATATAAAGGTATTGTTTTTCCTTCAATTTAAGATTCTATAGAATTTTTAGAATTTTTTGAGACCACCCGGAGCTCTGTAGGACAAACCGTTCGCTCACTACGAGAATTTAAAGTTTGAACGTACGATAAATCAGAAACACAAGTGTGAATCGCAAAAGAGGCCTAATCTCCGTTCAAATTGAAGCTGACCGAAATTCGATCGATGTTTTTCTTCATGTTGGATGGTTGGTGGCTTTGCAGACGAGTGATCTATATAGAAAAATAAAAAATAATAAACCATTGTGTAATAATTTGCAGCGTTTTTATTTTTAAATTGGAACTTATCAAAGGAATTCCTCTACCATAGTAGGCTTGCAAAGAACGACGAATAGAATGGAAGAGTTTTGTGCAACATGGGATTTAGAGCTTAATCTGGACAAATCAAAAATAATGGTTTTCAGAAATGGTGGTGAGCCGAGCAAGAGAGAAATATGGCGATTTGGTGGTCAGAGGGTTGAGGTGGTGTCTAGATATAAGTATCTAGGATTTACACTGACGGCCACGCTGTTCTTGAATCCCCACCTGAAAGAAAAGAGTGCTCTGGCCAAAATGGCAATCACCAGTCAGTGGAACAAGTTTTTTTTCTCATTCAGTGAGAAGTTGAAGGTTTTTGAAGCTGTGGTGCGGTAAATTTCATGTTATTCGTCCCAAGTCTGGGGATTCGTGCCGTCTGACAATGTAGAATCTGTTTTGCGGTTTTTTGTCAAGTCTGTATTCTCTCTACCCAGATACCCAATTACGTGGTACATCTGGAGACCTCGGTGCGACCTCTCTTCTTGCACACTCTTCGAATGGATTTTGATTAAATATTGAAAACCACGAAGCTTCCATGTAATCGGCTTCCAAATTATCTGGCAAAGAAAAGTGCTGAGCTCAATGTGTTTTGTGCAAAGGAGTTCTTCAAGTAAAATAAGTGTTGTAGTCGATGAAATGACTTTCGAACAAGTATTATTATTTTTGACCGACTTCAAGCGCGGCGAAGCTCGAATTTTAATGTTTAAAAAATCGCATTTTCAACTTGGTTTTTTTTCAACTTTTCCAAACGGTTTCCGATAGATTTTTTCACGCTGAATCCAACTCCGTCAACTAAAATGCTCTACGACCTCTAGCTTTCGAGGAAAATCGATTTTAATGTTTAAAAAATCGCATTTTCAACTTGGTTTTTTCAACTTTTCCAAACGGTTTCCGATATATTTTTTCACGAAAACTAGAGGTCGTAGAGCATTTTGGTTGACGACGTTGGATTCAGCGTGAAAAAATCTATCAGAAACCGTTTGGAAAAGTTGAAAAAAAAACCAAGTTGAAAATGCGATTTTTTAAACATTAAAATCGATTTTCTTGTATCAAGTTGGCAATATTGGGACCAGTAAAAGTATCTTGAAGCCCGCAGTTCGTTCAACATTTTTCAACCCGGTTTCCTTTAAAATAATATCGTTTCTTAACAATAATAAGTAATAAAATAATAAGGAACCCCTTTAATGGATTTTGAGGATGTGAGCGAGTGGAAGAAACTTATTGAAGAAAGCCTTAGCAGGATAGAGAGAGCAATGCTCAGTGAGTATGAACGAAATGCGCTGAATTCGCTGAACCATCCCCAATATCAGAACGGCGGATGAGGTAGTACCGCTAATGAGTGTCAAAAACTTTCAAGATTGTAAGTAGCTTTTCAAAATTAGAGGGGATCTGATGGCATTGGATTGCAGACCGTATGATACCGCCAACCAGACCAACAGTGGAGATCTTGAAAATGGTTTCCATCTCATTGGAAAGTGTAGTGCACTAAGTACGAGCAGTGAGGAGAAGATATTTAGGGTTTTTTAAAAATTAATTGGTGCGAATATATTAATTAAATGAATAAAGTCTGTACCCCCAAGCCCCATTTTCAATCAAATTGCTCTTTTAGAACATTTTAAATTATTTGTTGTCCCGGGCAAGACTAGGAAATTAGGGACTGGTTTTGATGGAAATTCATAATTTCACTCGGATTTCGCGTTTCAGTCGTTTTTCATTCATTCTGGATAATTGTGAATTGAATCAAATGCGAAGTGTTTATTCCATTTGCAATATTGGCGCTTGGAGTCAGATCTATCCGAGCGCGCCCTGGAGGATTTCACCTCCACAAATCAGTTGGTATTGTGCGCTCAAGAGGGCAAGCTCGCATTGGTCCGAAATCGAAACCTTAAATTGATAAATCGGTATGTTCAAATTCCGTTATGGTTGTTTTTGCCCATTTTGTATTGTGGGAGGTATATAATAAATTTCGAGTTCCTGGAAGAACACCTGGAGATCACCTCTTCACCCTCGGCCCAGGGACACGAGTCTTCGCAGACAAATCAGTGAGGAAATTCATAATTATCTTTCTCCAAGATGTGCCAATTAAATTGTTTCTCAGATCCTAAATCTTCGCCTAATAATCGATAAAATACAGTCTACTATTCATATAAAACACAACACAATTGCGTTTAGTGTCTTTTCATTGCATCAAAGTTAATCATTGGTCCTTGCCTGTTTATGGTCAATCTGTCGACCTGTAGAATACTGCAAAATCGTCTAATTTTTACAAACCTTCTGAATTGAAGAAAGTTGCATTCGACCTCAGAAACCGAAATGTAAACAGAACAAACGGTATAATATACCGCGTATTTATAAACAAGAAGAGACAGCTGGCGGCGTGGAAGTCGGAACTGGTGACGTCACGTTTCCCCCACTCGGCAGCGTGAGCACACCTTCTCTCCTCCACTCACCTTCATTATAACCTGCTTAGTTATTGCTGGGGACTTGAGTGCGAAACAAACAGAATATATTTCATGGTTCAGAACCATGAAATAACCATGAAACCAATAACCATGAAATCGTAAGAACGATTTAGTAGAAGCTGAAGACAGCCTATTTTTTTATATATATATTTTTTTTACGGAAGTGGGGGAAACTCTTTAAGAGCGAAGGGGAAGTCACCCCAACAGTGTTGGACTCCCCATGAATTGGGGCTACCAACTAAAACCCCACTCCCTCTGCTTAGGACTCACCCCGGGACCACTTGTACAGTATTACTTCAGGGTGAGCCCTTTTTTTGTGCCAGATGGCTGCTCCTACTTCTGGTCTCCTTTCAATACTATTCCTCTTCTTCTTCCTCCCATCTTCCATCCAGCTTTTTTGCTTTGAGGACTGATGTGACAAATACTGCCATTGCGTCCCAGCTCGACTTGTTCTTAATCATCTCATGTATGATTGTCTGTGGACGCAATGTTCCGATGACCTCCTCCGCACTCCCCCTCATACCCTCCCATTGAGGACATGTGAAGAAGGTGTGGCAGACATCATCCTCCTCTATCCCACAGTATCTGCACTCTGGGTCAGTGGCTTTCCCGATCTTTACTAAGAAGGAGCGGAAGTATCCATGCCCTGAGAGGAATTGAGCCAGGTAATAGTTCACCTCTCCATGTTTTCTCTCCAACCAAGCCTTTAGATCGTCGATTATGAGGGCTGTCCACCCTCCACGGGTTTCACAGACAAGGTCTGCTTGCCACCTACAGATGGTCTCCTCCCGCTCTTCCCTCTTTACTTTGGTAATTGTCTCTGCCTTCCTCATTCTTATCCTTTTGCGCTCCAGTGCCTGGTGGTATATTGGGATAGTTCCCGCTGTCACTTGTGATGCTGGACCTGAGACAGTTCTAAATGCACTACTGATTCTCAGAGCTCCTCTCCTCTGTACAGCTTCCATACGTGCCCTGTACTTTTGGTACCTAAGGGAGTCTGCCCACACTTCTGCTCCATACAGCATAATTGAATCTGCAGTTCGCATAAGGAGTCTCCTCTTAGCAGGTGATGGGCCCCCTGCTTACTATACCTATTGCTTACTATACCCTGCTTACTATACCTTGCTAGCTATACATAGATTAAGCAATTACTATACCTATTGCTTAATCTATGTATAGCTCTGCTTCATCATTCATGGGGTAGTGCAGTAAGAACGGTACACCTAAATGACCTACATGGTTGTATGTCCCTCTCAAAGGGGCTTCTCATGTTATCATCATTTTCCACAATATTCACATTAATACAAAGAGCACAGACCGCCTCCACCACAATTAGGTTGGAGGAACGTTATGGCTGCAAAAACAAGTAATGAACATCTCTTGACAAGTAGAAATTACCTCAAGTTCCCAAGTGACTGTCAACATTGGTGCTTCTGAAACGCTGAGTGAATCTGCTTGAGTCATTTCGAGAACACCGTTATTTATCAACGCCCCTTGTACCAGCAGTCCAGTGATGAGCATGGAGGCGCGTGCCGCTGAAGGGGCAGATTCCAACGCGCATTTCAGCGTTAAACTATTCATTTCGAGACTCCGAGCTCTGAAAAATTATTTCATCATTTAGAAGCAGACATGAACAAGGTTGTACAACTAACCTGAGGAAAAAACTAGCGTCAATTATAAGACCAATTCGACGCAGTTAACTTGATACCGCTTCATTAATTTGAATTAATCACTGGACAAAACCTCATAATTATACCTAGCGGCATCCTGCTTCAGAGCCACGAAGAAGTCAGCGCCGTGGAACACGTGGCTCATCTCAACCACACTCAGGCTTTCCTCTTTCATGGAGTCGTGAAGCGACAGGACAGCAATAGCTTTCGTAGCCACTGATTCCAACCATGCTGCCGGGTTCGTAGGGCCAAACCAGATATTTGACCATTCTTCTGGAACCTGAAAACAAATATTTGCGTAGTTTATTCCTCAATAGCAGAGCATCTCTTAAACAGAGATTTTATACAGATTGGCAGCGCGCTAATGTTTAATTTCGAGTTAACTAAGGAAATGTAGTTCCAAAGTTTAGCCAGACAAGCCATCATCCTTGATTTTTCCTTTTTTGAATTTATTGTTCGTAATTCGTTTAAAAAAACACTCATAATGATTATAAACATTTGAATTCCATTAGATGAGTAGTCTCACCTGCTGCTGATAGATGGCGAGTGCGAAATTCAGAATTCCTTTCTTAGGGAAAGCACCTTGATTTAGAGTCTGATGAACAGTGGAGAAACTCGAGTTAACATCTTCAATCAACTTCGAGGCGAACTCGATCTCTAGGCCAAGGAAAGTAAGGATAGAACTGCTCCCTTGTGAGTTCACGGTCTTGAGCTTCTTCATGTTCAAACGCTAAAATCAACAAATCATTGTTTCATTCGTTAGGGATTAGATAGATAGATATCTGTTTATTTGGCGCCATTTTGCACACTTTTATAATAAGATAAATGCATGAAGGGGTGCGATTTGCTCAGATTTCCTACATGACGTTATGCTTGGCCCGTGTTGTAGGGTAGGATCTATGCAAAATCGCTCCATATCGGCAAATAAATTGATACCTACAGCAATAACTGTAACAAGTAAATTAGTAAACACTACTTTACATGTTTCACACATTACTTGAAACCTTTGTTACATACATGTTTATTTAATAATCTCTAGCCCTAGAATACATTATGCGCTGTTCAGAAGCCTCTCGCATCTAAAGCTAAACTTCTAGGGACTTTTCATGCTACAAACAATTTCTCTATGTAACATGTGTAGGATGAAGATTCGAGAAATTATGAATATGATTGCTATTAGTGATAGTTTGTTTGGCGTAAACAATAAAAAATCAGTTCCAGCTTTGATGTCAATGAGTTGTAACAGTTCCGCAAACGATTTGTTATTGAACCATGCCCAATTCATATAAATATATTTTAGTTAATAAATAACTTGAAATTATATTTAAATCGTTGGGTGGAAATAAGAGCTAGTTATTCTAAATTATCCAACTATATTTCAGAGGGTCGTTTCTCTCTTGAATGCAGAACTTCAACATTGGTTGGTGGGAAATGAGGGTGATGATGACGGAAAGGGGACCATTCCAACGAGGAGACGGTAAATACGTACCGGGGAGGAAGTAGCCCGGGGAATGATACGTGGAACCTTCTGAACAGGCGTTCTCCCGAAACTGGGAAGCTGCTTCGAATGGAGATACCAGGTGTCAACAACACAAGTGACAAAAGTCTGCCAAGTGGGTGTGGCACACAGTTCACTCGTATCCATAACCCATTTGTATGGACGATCCTATGCAGAGTAGCTAATATCAAAACATCAATCTCAAAGTACCTTGCACTACCCTCATAGGGGACCGTCTCACGTCAACCAGCACAATCTCTGAAAATTTCATCGAATTCGGGTAGAACTGTAGAAATCAGCTCGGAGGCAACAGTTGTCATTGGGGACCATCTACACGGAAACTCGCACAATCCCTGAAAGAATTGTCAACTATACGGACTGGGGTCATCCAAAAATACATTCCATCATCAGGGCAGTCAAACATGAAGAATAAAACCGACCAGTATTCTCCATCCAGTTCTCACTCAACTAGTGATGAACCAAAATAGGTCAAAAACTTTCAAAGTAAGTATAGCAACAACTTCACGACAAAAACAATAGATTGAACAGTTTCGGCTTATACAAATAGATAGCAAGCAGAATTGTGGTATTTTGGAAACAAAACTAAAATACTGATAACACATTTCCGATGGGACGTTTGCACATGCGCAGTGGCTACTATCAGTCTAGAGGTGACATTTTTTCATAGGGGACCATCTACACGCTCACCCGCACAAATCCCTGAAAATCTCATCGAAATCGGACTATAACTTCGTATAGTTTTCTACGATACAAGGCTTTCATGACACACGGGCAGACAGAGAAACAGACACGAAACCAAAATTGTTCAGGAAGGCCTAAAACGTAAAAGACGAGTGGAAATTTTGATTTTAGCGAACTTTTTTTTTAACCTTGAAAAGTGATAACAATGCCTCTTCTACCTTGGTGAAGCATGCCTTACTCACTCACTGCTTGGGGTTTCCATTGGAAAAGAGTTTCAGGCTCTAATGGCGAACACTCTCCCTCTTTCGAGGCCCCTTTATGTTAAAAGAGGATTCCGCCGGCTACCCCACTTCAGAGTTTGTAAATCTTTTGCTGAGATCAGCAAATTTATTTATGCGTTTCCACGAAATTACAAGCAAGGATGCGCGCTCCACTATGTGGTGACCGAATGCTTCCGTTCTGGATCTCCAGAATCGGTCGCATCTGCACAAGCAGTGTTCGGCTGTGTCCTCTTCCTGTTCGCATGGACACATTGATGAAATACGACTGTCCATGATATTCAGCATTCTTCGGAAGTCGTGATGTCCCGTTAGAATGCCTATCATTAGCCTGATGGTGTTTCGACTTTTTGAGGTCAACCATAAGGCTTGTTTTGCATCATACGAGGCGATGAGCATCCTGGTCTGTCTGTATCTATCAGTTTCTTTAGACCATAGTATATTAAGGTATTGGGATTCCCATTTTTTTACCTTTACTTTACAAGCATTCTTCGAAATGCCGATCACTGGTGAGGGTCCAGTGAAAGCATTTCTTGAAATCATACCTCTAGCAATGGAAGTTGCTTTTGTGGATAATAGGGGAGTTATGAAGATGGAAGTGAGCGCACTAAGAAATGCATTGAGCTAATCTCAACTCAACAAGAATCTCAACAGAAAAATAGTTCCTGAATTGGAAAATGAGCAAGAAGAAAACATGCAGTTTTGTGAGATAAACTAGGTAAACTGTGTACTTGGTGGAGTGGAAGCCTCCATCCTATTCCATGGTTGCTTATGAAGGTCCTCTCCTACCATACGAAGGAAACACAGATTGGAAGGAATTCACGAGTCATGTTCACGTTGTGGCGCTATCAAATGTATGGAGTGAACAAAGGGAAGCCCGAAAACTCGCGAGCTCTCTCAGGGGGTCAGCTTTGAGGAGTATTCTGAGGATATGGTCACCTTGTGAACGCACGGCATGGGTCCTTCTGACTACAGCACTCTCAAAACGATTTGGGCAACAAAATTTAGGTCCCAAATGGGGAACAAATTTCAGAAGAATGGAGAGCCACTAGCAGATCTCGCTGCCGACATCGAGAAAATGGGATTATTGGATGTTAGGCCCAAACATTGTAAAATACTACCTCTTTAATAAGCGTCCACAACGACCAAAGGTCATCCACACTTTTCTTCATGTCTTCTATCACAACTTCTTGGAGAATATTGCTTTTATCCAACTCTGAAAACAAACACATATGAATTATGTTGATGTTATTTTGTTCATCAAATAGGGTACAGAGACTAAGTAATACCTGGGGTAACAAAACTACGATTGACTTATTCACATGCACACAAATCAAAGCCTAGGAAACCTGAATCATCAAAGTCATTTCAGGGCTGACAAAGGCTACGGACGTTTCCAAACTGAAGAGAAGATAGCTCACGAGATTAATAGAGGGGACGTAATTTACACCCCCACAGAATATAAATTAATATAAGGGAGAAGAACAAATTTACTATATTATTATAAACGTACCTTTAAATTGTTCATACAATTTTCTGATCACTACTCTATGGCGAATCACCTCCACATTTGGTGGTAAACCGAAGTATTCCGGATCATTCTCATTCGGCAGTAGATTAATAACTTTGAAATGTTCCTGAAACACAGTACAGTGGTCACTAAAACATTTGCAAATTGATATCGAACCCGTCAATAATGATTGCGACGACCCACCTACACCAAGTAACGTCATATTTCTAAAGCAATGTCGAAGTCTCCGCAATGTCAATGACTCAGGGTATCCGGTCACAGAATGTTTGTATTGGGTTGTATAGTTATAAGGGCTCGACTCTATGCAGGGTGTCCCATGTTAAGGCCCGAAAAACTTCGGGAATCGATTCTAAACTAATTTTAGTAAGAAAGTGTCTAAGGAATTTTTCGTTAGACGCTTAAATTCCGAGTTATTTTAATTTAAAGATATTTTTCGTGTTTTCGAACCATTTTCGAATTTCCATAGAAATGAACATAACTGAGATGATTCCGAAATACTTTTCTTCTCCAGCTTCTCTAACACATGTTCATGGATCTCACGTGTTTGTTAGTTGCGATCCCACCAAATGTAATTTCATTCTTTCAAACGTATAGTTACTGCTTTGAAGTTGATTAAAGCCTTATTTCTCCAAAAGGTTTTATATCTATTCTTGATCATTTCAATTTAATCAACTTCAAACAAGGATAAGATCCTTAAACCAACTCGACTCGAAGTCGACCCTGACTCATCAACGGCAGCAAAGGAATGGAGTTATTGGCTACGCACTTTTAAGAACTTCATTGAAGAATCGGAGGTAGTTGAAGACGCTAAGAAGCTCAAGGTACTCATTCATCACTTTTCTTATTCTATCTATGAATACATATCCGAATGCACTTCCTACGATTCAGCTATCACAACTCTAAAGGGGTTATTTGACAAATCGAAAGGTGAGGTATTTTCAAGGTTCCTTCAAGCCACACGCAAGCAGAAGCCTGAGGAATCTGTCGACCAATTTTTCCAGGCGCTTAAAGTCCTCAGCAAGGACTGCAATTTTACAGCTGTCTAGGCAGCTAAAAATCGTGATGACTGCATACGAGACTCATTCATTAGTGGGTTGGCGTCCTCAGAAATGCGACAACGGCTCCTAGAAAGCCAGACTTTGGAGCTAGCTGATGCGTTGTCCACTTCAAAGGCTATTGAGTCTAGTATCAAGCACGCCCGATTCTATTTACTGGGTAATGATCACGTTAACGCTTCTACATTTTCTGAGGTCTCTGAATCTGAATCTTGCGACAATGTTGCATCTTCTTCCTCTAATTTCCCTGCTCGTAGAAATACTCGTATTTTTAAACGCTTTTTCTGTGGTAGTTCGGCTAGGCATTTCAGAGATGACTGCCCAGCTAAGGAAGCCACATGCTCTTCATGTAGTAAGAAGGGGCACTATTCGAAAGTATGCAAATCGCGAAAAACTAATAAAACTTCTTCAGCAATCACCCAAGACAGTTTTGACGGTGATGCGACCACCGCTACTATCATCGCAGCAAATCCCGGCCTTCTATCCAAGCAGTTGTGCCAGTACTGATAAAAGGTTGCAAGGCGAATTGTTTGATAGACACTGGTAGCTTGAACAGTTATATCAATGAAGATTTTGTAGTTTCTCACAAATTTATGATCAACGAGCCCTCTCAGCACAGCAAAGTTTCGATGGCATCAACAACACTATCTACTGAAATCAAAGGTTTCGTACTTGCTGATCTAAGTTTAATGGAGCACAAATATAGAAATCATCTCAATAACTCTCTTAATTTAAGTGCACTTTAAAATCTAATTACACCGTTGGATAGGGCAATAAATTCACCATCTTTCTAGTGGTTACATAAAAGTTTTTAAAAGGTCGTGATGGGTGAAAATTTAACTCGTAAAGTCATTCTTGTCAAATCGTCAAAATTTCCTACTTTTTCATTTGATCGTTAGGGTTTTACTTCCACATGGTTTTTCACGTACAAACAGCGATAAGATCTCAGCTTTCCAATGGTATATTTTTAAAAATTTTACTCCGCTATTTAGGGGTGAAAGATACGTTTGAATGCGAAAAAAAGTGGTTCCGCTCATGGAAATCGAGGTTTTCTGGTTCTTTGGGCAGCTTCGATGAATTAGGGGTGGAATTCTACGTCATTTTCAACGCTATTCGAACGATTCCATCACCGCTGCTATGTGAAAGCTCAATATTGGATTTTGGTAGGTCCGAATCTTTTTTTATTTACTTGGTAAATCATCAATATCATTTACTTTCTCTAAAAAATCATTATTTCTCTTCATTTTTTATTCTACAACTACACGCTATTCTTTATGAGATATCTCTTTTTTCATACACTCGAGAAAATTGCGAGAATTTAAAATTCAATTTGCGCATAAATACCATAAATACCTAAATGAAAAAAAGTCTGCCAAGTGGGAGTAGCACATAGTTTCCTCGTATCCATAACCCGATTATATAGACGATCCGATGCATAGTAGTTAATCTCAAAACACCAATCTCTAAGTACCTTCCACTACCCTCATAGGGGACCGTCTACACGCCAACCCGCACAATGCCTGAAAATTTCATTGAAATCGGACAATAACTTCGTATAGTTATGCCCGTTACAAGGAATTCATGACAGACACACAAACAGACAGACACGGAACCAAAATTGTTCAGAAAGATCTAAAACGTAAAACGCGAGTGGAAATTTTGATTTTGGAGAACTTTTTTTTCATCCTTGAAAAGTGAAAACAAAGCTTCCGCTACCTTGGTAGACTCGGAAGCAAAAGATGGTCAGGTTTGGATGTCATAGGTGAGGTTTGGTTGAAGTAGCTGTTCTTTTGAAAGTAGGAGATGTTGAGGAACCCAAAAACCTACAATCATGAGAAAACTTGATAATTATCTCTATCAAGCACCAGAAAAAAACCTAATGTACTTATTTCATTTTTCGGAATTGTTTTGACCTTTCTCAGAGTGGTACCACTAAACGACTAGGTACTATTAGAAGATAAGTTGACTTGTTTCTCACATCCGTCATCTCCGCCTCATCACCAAACCAGTGGGTGGCGGAACTTCTCGAATGCATTCAGAACTAATCTCGCCATGCTCTTTCTTATCGAATTCCCTAAGTGGGATAAGAAGCAGTCAATCTTGCCAGTAACACACCAATATCAGATAGATTCCGCCACCACTGATTCTGCCAACGTGGGGCGAGGTGAGAGAAACAAATCGAGAGAAATAAACGAGTACTAACTTCGATGGAGCCAGATTCTGGTAAGTAAACGTTGGCCACCAGGGGTCGTCCGTTTTTCTTAAATATCTCGTGACTAAAAAAGGAGTCCAAGTACGACGATAGAACCCTCAAATCGAATACATTGTTGACTCGGCCACCATAGACAGCGAATTCGTATAATCCACGGATAAATTGCCATTCTATTTGACCATTTTTACCTGCAATTGACGATAAGGAAGTTATTACACCGAGTGATCAGGAAAGAACAAAAGCGAGAGAAAAAATGCTGCAAATTATAACACAAAGGTATGTATAGATTACTCGCCTGCAAACAACACAGCTTTGCCATCGTCACTACCTACCAACCATATTTTCACTTCACAATCAAGTTTATTTTGAAGAAATAAACGCTTCACTCAATTCGAAGTAAGCGAACCGTTTGTCCTACAGAGCTCTGGGTGGTCTCATTCGATTCTAAAAATGCAATACTATTTTAAATTGATAGAAAACAATACCTTTTGTATTGAAAGTTTCTGAGCTATGGCGTTTTGAAGATTTCATCCCTTAGAAGTGACTGACATGAACCATAAGCTTCGGGGCACAACTAGACCCCAAATGGAGCCCATATACCACATTCCACCAAAATCGGTCCATGGGAACTAAGGAAAGTACAGCAGACATACAGCAAAATGTTTGAATCCTACATTCCTTGAAACGTAAACCAACAAATTTTGAGGGGGAGTTGAAACTTTTTTTTCGTGGTCGATGTCAAAGGTTCATTATTGAAAATAATAAACCAAAATCAGCTATGAAGTAGTCAAAATATTGCGACTTTCTGGCAAACCCTCAGTGATATCAGTTGGTAGAGATTAATAATATATTTTCATTCGAGGACCTCTTAGTGAATTGAAGCTTCTCACCTTTGGATATGATTTTCTTCAGAATAGAAGTGGCAACGCTGAGGTCGACGTCATTGAATTCATAAAAGCTGGTCCATCCTTGAGGAATGTAGGAGCGCCTCTCCTGGATCAGAGCATGAAACCACGACAAGATGAACATGGCTCTGGCTCCTTCATAACTTGTGTCTAACGTTTGCTGAGTTTCCCATTCGTGGTAAGTTCGGAGGAGATTGTTCTTCATGCCTGGTGGCGCCTGGAAGACACGTTCAACAATGAATCCAGGCACTAGGCTTACTGTGGATACTATCAGAGTGAGTGTAACACAAAGGTGAGCCCTCATAGAGAGTGATTCTCTGGTACCAGCGAAATTCTCATCATCACTTATACCACCTGTAAAACTTCAAATAGGGCTATCGATAATAACTAACCTCATAACTTATCTTCAACGAGGCACTGAGCAAAACTTCGGAGAAGTTATGTTGGCTCTCTGTAGTCATCCACAACCTGAAAGACTCATGGCTGTGTGGACCCAGCTGACGAATTTCATTTTCCAGAACTGGGAGCCAATGAATAACCAAATGTAAATTTTTCAGTAAAACCCAAGACCCCTGTTCAGATGCTTCCCTCAGGGTGCTAATGGTTGTGCCTTCGAGTCCAGGCCCCAGCGCCATCTAGAACCAACATTTTGACAGTTAGCAGTTTGTCCGAGTATAAACACTGTAGTTCAATCATACTGATACTCACCTCCTTCATATTTTTGATATCCTTTACCAAAGCGAGACTCCTCAGTTCCTCACTTGGATCCGTACCAGGAGACGTGATGATCAGGATTGGAACTGAAGCATCCGATTCCTCGAGCAATGTATTCAATTTGAGTACATCAGGAGACAAAGATGTCAGCCCTTGAAAAAGAAAAAAGAAATTTGAATACTACCAAATCTTTCCTTACAAATACCAAATATTGATTCTGTCAAATTCTGAATTTTATACGAACCTAACTTTTGAAGGGAGTAGTTTGTAAGTTCGTTGTGAAGCATATCAGGCCTCAGTGCTTTCAATACCAAGATGTATTGGAATGGCGTCAGTGCGCAATGTTCAGGTAAACGAGGATTAGCCTGTTTGACGAACCGCATCCACTCATTACCGTCTTCCAATTTAAGGCTGTTGTAGAGATTGGGACAGTGAACCTGGAGGAAACCATGAAAATCCCAAGAATAATTCATGTCACAGTTTATTACTGCGTAAGAATTGAACTGTGATACAAGCAAAATCTCTAAAATTATTTTTCTTCATTCACATGGTAGTTTAGGTGGCTCTGAGCCATATAAAACCACGACAATATTTAATTCTTGGATTATAACCAGAAAAATCCTGGCCAAAAGGGCTCATGTGCCACTTCGCACAACACCTAAAAACTGTGCAATAACTAACATCAACCAAGTGCTGCGTCAATAAAAATTAAATTCCCACGACTGGCGATCGATATCCAGACTTTCTATACTACAACTCCTGCATCGAGCTCTCTGTTACTGAGCTGAGGAAGAAGAAGAAATGGGAAGAGGTAGCTGATCACAACATAAGCGACTAAGGGCTGGTCTCTGTCCGAGCTTTACAAAAAAATAGTCAAAAAGTGAAGAACATGACAGATAAAAAATTATGCCAAGAGGGTGTGGCACATAGCTTCCTCGTATCCATAACCAGTTTAGCGAAGTTAGCTTCGAAACATCAATCTTTGAATGCCCGGCACTACGCTCTTAGAGGACCATCTTCGTGTCATCCCCCACAATTCCTTAAAATTGCATCGAATGCAGGTGGAAAATGTAGGAGTTATGGCTGTTACAAGGTTTTTCATGTATGCGCATGCGCAGAGACTGCTAGGTATCTGTCGGGCGGTAAAAGTTTTCACAGGGGACCATCAACACGCCAAGCCGCACAATCCACGAAAATTTCATCAAAATCGGACAGTAACTTCGAATAGGTTTGTCCGTTACATGGATTTCATGACAGGCAGACACAAAACGAGAGGAAATTTTGATTTTGGAGAAATTTTTTTTCCTACCAAGAAAAGTGAAAACAATTCTTCCGCTACCTTGGTAGACTCCGAAGCAATAAAGTAACAATGGGGTATTTCAGTGGGTCGGAAATTCTGGTCTTTGACCTCAAATTTGGATTCAGCACCCTTGAAAACCAATGTACTACAACTTTAAGCCCAATGAAACTATAACATGAGGTAGAAAAATTAATTAAAGAGATCACACGTTTGAAAAAGGCGGGCCGCTATAAATGCACACTCACTAGGCAAGGACTACGCCGCGCGCGTGTGTGAGTAGTATTTTGTAGTATCCAAGAGGTCCTCCAAGGGTTTCTGTGCATGGATACTTTTTTCAAAGACAGTTGGCTAGCTACGTCACACCATTCAAATCTTCAACTTTCCTTAGCTTCTCTGATTTTTTAAAAACATTTTCTCGATGAACAGACCCGATTACCGTTATTCCTGAGCCATACTCTTTTGAAAAAATAAAAATAAAAATAAGAAAAATTGACTGAAACACCCCATTTCTCATTCTAATGACTGGAGAATAATATGCCGAAAAAAAAAACAAATACACCCCAAAATTAGTAACTCTCCTCTTTTTGTCGAAGCTGGTGAGAAAACTAGGTCAGAACATACCTTCATATGAAGGATTTCATCGGCAGTTTGAAGCTCTTTAGTGATCCAACTTGGCAATTCTTCTAATTGAGATGAGTCGAAAGATTCATTAAGAGGGGTTTTACCGATGAAGAATTCCCATTCCTGTAATTGGACAAATTAGACGTGGACATTCTAGGATGGTAAATAATGCACTCAATCATCACAGAAATTTGTAATTTGTGACTTACACCGGGATTGATCGTTTCTGCATAAACAGCATGTATCAACTGCAAGGCGAATGTGAGTCTATCATCCTTGAAAAGCGAGCGGCAGATGTAATGGTAAATAAATACGATCAAATTTTGAGATTTTTCCGACATTTGTATTGTTTGCTGCGAAAAAAAAAAAGGTGAAATCAATACGAATTTGCCATATTTTGAATTTCGATAATACCAGCGAGAAGAGTGCAACGAACCTTCTGATGTTTCAAAGATTTTTCGAACAGAGAAATGTACTTCCCTACTGACAGATGGTACATGTTATTGATATTGGACAAAGAGGCACAAGCAAAAAATATTCTAGTGCCCAACAAAGCAAAGCTTTCGTAGACAGTGCATTCCTTAGCCATGGCCTCTTTGATCTGAACTGCTTCATCAAGAGACTTCTTTATGGCGTCACTACTCTCCTTGGTCTTTTTCAAAGATTCTAGTAACTCCTGCAACGTCATAAAAATTCAAATGATGATTCCATTTACATTTTAAAAATTTGTCTAACATTTTGTTGGTGAATGAATTGTATAAAGTACTAGACCTGGTTCTGAAGTATGTCGCCCTGTGAATCTGCCAACTCTTTCAGAACCTTTTCTTGGAGGTAAAACAGCTTGTTTTTCAATTGCTCTTCCTCATGCAGTAATTCCAACCTACGTTTTTCTAAATCAGGTTTTTCCAAACGCAATGTGCTGCTTAGCAACTGTAGGAGAAGAGAAACAATAATGTTCACAAACTGCGACCCATTTACATCATCACCTTGGAGTGATTCCAAGTAGTTAGAATGATTATGATAATTTCAACGACAGATCTACAAAAAACGATAAATCACAGAACCTGCTGAGTCAGTCCCTCGACTGTTGGGCTGTAGTTGACGATAGATATGAATCCAGGTATGGAAGCTCTCTGTTTCATGTTGAGGGATCGAGTTGTCAGGAAAATTCTAAAGTTGACGTCATAATCAACAATTTTGTTTCCCACATAAACCATCCTTCTCGGTCCTGAAACGATAAATTGGAACCTTCCTCTTAGTTTATCTCAACAATAACTATTTTGATTTGGATTAAGCGATGTTTTATAGATAATGTTGAATAATCTTTCAACTACAGTTGCAACCTGAGTAAATCATATTCAAGACAAGGCTTCGACAACACTGAAACAACTCAGAGCGGTTATTGGATGGGGCCCTTCATATTTATAAAACGCTGCAAATTATTACACAACGGTTTATTATTTTTATATAGATCACTCGTCTGCAGAGTCACCAACCATCCAACATGAAGAAAAACGTCGATCGCATTTCGGTCAGCTATAATTTGAACGGAGATTAGGCCTCTTTTGCGATTCACACTCGTATTTCTGATTTATCGTACGTAAAACCCTTACATACTCCTAGGGAGCGAACGGTTTGTCCTACAGAGCTCCGCGAGGTCTCAAAAAATTCTATAGAATCTTAAATTGAAGGAAACACAATACCTTTATATCAGAATTTTTCGAGTTAGGGCGTTTTCAAAATTCATTTTTGAACCCATAGAAGTGACTTACATCAACCAAAATCTTCGGGGCACAACTAGACCCCAGAAGGAGCCTACATACCAAATTTCATCAAAATCGGTCAATGCTAAGTGGGGAAAGTGCCGCGGACGGCGGACGGATGGCCAAATTTTGGTTCATTATTTTCAATAATGAACCTTTGGAATCGACCAAGAAATTTTTTTTTTTTAACACCCCCTCAAAAATTGATGGTTTACGTTTCAAGGTACGTAGAATCCAAAAATCGAATAAAAATTTGGCACTTTTGCCACTTGGCATTGACCGATTTTGATGAAATTTGGTATGTAGGCTCCATTGGTCTAGTTGTGCCCCGAAGATTTTGGTTTATGTAAGTCACTTCTAAGGGTCAAAATATGAATTTTGAAAACGCCCTAACTCAACAAATTTTGATATAAAGGTATCGTGTTTCCTTCAATTTAAGATTCTATAGAATTTTTTGAGACCACGCGGAGCCCTGTAGGACAAACCGTTCGCTCCCTACGAGAATTTAAGTGTTGGACGTACGATAAATCAGAAACACGAGTGTGAATCGCAAAAGAGGCCTAATCTCCGTTCAAATTTTAGCTGACCAAAATGCGATCAATGTTTTTCTTCATGTTGGATGGTTGGTGGTTTTGCAGACGAGTGATCTATATAGAAAAATAATAAACCATTGTGTAATAATTTGCAGCGTTTTATTGATTTTTGGATTCTACGTACCTTGAAACGTAAACCATCAAATTTTGAGGGGGTGTTAAAAAAAAATTTTCTTGGTCGATTCCAAAGGTTCATTATTAAAAATAATAAACCAAAATTAGGAAGGGAAGATATAAAAAGAGAGACGACGAGGTTGGTTTGACTGAAGAACTGTAATGAATGAAGCTGTTATCTCCACAAAGGGTTACAGCCTCTTGGCGCTAAATGTTTGAGTTTCCTTGCCCTCAACAAAATTCGACCGAATTTGTGACGCTAATATCTACGCATGAGCTCGTCCAATTAACTCCAGGATATTGTTGAAGGGATAAAGCTGAACTAACCATTCATAGAAGTAGTTCTGCCTATCAACTCCGATAAGTAGTTCTGCACCTCAGGTTGAATTTTCGTCCAACTGCCATTTCTGGCATTGCGGATGGCCTTCCACAGAGAAGATCAGGAGTGGTTCTGATGATTCATTCATTCATGGCAACCAATCGCGTCACCCGCTTGAATGGAGCGGGGTTCCAATGGCCCAACCCGAAAAATGATATCAAGACCTGCGATACCGCCCTCGAGCGCTCATCAGTTCAGACAATCTCCAGGGCTGACTGGCCTTAACTTCGGTGATCTCACGGGAACTGATTCATTAAACCAGCCAACAGCCGTTAGAGGATTCGCCTAGCAAATGATAATTTCAACATGCAACAACATTCAATGTTCGATAATCCCCAGAGACAAGGACATTCAAATTAGGGACTAACTTCGTACAAAGGCAATCGCAATGATGAATAAAGGTACCTTGATAGACAAATTCTTGTCGGAGGATTGGAATCAACATGGGATGGATTTCATCGGCATCTAGTACAACTAGGACTTTTCCAAACCTGGAAACATGAGGTGAATATAGTATTAAACACTAGAAGGTTAGAGAGAGAGAGAGAGAGAGAGAGAGAGAGTAAAAATTCGTAATTACCAACTTACTGAGGAATTTCACCGAATTCTGTTTGCATTTTCCTGAATAGTTAATGGTGTGGGATAGATGAAAATCGGGCTGATTTTGGAAAATGAATCTCCTGTTATTTTAGGGAGACAATCAAAATTTATGATTTCAAAAAATAACCGGGAAAACGGACCTCTTCAACGAAAAGCGGGAACGCTCGCTGATTGGCTGTTCAGGTCGCCGTCTCCTCCCAGTGTTGCCCGTTGGTATGGCGAAATCGTGTTTTCTAAGAGGAAAGTTATCAAACAAAAACAGGGGAAACCTAATTTTCCCCATCTTGCTTTTTCTATTTTTTCTTCAGTTTCTTGATTTCGAACTTTACTGGTTTTGTGAAATGTTGCATCTGAGGACTATAGATCTCACGATCTCAGCGCTTCAAGCGGCCATAAATGAACTATTCCAGGATGACGTCATCTTCCCGGTTTTTTTAAACGTTCATATTTTCTACACTGTTTTGTTTATTCGTAAATTAGGAAGTTCGGGCTGAAAGTTTGCCGTAGGAGGTTTTTCGAGGTGCTGAATCCGATTTTGGGGTAAAAAATAGGAAATTCCGACATGATGAAATTCCTCATTACACAAATCAAAGCATACAAGAAAAGTAGTGGTTGTTAAGATAACTTATAATTACCAGAATGTTTTCAGAATAATAATTTAATGTAACTCACTTTACTGCTAACTCCAGGGAATTGACAAACTTTGTACTTTTTATCGATATTGATTCAACTTTTGCATCTTGAAAATGGTTGACGAGAAATTTAGCAGCAGTCGAAGCAGGATCCAACAGGAGAAGTGGCATCATTGTCTGTAAGAGAACAAGAGTAGGTGAGGAATTAGATTCTTCACCAATAGCTCCACTGAAACTACCAAGACTAATGATATCCTTTTCCTCTACTCCTGCCGTTTCTAGCTTGCAAGATTCAAATTGTAGCATTGACCAGCAAATAATACTGTAGCAATTGAAATCACTCAAACCAGGAAAATACTTTGTGGTCTCAAACACCTACATTCAATAATATAGCGGTGTTTTGCAAGGAGTACTCGTCCCCAGGCAGACCTTCCGACTGCCAATGAAGTACATCACGTTCGGTCATAAGAAATTTATTCACAGAAAGAAGTCCTGCCGAATCAAGAGACGCTTCCCAACTTTCAACTACGTTCCTGAAAACAAATTTGAATACTTAATTGGAAGATGATATGGAAATGATCAAATACATTAAACGGTCACTAGTTAATAATGATTATATGGCCTGTTCTGACTCCAAGGACAAGAGGTGCTTTTCTCTGCCCTCTAGACTATTTTGACTACAGCATATATTTTACTTACAAGCTACAGTGCTTCAAATTGGTTGGGACAGTTGGAGTACCTCTCCAAGCCAATTTGGAACAATTTAGAATTTAACTATCAACCATTGAGAGGAACAGGGCATAGGACGTCTCAGCTCAATTTTCGATTGGTATCCAAATTGAAAATGTTTTCAAGCTTTAACATTGATTTTAACAGATCTTCATGAGCGTCACATTTCAAGCTCGAAGGTTGACACAAGAATTTAAGAATTTAGCAAATGCACAATTTACCAGTAGGATAGGCAATGGACGTCTACAATTCCTTCTGATAAGCTGTGAATTGAGAATTCACTTCAATCAGGTAGCAAAACAGGTTTTGAGTAGGCAAACTGATTGGGGTAGACGAGAATAAGAACACCAGTTTTATAATAAAATACATCTTTCGCAGATAAGCAGACCGAGGGAAAGAAGTTTAGCCGGAGTAGTAAGCAAGTGCCCTTCAAGGGCCAGGAAGTGTCCTAATAAGGGAAGGACGTCGAGGTGGGAAACGAGTCTCCTATGTCCTTCTTGTTGGACGTTCTGGGAGGTGAAGCTTGTTCTGCCCATCGTGTGACCGTTTATCAGGACAACAAATTATGAATATTCAGTAAGGTTAGCCATATGGCCTACAGATCATTGCATTATAGCGAGCCACTTACGCTCTGGTGTTAATGTCAGCATTAGGAAGATAGGTGACGAAACCAGCCGAAATGGCGCAGTTCATTGACAGTGTTTCCGTAGATTTAGACAACTCCGTCAGCTGGAAAACGACATTGTAAAATGAGCGCGTTTTTTCTATTCAAAATATGCACTCACCCAGGACAATCCACATTTAGCTGACTACACTGATTGATTTAAAACCTATTTAATTCGACATCCAGAGACTGTCAATATAATCTAACCTGTTTATTCCACACAAGGTACTCATCGTTCAGTTTAGAAACCAAGCCTTCAGCAGCTGATATGGTTTTTTGAGCTCCAGCCAATCGAACTTCAATTTCAGCAGCTTCCCTGGTTGAAGAACTTAGTTGATCCTTTAGTTCTGCCACAGTGTCATCAACACTAGCAAGAGCAGTCTCCAATTCAACAATTTGTTCACTGGCTTCATTTAGGTTTCTGTGAATAAGAGTACATGGAAGTATGAGCACAGATGCTGAGGTATACACTGGCCCCCAGCACAGGGCGCCCGTCAATTACCAACTACTTCCTCGGGTTTCCACTAAGGAAATATTGAGGACCACACTTTTGGGAGGTTGTTTGTTGGGGAAGTGTTCTTGCTTGTATGGCCTCAATTGGGCAAAATATCCAACGTTTTCCACCAGATTGCTCAGTCCACTCGAGCCAGCAGTGACCAGAACTTCTCTGTTACTCACAGATAAACTCTTCCCTACATAGGGAGGTATACTTTTTCAAACTTGATTTTATTATTGCTAACTACATACCTTTCAAGATCGGCTAATTCTTCATTAAGTGGTCTGATTTTCTCCAAAACGATAGAATATTTAACATTGGCTTGAACCCAGGCAGCTAGAGGAGCAGCAGCGACTGATGCTCTCCTTGCATTTTTTATATCGAACGAATCTTTGTTAGCATGGAGTAACTTCAAGACAGAACTCCTATTTTCATCGGTGATCTGTCGAGCATCGAAGAATCTAAAAACAAAAAACCAAAAAGTTAACAACCATCGTAGTTTGAATTTTCGTTCAACTGCCATTCTTGGTATCGTCTTGGACGTCTCAGCTGTCTTCCAAAGGGAATATCAGAATTGGTTCCGATGATTTTGCTCATGGCCACTTATGGCGTGTGGTGTCACCCCAGCTCAACTGGAACGGAGTTCTCCAACGGCCTAACCCGAAAAAACATCAAGCCCTCGGGTATTAACCCATTTCAAGCCAAGGGTAGAAATATCTGAATAATGGGGAAAGGAGGATGGGCTGCTTTAGAGAATGCCGGCCGAAATAAAGCATCATTTGCTCACCAATCGAGAGCAAAAATACTCGATATTTTACGAATTTTACTTTTTAATGAGATTTGAGAGTTTCCGAAGCGATATGATTTATCCAGTTTCATTTATCCCAGAATCGAATTTGAGCCACCATAATCATGCCTTTGGCCAAAAGGCCTCATTTTCAAAAAATTTCCAAAATCGCATCCAGCTCCCGTACGTCGGATCAATTTTTTTTTCAATTTTTTACGCAACAGCAGGAACGAGAAAAAATTCTTTTGCAAAGATTTTCCACTATTTTCAATATTTAAAAAAATCATAAAATATGACGATGCGAAAACGCATCAGTGGCCGGAAATGGGTTAAATGAATGGGGTTAGTTCCGCTAGTTATAAGAATACAATTATTATCTACGTACCGTATTGGAGAATCCGTCGTAACCCGCAAGTCGAGTACAGGAGGCGAGCGCTTTCGATGCAAGGACATCATCTTCAGGCTGGAGAGAGTACTCCAGTACAGTACGTAGATAATAGAGAGTTCCTAGTGGTTTTTGATACGGCGTGACGTATTACACACACACTCTCAACATGGAAGAATATACTTCTTCCATGCTCTCAATCCGGCGCCGAATTGTGATAAGAACACGCCGAATTGTGATAAGAACACGCCGTATCCGATACGACGCTGTATTGTTACGGCCGAATACGTCACTAGGAGGCAATCCGGCGCGCCGTATTGAAAACATGGCGGATGATCCGGTTCCGGCGCGCCGGATCGACCCTACTAGGAACTCTCTATCAATTGTAAGCCCTCGGGTGGTCACCAATCCAGATGATCTCACCAGTTCATTAAACCAACTAACGGCCGTTGGTAGATTCGCCGAGCGACTTTACTTTTAATAATTACATACTTTGAAACATCGAAAACTGATAATCCAGAGTTTGGTATTCAAAAAACAAGGTATTCCACGTGGTTTGAAAAAAAGACGATCAACACTTGATCACTAAAATAAATCATAAACTGGACGTAACAAAGACTCTGTGGAGGAAAACTTTTGCAGTGGGGCAACAATAGAAGGTTTTAGCAGGCTACTCGTGGGTACCCTTCATGCTGTACCGTAGATATACCCAACTTCGGCCACTTTTGGAGGTTTTTTGAGTTTATTCAAAGTCAAATATATGAGTAAAAATCTGAAAAAATTATTTAGATGGCAGCAGATCTGTTCTATAGGATGACACTATATTTTTTTTTATCATCACAACTTTTGCCTTTTTTAAAAACCGTGTGGCCGAAGTTAGGTACCGTTGTGCTCCAACTTCGGCCACCTATGAAAAATTCATTAAAAACGAAGAAGTAATAACTATACTGTAACCTCGGCCGCCAAATAATTTTTAAAAAGCTTTTTGAATTTAAAAATCATTAAAACCATACAAAGACTTTTTTGGAACACCTGTAATACAATAACACCTTAGGAATATCATGGAAAACATCCAAACAAAGGCGAAATGCAGTAAAAAATATTTATAAAGCTTTTCAAACATGAACAGATTATTTGAATTTTAAAACTTCAAATCGTGGTAATTTTTTGGTTCACATTTCAAAAATATCATTAAAGTGCTAACAATTTCAAAAATACGAGATCGTCACACTAGTCATAAAACAGCCAAAATTATTTGAACAACATTTAAAACATTCATTGGTAACATTAACTTATCTGTCTTCTCTTGAAAGCTTTGTGTAATATTCTCAAACGACTATAAACTCATGACTAGTCATTATAATAATATCACTAAATTAGAGTGAAAATGGAAATGCATTGGGGTGACCCACCTTTGGAGGATTCTTCTTATTTATCTTATCCTGCAAAGTCGATCTGGGTACTGCATATTTTTAGGATGACTTCTGAATTGACAATTTCCTAGCCCTAACCACCTTCAGGGCGTTTTCCATATATATCGGACTATAGTTTTGGTACTCACGTCCACCAATTTTCTATCTTCGAGACGGACCCCCCCCCCCCCCATGGCCGAAGGGCACACTGACTCAGTTATCGGAAAAAACTCCCCAGAACTCCCTCAAAACACGAAGTAAAAAAATGACCAATCACCAGTGGCGGTTCCTGCCCCGAAACTCAGGGGGTGCACAGAGATCAGGAGAGGCTATGGAGAAGGGACAGAATAGGTGCTTTTCTCTGCCAAATAGAAATTTCAACGATATGCAAATGGGATAAATCTTGGTAACTTTTCCATCTTAAAATTGCAAACGGTACTAAATACGTAGGTACAATAGACACGAAAAATAATGTTCTCTAGTGGTTAACAGAAATTCTGAAATACTTAATCATCAAAGGTCGAAACCCAAGAAATTCATCCATCTAATTGCAATAGCTGAAATGTACCTATATTTGCCCGTGACGATTCAAAACATCGTCCAATTCGGAAGAAAAATTAACGAGCCCCTTGAAAACTCCGAGATTCGAAGAATCTTCCCTCTCATCATGCCCACGCACGGCTATTTTTCTAGCCGTTTCGTTTTTTTTTTTTTTGCATCAGATTATGACGATGTGCACTGTCAAGTTGTTGCATTATATTTTGACGACACACTATACGCAAATCTACCAGAGCGTTCTTATGGGAGACAGCCAATGCGTTTTTCAATTTTTTGGCTAATAAATTAAATGGGAGATCACTTATGCCGTCTTTAACTCGAGCCTCATTTCGGTTGGAGAACAAAGTAGGCGAAATTGTCAGTTAGTCACTTCACACCCACAAAGCCAATCTACCTTCTTATAATAGTCGACATTAAAACTTACGGTACGAATCTGCACGGTTTCTGAAATCTGCACGGCAAATTTCAACGCCTGCTGGAGTCCAGATAGAGACAGCAAAGGGCTGCCAGTTTCTCGAATGTCGCACTTTTCCACAATCGACAAACGCAAATAGTTTACTTTACTTTAATGTAAACTACTCATCGTACCTACAACACTCTAAGTACTCACAAAACGGTGTGTACCTACTGAAACGGTAGTAAACCGAAAACGTAAAACGGAATTCCCTTATCAGGTTTGTTTGTTTATGGATGGACGGATGCTCTATTTAGGTTGCCAAGGAATTCTGTGATAGGCAATAACGAGAGGGGGGAGTCCCGTTAGTTTGTTTGTTTACTTATTACTCTACAAGGAAATCCGGATTGCAGAGCTCTCTGACGGGGGAGCAACGAACCAATGCTGCTCAAGACGACAAAATGTCCTGCTCTCTGGTTGGTCAATCTCACGTGCCTGCCTCCCTCGAATGACGTCACCCTCCCCAGAAATGGTGCAAAGGAAAGTGATGCTCCAAACGGGTGTGATTGGTCAGAAAAGAGGGAGCTCCCGCCAGTTTTCGCGCGTAGATTCAACTAGCACAGTGCCTACGATCGAGTCTTCTGTCACTAGCCAACTTACTCTTGAAACGAAGAGGAACGAACTTTGAATTTTTTTTCTTTTTTAATTGGCTGGGGGTGCACATGCGCCCATGCTCCTATCAGTAGCCGCCCCTGCCTATCACTCACCTTCAAGAACACTAAACTACGAACATGAAATGATAAGAGCAAGTTCTAAGATCACATCACATCAACAACTTCAATAGTTATAAAGCACACAAGCTAAAAAATGTCAAAACTACTTGTTTACATTTTGATGTTATTCATGGGAAAGTGATGAGAGTAACAAGCGCGGGAGATATCAAAATTAGGCCCCAACGAGACCTGTTGAAATTGAGAAAAAACTAAAAGTTTTTAATGGCCCCTGAAGAGCGCAGCTTCATCAGTACCGCCAATATTTGAAATGGCCGATGTTAGGTACATCTACGGTACTCGAAAGGCTACCGTAGTAATAAAAGAATGAAATAAAAGAATATAAATAAAATAAAAAAGAATAATAAAAGAATGAAAGGCTACCGTAGTAAAGGCTCCATCAGTAATGGGTGATGTCAGTGTTGTGGTCAGCACCTCTTCGCATTTCTGTCCATTCACTTCCTTGGCTCAGTGGTAACGAGCTCCAACTCAGAAGTGTAAATAAAGATAAGTCGGAACGATAGAAGATCGATCCCTGGTCGAGGGAAGTTAATTTTCGATGACTCAAAAACAGGTAGATGGCATCTCACATAACTCGAACACAGAGGAGGCCCCCTGATATAATTCAACGTAGTGGGATCAATCGTACGTGTTTAGGACTATTTATAGTTGCTTTGTGAAACTTCCAAAGGAGGTGCAGCATAAAAATTAAAGACAAAATACCTTATCTCATCTCTGATTCCCCTGCCAGCTAGAAACGCTTTCATGCTCGACCATGACGTATCCAAAATACCCATTAGGCTCAAAACTGCTTCAAGGATATCTCTGATGATTTTGGGAGGGACTCTCAGGGACCTTATTTCAGTCAATGCTTCAGGCTTGATGTTCCCCACTGCTGACTGAGCTGCTTCAACCAAAGGTGTTATTGATTCCAACTCCTTATCAATTTCTGCTTTCCTATAAAATAAAATACTCTTAGGAAACAATCTGTGTAAGTATTCTTTCTGACGTGCATCTATAATAATGGTCAGGCGAAGACTCAACTAATTTCAATACATAATATGTTCACTACAAATCTAGCTGGTGGAGGAACTCGTTTTATAAACTCTACGTGACTCTAGAGGGGGGATCTCAGTCATAGTCATGACTCGAGTAGGACTTGAGCGACTACTCCATTGAGTAATTACCCTCAGGACATGAGTAGTTACTCGGAACTGTGTAAGTAGAGCAATTGCTCCTTCGAGTAACTACTCGACAAGAGTAACTAATCGAGAATCTGGAGATGCATCGTGAGGCTCGAGTAGTTCCTCAACCAGAAGTTGGTAGCCTTGATTGCTTGTTGTACGGGAAACTTCCTTTGTTTGACACGGATTTTCCCCAATTCAACGGGGAACTTTCTGCGTTGGTACATCTGATTCCTACTTATCACATATTACTTTTTGTAAAATTGATCTATTTTTGAATTACTGTGTCTTTGTAATTATTTAACCTACATGGTCCAGTTGGTCTCAAAATATAGAAAATTCTATTTACTAAAGACAATAAAACTAAAGACAGAACTGTAAACGTCTGCCAAGTGGGTGTGGCACATAGCTTCCTCGTATCCATAACCCGATTATATAGATGATCCGATGCATAGTAGCTAATCTCAAAACACCAATCTCTAAGTACCTTCCACTACCCTCATAGGGGACCGTCTAAATACTAATCTGTAACATCCCTAAATATTTCATTGAAATCGGATGGAAAATGAGGAAGTTATGGCCGTTACTGGCGCATGCGCAGTCGCTTCTATCAGCCTGGGGATGATGATTTTCATAGGGGACCGTCTACACGCCAACCCGCACAATCCCTAAAAATTTCATTGAAATCGGACAATAACTTCGTATAGTTATGCGCGTTACAAGGAATTCATGACAGACACACAGACAGACAGACACGGAACCAAAATTGTTCAGAAAGGTCTAAAACGTAAAACGCGAGTGAATATTTTGATTTTGGAGAACTTTTTTTTGATCCTTGAAAAGTGAAAACAAAGCTTCCGCTACCTTGGTAGACTCGGAAGCAAAAGTTCAAACATTTCATGGTTTTTAGCGCACTACGTCAGGAGCAAAGTGTTTTCAAGGTTGAAAATTTGGATAACTTTTCAAGTAATTTTAAAAATTTAATTTTTATTATTAAATCTATTATTATTATTATAGATTTTTGCGATCGCAAAGAATCGTAGATATATCCATTTTTGATGAGAACAACACGTTGAGTAACTGCTCAAGTGTGTTGTCCAGGTGCCCCGAGTTTTGGCTATTTTCGAGTACAGGCAGGCCTCGACTCAACGCCAAGTTTTATTTAGTGAATACCCCACGCAAAGCAGATACTCGAAGTATGGAGTAACTACTCGAGATGACGACTAGACCCCTTTAGTTGTTCAAAATACCAGGTAGTTTTAGGATTATCTGACGAAGAATTACCAACCTTGCCACCAGAGTAGTATTCTTGGTCATTGCGTCACCTTTGAGTTTTTCCATTTCATTCTTTCTAAAATTTGCTCTTGTCATGGTATCGCTGATTTGATCGAGCACCAATCTGCCTTTGGCTTGCCTTTCATCGAGTAGCACCTTTTGTTCGTTCGCTTCAAATTTCAATTGGTCGACCAAACTTTGTGCTTCGGAAATTTTCGTGACACCGACCTATTAAAACAAAACACAATTGGGTGATGAAAGAAAACACCAGGAACGTCCAGATGTACCAAAGTAGGTACTCATTCTAAATAAAATGAAAGTAAACATCTTGGTTTTCTGGTTCTCACCTGTAATCGTTGTTGTCTGTCGAGCAATTCAGTACGTTTCTCACTGAAGAGTTTCAAGTACGTTCTTATAGCATAGAAGAAAGACAATGGTGTCGTTCTGGGAATGAGTCGTTTAGTCTCTCCGTGCATTGTCGCCAAGAACCCAGCAATTTTCTCCAAGCTGAAAAACAATAAATCTTTCAAGTCATTCACGATGGCAGCTTGAAGAGAACGAAAAGCAGTTGTGCGAAGGAGAGAAAATATGTCATGAGAAATTAAAAAAAATGTGAAATGGAAATACCTTGATGAAGAGTCTGCGTGCGATTTATCCCTGCAAAGTCAAGAAAAAATAATTTATCGATACAGAATACAACGATGAATAATCTAAAATTAAGCTGTACTCTTTAGGTGCCCTCTTTTTTACATTTTTACGGTAAACTAAGGTAGTTATGGCAGTTTTAGTGACATAAGGTCAAAAACACGAAAAAACTCTAAAAATTGAAAAATACTTGGAAAAACAAGGGGTAAAGGGGGTCTCAGTCAGTCGCCGTTCATCCTTGTTTCGGGTTAGTATTTCAGGAAATCGAAGGCACGAAAATTAAAAAAGTTGTTCCTAAATTTGACATTTTAAAGTATTTTAGAAATTCATTAGTGCACGGCCCTAGGGAATTGAAAAACTGAAATATTGCCGCCGGAATCATCAAAATCGAACAATAATTGAAAGAGAAATATGGGAAAAACATGGGTAAAACCGTTTATTCAATAGTTTTCCCCATTTTTCTTTGGCAATTATTGTTCGATTTTGATGATTCCGGCGGCAATATTTCAGTCTTTCAATGAGGAATTTCACCATGTCGGAATTTCCTATTTTTGACCCCAAAATCGGATTCAGCACCTCTAAAAACCCCCTAAGGCAAACTTTCAGCCCGAACTTCCTAATTTACGAATAAACAAAACAGTGTAGAAAATACGAATGTTTAAAAAAACCGGGAAAATGACGTCATGCTGGAATAGTTCATTTATGGCCGCTTGAAGCGCTGAGATCGAGAAATCCATAGTCCCCAGATGCAAAATTTTATGAAACAGTAAAGTTCGAAATCGAAAAACTGAAGAAAAAAATAGAAAAAGCGAGATGGGGAAAATTAGGTTTCCTCTGTTTTTGTTTGATAACTTTTCTCTTAGAAAACACGATTTCGTCGTCCCAGTGGGCAACACTGGGAGGAGACGGCGATCCGAACAGCCCAATCAGCGAGCGTTCCCGCTTCACGTCTGTTTTCCCGGTTAGTTTTGAAATTAAAAATTTTGATTGTCTCCCAAAAATAACAGGAGACTTATTTTCCGAAATCAGCCCAATTTTCATCTATCCCACACCATTAACCCTTTCCCCCCGACGGACGCCTAAAGGCGTCTGGGGAGAAACGTTTTGAGGTCCCTATGGACGGCTTTTGGCGTCTGCCTCCCAATGTTTCCCCCGTCCCTACAGACGCCTTTCGCCGTTTCGTACTTTTTCGTGCTTCTGATGCGATCTGTGGGCATATTTCTGAACTAATCACTTCCATTCCATTATGGTAACATTGTACCTTTCATTTTCACCGTCCTCAACAGATTTCAGGGCAGTAGCGATATTGTGTTGGGCGAGAGAAAGTGAGACAAAGTTGACCTCTCGGTATGAGCCTTTTACTAACCATTCAAGGAGGATTTATTTTTATCACGTAGGTACACGTTTCTGGAATGTGTTCGGTCCAGTTGAAGTTTTATGATCATTTTTATCTTTAGGGATTACAGCCTATTTATTACAAAAATCTGGTATCAAAATTATTCTGGTATAGTGGAATGCAATTTATTTCTATATAATAAAGTATATAAATCTTACTCAGTCATGAAAAAATCTTCATAATAATACATGAACAATAGGGTAACATGTATCAAATACAAAAATCATTCAGTTGAGAAATAATGTTGAGTGAAAGTGGGCGAAAATAAAAGAGGAAGACAACGGGAGTCAGTGGGGGCGGCCTGGAAAATTCCTTCGGTACGGGGTTGACAGGCAGTTGGCTCAAGCGCCGGGAAGGTGACATTGCGGCAGGAGGCCGCCCGTCGGGGGGAAAGGGTTAACTATTCAGGAAAAACGTCTGCCAAGTTGGGTGGGCAGTATAGCTTCCTCACTCATTGTAACATGGACGTATAGAATCAGTTGGCGAAAACTCGGCGCTGCGCGCCTCGGCGGGGGCTTCGCCCCCTGCACCCCCGGATGATTTCCGCTTAGAGCCTAATGGCTAAAATGTGACATACCTTGAAAAGGTTTTTGCTCCCTCTCCCTCTTTATCTTCCTTCCACTGTAATATTTAAGCTCACTCAGCTGATCAGTGACCACTCAGGCACCTTCAGCATTCTCCATTGACCCTGCCTCTCAAATTTCAGCTTCCTGCGTTCAACAGAAGAGAAAATGGCCTTGGAGCTCACTCAGCTGATCAGTGATCACTCAGGCGCCTTCAGCATTCTCCATTGACCCGCCCTCTCAAATTTCAGGTTCCTGCGTTCAACAGGAGAGGAAATGGCCTTGGAGCTCACTCAGCTCATCAGTGACCACTCAGGCACCTTCAGCATTCTCCATTGACCCTGCCTCTCCAATTTCAGCTTTCTGCGTTCAACAGGAGAGAAAATGGCCTTGGAGCTCACTCAGCTGATCAGTGATCACTCAGGCGCCTTCAGCATTCTCCATTGCATGCGCAGCGGCTATTGCTTGACCAATTTGATTGAAACTTATAGGGTGTCTCTTAAAAGTTAGTCCCTAACTAACCTCCAAATTTGAGCAAAATCGGTTCATTAGAAACCGAGAAACCGAGGTTCCAGGAAATTCACGTTTGCGCATGCGCACTCGCTCCTATTGGTCCGAAGGTGCGGAAATTTATAGGGGACCGTCTAGGACCTAATCCGCACAATCCCTGAAAATTTCATCAAAATCGGACCACAGGTTAGTATAGTTTTGCCCGGGACAAGGATTGACCACAGACAGACCGACAGACAGACAGACCGACAGACAGACAGACAGACAGACAGACAGACAGACACGGAACTAAAATTGTTCGGGAAGCTCTAAAACGCAAAAAGCAAGTGGAAATTTTGATTTTGGAGGACATTTTTTTTTTTTCACTTCTTTCACGAATACAAAGCTTCCCTACCTTCGGTAGTGAGGAAGCAAAATTCAAACAGAAAACGGTGAAATTCCTCATTCCCTAGGGCTGTGCACTAATGAATGTCTAAAATACTTTAAAATGTCAAATTTAGGTACAACTTTTTACGTTTTTGTGCCTTCAATTTCGGTAAATGCTACAAACGAACGGCGACTGACTGAGACCCTCTTAAAGCTAAGTTAGTGCCAGACTCTCTTACAGAAATTGATTGTAGAATCGACTCCCGATGTGTTACGGTCCTCAACATGGAGGGTGTCCCATATCTATCAATTATAATCCACATACTACCTACATGGAAAAAAAATAGTATTACTTCTTCAATATTTCCTCAGGAATGGTGAACATTGTATCCGAGGAAAACTCGTTGGAGTAGATTGTGTAGCATAACTTCGGAAGTGAAGGGTTACTCCTGAACAACTCCAGGAAGCCCACGTTGTCATATTCGTACATTAGCACCAAATGCACATTCCGGTGAACCCCTATAATTAGAACACGAAATATAACATTGAGGTAAACACAGAGAATCGGATGGAGCATTAGGATTGTCAAAGTTGTTCTTCAACAGAATTGGAATTGAAAGGAATCCAGCACTAAATAGACAGCAAACCAACATTCGAAAAGAACGGAGTGCTGAAACCGCAATGGAAGACATTGCAAACCTACCAAGTGCAGCAAGGATTCTCGGAGATAGTTCAATATGGGATCGACGTGATACAAAATTCTCATTAGAAGAGATAGAGCCGGTCAGCAGCTTTGTTTTGGTTTCTTGGGTCGATTCGGAATTTGAGGGAGGTGGTGAAAATTATTGATGTACGAGGTTTCAGACTATCACCATTCTCTTCCCCAACAGTATCGAAGAAAATTTTTTCCGTGTCTCACAAATACTTTTAAATAAATGTACCTATTTTTATTAAATACTTTTTTCATTAACCAATAAAATAATATATTTTTTTTAAATGTAACGCTCTTATGATTCCAGAACTGTCCGCCATCTTACTTTTTCGGAAGTAGCTTATGGTTGTGCCTTCGAAACCTTCACTTTCCATGGTAGACTTCAGTTGGGAAGAGAGCGCTTCAAACTCCTCAGCACTGTACAATCCAAACACCTACAAACAGCAGTAACATTAACGGTTGACAAAAACGCTTCAAATTGAAGGGTCCAGGGGAAGAACGCTCATAGTCCATTTTTTCCACTTTTGGAGGTGATGATGCCATCTAGTAGCATTTCAAGAGTACTATCGAATGGCATGTCGGTTAAAAGCAAGAAAGCTCATGGTCCATGGAACAAACGGGTCAAAGAAGGATGGTGCTGGGGAAAAAAGATCACAGTCCACGCGCGCCTGGGGAAGAACGATCAGAGTCCATTTTAAAGGCCTGTTATCAGAGAATACACGCGTGTGTTCTTTGCCCTTTCTCCTTATCATCCTCTATTATTTGTTGCGCCGCTCTCGTGTTTGCTTCTTTCTACAGTTTTTCGTGCATTTTTCCTTGAAAAAATAATATGGACAGTGACGGGTTGAGTAATAGTGCTAGTTCGGGTGATGAAGAAAGACTTAGTGTTAAAAATTCAAAAAAAACGGAAAAAGACAGGACGGGCCTGTGATGTGATGAAAGTTTTACGTGCAACAACTCATGAACTCGGACCTGACTGCAACTGTAAGCGTCTTCACTGCTTTGAAATTATCCCTGCGAGCGAACGTGAAAGGATTATAAAGGAGTTTAATGAGATCGGTAACCACAATGACCAGAGTAAGTACTTAGCAGGTTTGATAACAGTACTACCAGTAATGCGTAGAAGGAGCAGGAAAGACGAGGGATGCAATAATTCTTCGTATGCCTATCGTGTCCGAGTTTTTATTGACAGTATTGTAACTGATGTCCAAGTATGAATAAAAGCTTTTATGTCTTTACATGGTATTTCAACTCGGCGGGTTCAAACTATCCGCGAGTGTTTGGTATCCACAGGTTCCCCACCTGTTGATTCTAGGGGAAAACATAGTACTCGACCTCACAAACTATCAGATGACACAAAACAGAGAGTAACTGATTTCATAAGAAGTCTAAAAGGGCGTAGGTCTCATTACACGTTGAAAGACAGTAAGAAAATCTATTTGCCTGAAGATTTGAATATTTCAAAATTGTACAAAATGTACTCGGAAAAAAATCCAGACCACAAGATATCGTACGAATCATTTCGAACAATTTTTGAAAATGATTTTAACATAGGGTTTGGTTACCCTCGGAAGGACACCTGTAGTACATGTGATTCATTGTCAGCAGAAATGAACATTCTCAAAATGAAAATCGGTAACTCCAATGATCTCACTGACGTAAAAAAGGTTAGCATTGATTTAACAAAAAAGGAAACAGAACATCGTTTGCATGTTGCGAGGGGAAACAGGTTTTATTCATTGAAGACACGATCCCGAAAAGCGGCGAGGAAATCTACCTCTTTTGAAGCAATATGCATGGACTTCCAGAAAAACCTACCTACACCTAATATTAGCACTAATGACGTCTATTATAGACGTCAATTAAGTTTTATTAGTTTTGACATTCACGTTCTCAGTGATGGAAGGTCGTTTTTTTATACATACGATGAGTCTGTCACCAAAAAAGGAGCAGACGAGGTTTGCTCTATGCTCAACCACTTTTTCAATACCTTTTTGTCTGCAGATGTGCAAGAGTTGGTAATATATTGCGATTCGTGTGCCGGCCAAAATAAAAATTTTACAGTTTTTAGGTATCTGCACTATTTGGTCACCAAAACTCGACGATTTGAGAAAGTAAAGGTTGTTTTCCCTATAAGAGGGCATTCATACCTCGAATGTGACATGGACATGAGTAATGTGAATCAGCAGGCTCGTACTGAAGTTCCTGATGACTGGCGCGATGTTTTGAGGAGCAGCCGAGTAAAACCATCACCTTTTGAGGTTATAAACTGTGGTGAACAGGTGTGTTTTCAGAACTGGACGGCCCATCTTTCGTCAATTTATCCTACCAAAAAATGCCCCTTCCCAACACGACCAATAAGAATGCTAAAAATAACCCAAGACCAACCAGACTTTATATTTTACAAATTGGTGTATACAGGTGCGTACAATGGCGTAAAAGTGACAGTCCAAAAAAAAGGGAAAAAGAAGAATTTGGCTCCCCCACAAGCACAAGTTGCACCATTAACGTCCTCCAAATGTGGACTTCCTCTAAAACCTGCTTCGAGACATACTTACTACACTTGACAAAATTTCTGGAAAAGCCTGAATCAAGGGTGTTCTACGAAAATTTGGCATCAGCTAACGGTCCCAATGAATCAACAGAAGATCCTGAAGAAAGCGAAGGCGAATTCATGGATGAACCCCCATGCGACTATTTCACTTCCGGGGAATAAGGATCAGAGTCCATATGTGATTTAGAAAATAATTTTTTAAAATAATTTCTGATTTAATTTTTTAATATTTTTTCAGATACATTGATTTAATAAACGTTTTTCAACAGATAGACATTTTTAAAAATATTCATTCAGTGAAAATTTCCCTTCCCACACCAACTTGAACTTTAACTTTCGTTTTCCCAAAATTTTGGGTTATGTGACTATGAGCGTTCTTCCCCTGGACCCTTCAATTATTACACAATGGTTTATTATTTTTTATTTTTCTATATAGATCACTCGTCTGCAAAGCCACCAACCATCCAACATGAAGAAAAATATCGATCGCATTTCGGTCAGCTATAATTTGAACGGAGATTAGGCCTCTTTTGCGATTCACACTCGTGTTTCTGATTTATCGTACGTCCAAACTTTAAATTCTCGTAGTGAGCGAACAGCTTGTCCTACAAAACTCCGGGTGGTCTCAAAAAATTCTAAAAATTCTATAGAATCTTAAATTGAAGGAAAAACAATACCTTTATATCAAAATTTTTTGAGTTAGGGCGTTTTCAAAATTTCAAAATTGATTTTGGAACCCTTAGAAGTGACCTACATCAACCAAAATCTTCGGGGCACAACTAGACCCCAAATGGAGCCTACATACCAAATTTCATCAAAATCGGTCAATGCTAAGTGGGGGAAGTGCTGCGTACGGCGGACGGACGGCCAAATTTTTATTCGATTTTTGGATTCTATGTACCTTGAAACGTAAACCATCAAATTTTGAGGGGGTGCTAAAAAAAATTTTTTCTTGGTCGATTCCAAAGGTTCATTATTGAAAATAATAAACCAAAATAGGGAATGCGACGTTTTTTCGACAATATTCGTATTTTATTTCCTTGAATGTCCTCGTTGAAAAGAGCTCAACGTTTACAGTTTATGCACACTAGTTAATTAATCACCATATGAAACAGTGTGTGCTCAACTGTCTTCCTAGAATATAACTGGTCATCGGAAAGAATGAGAAGTTTGACGAATATCGGGTGTAAGGAGAAGTGGATGCCCCTCATAATCCACGGTTCCCTTCACGTACAACACGTCCAGTAGGTTATTCGATAAGCGACAGGCTAGTTGCTCTCTCTCTGGTGACAAATAGTGCAAGGGAGTCTGCCATTAACAGGCCTTAACGAGGATTCTACTAGAAAGGCACTTGACACAGAAGGTGCGATAGTCATGAAACAAAACGTTTTTCGTGTCAAGAAGCCTTCCCACGTCTCAGTTAGGGGGGGGGGGATTGTGTTATTCGTTGTAAGAGATGATGTGGGTGCTCCGATAAACTAAATTGGGCTGACATGCTCGGTTCACTTGGATGATGCTCTGAAGGAAACTGCTGTCTCTAGAGGGAAGTAGCCACTCTACTTCCTAGAATCCTTCTATACATGTTGTAGGCGCCAACCCTCTCTAGATGTCTGCACCTGACATGAGACATCGTGACCTTTGTGTTACTAGATACGAGGGTCGTTCCAAAAGTAAGTTTCCCCGTATTTTTAAAAATCGAAAATAACCTATTAATGGAAATTAGAAACTTACAGGTTAAAAAGGGGTCTTGCTATTTTTAAAATTTGTTTTCGTAGTCCCCAATTTGTTCCTGGCACTTGGAGTTACAGGACGAGGGTTTTTCGAAACCTGCGCCAAACCACTGCAGTTCCAAATTAATATTACCGCCAATGTGAACATCGCTTTTCACTCCCTCGCCATGATTGAAACGTTTTCATCAGCAAGTCACTTGAGGCGAATTCAGAAGAGGGAGGGTGAACGATAAGGGAGAACCTCCCAATAAATTTTGTAAGGGAGATTTGGGTCAAATTAGCCAAATGATGAGACTGACTCAAAATATTACTTAATTTTGAAAAAAAAATTTTTACTCGGATACTTTTGAGTATTGACTCTTTACCCATCCCTAGCTTCAACGACACTTCGACCTTTGATGACATGTGTGATTTTATAGTTTTTACAGCGTACTTTGCCATGTACTAACTGAATAAATATTTTATGGAAAGGTATTTCGTGGCTAATCGTTTTTAGAGTGCCTAACACAGGTTCTGAGCTCTATTCAACAAGTAAGCCCGGGAAAAAAAATATTTCCTCTCAAAAACGTCGTCATTGGAAGAAATTAAAGGAAATTCCATCGGAAAATTCCTTACCTCTCCATGCGAAATCAGGCACGATATCATGTTGAGAAATTCTGGATCAATGATCTGAAAATCTTCGAGAATTAAAATAACAGATTCTCCTGCAATGCCAGCCATTTGTATAACCATTTTTAGATCATTCTGGAAATTCGAGACACCGTAACCCGCATTTAATTTCAGCATGTAGATCGAAGCGTTCAATCTCTGTGACACTATTTGCAACGCGGTTTTCTTCCCAGATCCGGGCTTAGACGGGAACAAAATACTTCCTCCAGGCTGGCGGAGAATGAACTCTATTTTGGCGACTAACTCCAGAAAGTCTGGCACCAGTAGTATGTTTTCCGTGAAGAAGTTTCCTGTAATGTTTACAACATTGTTGAACCAAAAAATACGAGGGAAACACATGCCAATTTACATGTCACGTATGTCTGCATACCCAGCTGAACACAAGCCTGCCTGACTTCAGTTTTCCAATCGTCTTCATTATATTTCACAAATCCTTGAACAACGTTCGACTGATCCATGTGGCTTTGAGATGGCGATTTTTGGTCATCCATTATGTAATAGAAGTCTGAAATAAGAAAAAGAACATAACGTAAAGAAGGTGGAAAATTGGGAGTTTGGGTAGAAGGTGAATATTTAAATCAATTAACCTGGTATTTGTTATCAGAAGTATCTCAAACTCAAACGATCTCAAACGACTTATAAATCATGCATCTATTGTCGAAGGAAACCTACAAAATACTTAATGATAATTAACGAGCCGAAGAAACTTATGAATAGAACGATTTTTTCACCTTCATACAATAAGCCAGCATACTCTAGACCAAAGGTTGACCTGATGGAATCATCCAGATGTAACTCAAAGGCACTTCTTGCGCCTAAATCATCTATTTGATCTTTCAGAACCCGTCTGGCTTCACAAATGTATGCCTAGACAAACAAAATACGCAACAAGATAACATTCTCTTATATTTACTCCCACAACGGTGGAGTGTTACAGTTGATACGTTCTCCGATGTCTTACTTCGACCATTGATGACTTATCAGACAAATTATGACGAGCCAGATTATCGATAAATCTATCATATTCTCTCAATGTAAACATATATTTCACAAGGTGGTTTCCTTTTTCACTGGTCGACTTAGTGTGAATCTGAAAAAAAAAAAAAATTGTCAAGTGGTACAGGTACAGCGAAATGAGTATCATCCGGTTGCGGTTTTGAAGTCGGTCATAAAGACACACGATATTGCAAAGTAAATACGGGATATTGGGGGAAGTAAGGTACGAATAAAATCACTCGCGGTGAGATTGTGGAAAACCTTATGTGACTATACAGTATAAAAGCACTATAAGCTATGCTCTCTGTGATGTACCTTCAGTTATTGTTTGTTACTGATGATGACCTAACCGTCGAAATCGATTCAACTCATTATTGTCGTGGAAATAGACAACGTTCTTCTCAACTCCGTTTTTATTAAAGAAGAAAGGAATCAGTCATACACGTCCAGTATTTCATCCCACACAAGATAGATCCTGCTATTATTAACACATTCAACACGGCATGACGTGGATCCGCGTCATCGTCCGTTTTTCTTTCAATGTTGCATTTTAATAAACAGAGTCGCTGGATCATCCTGTAAATTTTCAAGAACCTCCGTCGGATGATGGACTTCCAGAGAGCCAAGTTCGAAAGGATTCATTTCGAAAGAATTTTTCTCAGCAAGAATACCATCTCACTTCCCGCTCATACTCAACACGAGGGAAAATCAACTTCGTTTTTTTCCCCAACTTTTTCGGCCAATGACTCGCGTTGAATGAGTCAAAGATCCGGCGCTATTGTCAGCAAAGGAAAAAAGTGGCCAACGAAAAGGGTGCTCCTCTCGTATGTGATCTCAGGTGCTGTTCTTTTTCAAGTGTGATCTCGAAAAAAATTGATGACTTTTATCTTAGCAATATATGTCCCTCCAGGAAGGCAATGGAGGATTCAGGCTGGTTGCGTCGCCACATCTTCCAGAAGAAGTGGTCCAGTTGAGACTGCAGCATGTGATCGGGAATCCCTCTCAATATTGCTTCAATATCCGAGTATCCAGCCACGACCTGTCAATACCCCGGGTGTGAGCTTCTGAGACGGGGTGAATGTAATTCTGCTAATGGTTTTGTGGACGAAACCTTCTTGCGCTAAACAGCGATAGGCTGTCCATTCGTCAGAATGGATTTCGGATACAGCGGCACATTCCCTCGAAATGCGAGGGGAGAAGAGTGGATTTGTCCCTGTGTTCGAAGAAAAACATTCCGGCAATCGTCACGCTGGGGCAACTGAAAACTTGTTATTCACTTCAGCCTCTTCATCTTCATTGGACGGAGCGCAGTCACCTTCCAGCATTCATCGACGGTTATGTCGTTTCCTCGCAACACGACTTTCATCAATCTGAATTGTATTACCTGAGGAACCAACACTTTTCCTTTCTTTGCAATAGCCGCTGTACAAATCTCACGACACATGTACCAATTTGTCACTGCTCCCCATGACTACCCACAGTCCTTTCAACTACCTTTGTAGAGCGAGTTTTAATCACAAATAAAGAAACTACTTAGTTCCATTATCCCACAAAGACTAGGTCTATAAAGTTTCCTATTGAGATCAATATAGTGATAAAAACGTACTAGGCAGTATCTGTAGAGGAGGTGGCAACTCCTGCTAGGCGCACTGGTGGTAAAAGTAGTTTCTCGTACGTCCAATAGAGTGCTCTGATAAAAATTATCTTGGAGAGATCACATCAACTTTTTTCGAGTGTCATTGATAATTTTCAAAATTAATTAATTATGTTGTTGAGTTGGATGATATGTTTTCTATCTGATATGAGATAATGTCGAAAAGACCCCTTTTTCCATTACAAAAAGGACCCAAAAAAACCAGAGTAGTTTCGCTCACCAACAGGATAAATGTAAACATATCGTTTAGTAATGCATGCATTACAGGGGACGTCCCATTGGATAAGCATTAGGTCAATTAATACCAGTTGGTAAGCGAACAAACTGTTCAGTCGATGTAATTTATTAAGAATTATAGTCAAGAAATAATGACCCCCCCCCCCTCTTCACCATTTTCCACCTTAACATTTCTAGCGGGGTGGGAGCCTCGAATTTGAAGAGCATTTTAAAAACCATGATCTACGACACCCAACAAGCAATTTCGAGATCAACCCCCCCCCCCCCCAGTCTGGCACCAAAGCGGCAATACTTCGTAACCTTGAACTTCCATCTATTAGTTTTGGTAGGTAGTCCGTTGAAGTTCAATTCCGTATTCAAGGTGAAACACAAAAAAAAAAATACTTTAAAACACCCATGAAATATGCGGTTTATGGTGCCCTGGCACCATGGTGGCACCACTATTAGTTCCATGGTGAGACAGAGAATAATTCATGAAAATCCAGAGGTATAATGAGAATTTTTCCTCAATTTCAAAGCTTAGATACAATTAGTAAGCTATTAAAGGAACCAAAATATTGAAAATCGGATATTTTGTGAATATTTTCCCCCTCACTCGTCACCTACTCTTGCGAATTTTAATATTCTGGTGAAATAGTGTGCAATTTGGAAGATTTATGAGTCGAACTTAAAAAAATAAACACTCAAAACGGTTGGAAATTGAGGCCAGGACAGAGTTTACAAGATTATGCCCGCAAACGCACGTTTTTTGAGCATTAACCCCCCCTTTCCCCCCCTTAAAAGGCAAAATTTGAAATTCCGGCGACGTAGTGCACAACTAAATAGTTTTCCGCGTCGAACAAAAAAATAACCAGGATAATAGGTTGAGAACTAAGGCCTGGGCAGACGACACAAGATTTTGTCACACACACACCTGTGGTTTTTTTTCGCGGATTTGGATTCAGAATGGTCTAAAACGGATTACTGTGTGGTTATTGCTTCCGAGCCTACCAAGGTAGCGGAAGCTTTGTTTTCACTTTTCAAGGATGAAAAAAAGTTCTCCAAAATCAAAATATTCACTCGCGTTTTACGTTTTAGACCTTTCTGAACAATTTTGGTTCCGTGTCTGTCTGTCTGTCATGAAATCCTTGTAACGCGCATAACTTCTACATTTTTCATCCGATTTCAATGAAATTTTCAGGGATGTGACAGATTAACTTGTTTTTGGTGTTTTGAGATTAACTACTATGCATGGCATAATCTATACAATCGGGTTATGGACACGAGGAAGCTATGTGCCACACCCACTTGGCAGACTTTTTTTCTGTTGAGTGTTGTCCTCCTTCACCCCAGATCGATCGCATAAGGACGCTATAAAAAGTTGACGTGATCTCTCCGAGGTAATTTTTATCAGAGCACTCTATTGGACTTACGAGAAACTACTTTTACCACCAGTGCGCCTAGCAGGAGTTGCACCTCCTCTATGGATAGCGCCTAATTAAAAACGATTTCGCTGTCTAATGGATACGAAAGTTCGGCACACCCCACTCGAACATCAGTAAACCGGTTCACCTCCACAGTTTCTCCAGCGTTTTTCTGTCATTTCACAACCACATTTTTGACACACTGATCGATGAACTCTTGTCCGACAAGTAGTTTTGTCTAAAGAATGAAAAGTGCAATTTTCCTCAGATCCAACATCTTTTTTTAATCTTTAGAAAACATACACCACCGAGATCACGGAGCGATAGAGAGAGATCGCACAGGTTTTCACAACATCCTGAGATCACAAATCACATACGAGAGTATCACCCAGTAAACTAGGGAATGTTGTCATAACTGCAGATATGTCATAATTAATGGTCTTCCCTGAGAGGCTTGTTAGCTGAACAATGCTTTTTCTAAACATAAAGAAAACTTACATTTTCAATCAATTTAGAAAGCGCCTCATAAATAAGTCTGCAGTCTACTTCGTTGAACTTGCTTTTCCCCCACATTGTAATTATTTCTTTTTGTTCTGATATTGTAATAGGCCTGCAAGACAATAACAACGGTTTATTACGACATTTAGCAACAAAGAAAATGCACATAATTTTGAAATAGACGGTAATAATCACTCAGTCTGATACTGGATAGGAAATGATGAGGTCGCTACATGCGAACAAAATTTGTTCATTTAATGATGTCTCATAATGATAATATTTATCACTTGATTCTGGGTTGAGGGTGAGGAATATTTAGCCAATCCTCTTGTTTGTTATCTCCCGAGCGCTTTCGTTTATTCAAAACATCTTGGATGCCTGAAAAGGCCACGATGCCTGAAAAGGGAAAAGGAGAGATTATGTGCAATAAACGACTACAGCATACAACAAAAAATATTTGACAACTACACCAAATGTAAGCCATTTAGTTAGTATTAAAATGTTAGAATTAGATAACACAATAGACGCTAAGTATTATACTTAAAGATAACTAATTTTAAAACTTAAGTGTACATACCTGTTATTCTTTATAGACCCCTGAAGATGTTTTGAATAAACGAAAGCGCTCGGGAGATAACAAACAAGAGGATTGGCTAAATATTCCTCACCCTCAACCCAGAATCAAGTGATAAACTATCGCCACCACTGAAACTGTAATGATAATATTTCGTTTGATAACTTCAATTTTTTGTCAAAGAATTAATTATAACGATAACGGGAAAGATGGAATTTCAAGATAATTATTGATTAGTGACGATTAATTCCATTAATAGAAGCATACTTCATGTGGATTATGTTGAGTAAATCAATGAATCTGGCAGGGAGACCCTCGATGTAGCGAACAGAGAAGACGAAAGTGATGTTCTCCAAACCGATCCATTCGAACAATTCGTCGTAAAATCCCTTGCGTTCTATTGCCTGCAGTCATAAGAACAACACGCATTTTGAATAATTTTTTCGTCAAGCTATTGAGCTATGACTTTATAATGCAAGACATTGTGTTAGTGCTGAATTCGAGTAGCCAATTTAATTCTCAAGCGCTGAGTTTTCCTTTCCCTTCGCCTGAACTCGTTTATACAGATTTTTCGGTGCGTCATTTTTTCTGGTTTGTTCTCACTCACATCTCTGATATTATTTTCTAACTTTTTTTAAAGAAAAATTGAAAAGATTGTGACAAATCTGCAATTAGCTGACTTCACAACGTTATACAGAATCAGGGAACGCTCATTGCCCACAGAAAACACTTGAAGTTATGATAACGTACCTGTTTTAGGAACTCGATTAGAACCCGAGTCCCATATCTATCTTCATGAACTCCATCAAGATCACTGAAATGAACCACAACTCTTTCTGCATGTCTGGGTATAATTGTGCGTCGAGAGTTCCGCGTCACCGACATGCACTCCTAAAAATAATCAATGTAATAAGTTATTTGAATAAAATAAATACTACTACTATAATACGCTTGCACTTAACTAGAATATATCGGTGTAATAAGCTACTTTTCAAAGAAACGTGGGGATTAAGGTACTAGAAAAAGAGATGTCCATTGGACTTGTGAACCGGATGGGGCTCAATTACAGAATGGCTTTTTCACTAAGATCCTCGGGTTCTTTGGCCCAACAGACAGACTGTAGAGGACCAGTTTGATCTCCATAAGAAGAATGGGGAAACTATAAACACATTATGAAACATCCAATCAGAAATGGACATGGCTTGTGGCATTGACTGATTCAAGATACATACAGGTATACCAATTTTCAAATGTTTTTCAAACAAACTCTCCGAAATTTGGTATTTGGGCTCCAAAGCTTTTGGTTGATGACAATCACTTCTAAGGGTCGAGAAATAAGGGCTGACATTTTCGAAACGCCCTAGCTCAAAAACTTTCAATGTAGAGGTACCTACTTATCGTTTTTCACTTAGGGTAGGTACCTACTTAGTTGGCAGAAAAAATCGAATTTAAGGAAAAAATTGTTTATTAAAATAAATTATCTAATAATATAAAACGCCAACCGTACGTACGTATGCACGGAGGGGGTGCAGCTCGGCGCTCCCAAAAGGCGGGCGGCCCCTCCCCTTCCCTGGCACTCACTCCCCCCCCCCCACCCATGGGGGAGAAAATACCTACAAATACCTACGGGAAATACCTACTCTGTGCAACTTGACAAAGACATTCTATCCATCCCTTCCAAATGCAATTTTTTAGAGGTTTCTGTTGATTCGCCATTCGCCTATTACTATTTGCTTCACTGGACGTGACAAGAAGAAAGCTTCAGAAGGAAGGCTTACGTTTAAAAAATCTGGTTAGTTCATTCTTTTCTGTTCATTATTCTCATTCATATTAAATATGAATTTAATATGAAACAAATTTTACATATGAAACAAATTTTGTTGAATGTTACGGTTCACGACTTACTTAATTTGTTGTTACTGATAATGCTATATCCCCCGGCCCATGACTCGGTGCAATATCCTCCATTTATCGATTATATTTATCGATAGGACCATGAATCTCTCAATTATTTCATTACTTACAAATATATTTCAGGTTGTTTCTCACACATCTACGGTTTTTGTTTTTGCCTGCATTTAGCAGGCTTTTCAGCTACTAATACAATAAATTGCGAAAAGAAACATTTGCAAAAATATCAAGGGGAAGTGGGTAAAAAAAAATCAGTGAACATGGAGCAGCGCGCACCAGCTAGTGGACGCCCGTCCGTATGAAGAATCGATCATCACCTTCAATTTCAGCATATAATATATTATTACCTCGCTGCTCATTCTTCCTTCTTTTGTATATTCTTGGGTCCATTAGGTTGATGGTTTTTAAAACGAAAAGCGTCAGTCTTGCTTGACGAGGGCACTTGTAAGTCGGCAAGAATGACCTCGTTGTGGATAACTTTTCTGGACCGAACTTCAAGTATTTCAATCCGACAATATCTTCGTTGAGGCATTTTTCGATTTTTTGAACAATTGAATTGAACGTGTCATAGTACAAATCAAGAGAGAGAGAGCATTGAATTCAACAAAACACAATACACGGCAAAATCACAACAAAAAAGCTGCAAATTATTACACAATGGTTCATTATTTTTCTATACAGGGTGTCTACACTTTCGATGGGCATAACTTCAGGGTTCGATTCTACAAGGTATTTCCAACAAAAAATGTCTCCTAGCAATTTTCTTTTAACCCTCTCAAAATTCTATTTTTTTCACTTTAAAGTTTTTCTTCGCGTTTTCGACCTTACGGCACTAATATGGTCATAACTCTCTTAAATCTCCTGAAAATTCAAATCTGACTACACCGTTAGAAAGAGCGTTAAATTACCAAGCTACCTGAAGCAAAATCAAAATTTTTAGTGATCAAATAGTATCAAAAAATCAAGTCAAAAAGCGAACTTTAAAATTTTTTTTGAAACTTGACTTTCTTCGACCAACGTTTTCATTCTAAATCCCTCCCCATTTCGATGGGCGCTCTTCGGAGAAAACATGCTCAAATTGTCACCTTTTAAACGGTCTATCAATTTTTCTGTTCACAAATCAAAAAGAAAGAGTAAAAGAAGTTTGAATGTCAAAAAACGTGTGTATTACAAGCAAATGCAGTGTTTCAAGCCGGTTTATGGTCCCCCTCGATCACAAAATGGCTTGACGATTTTGGTACTATTTTCTATGTAATTATTTACGCTGAATACAATGGTGATATTTCCGAATGATTCCGACTGCTAGAAAGTGGATTTTTCGAAGAAAACCTTCGGTTTTCGTACATAACCTACGCATTATTTGCAGATATGGAAGATATCATAAAGTGATACCTTTCTACTCAACAAAAACTTCAATCAGCTAGGAATTCAGTATTTTTATTGAGTAGAAAGGTGTTACTTTATGTACGATGCAAATTTTTTGTACGAAAAACGAAGGTTTTTCTCGAAAAATCCACTTTCTAGCAGTCGGAATCATTCGGAAGTATCGCCATTGGATTCAGCGTAAATAATTACATAGAAAATGATACCAAAATCGTCAAGCCATTTTGAGATTTAGGGGGTCCATAAACCGGCTTGAAACACTGGATTTGCTTGTAAAACACACGTTTTTTGACATTCAAACTTCTTTTACTCTTTCTTTTTGAATGTTGAACAGAAAAATTGATAGACCGTTGGAAAGGTGACAATTTGAGCATGTTTTCTCCGAAGAGCGCCCATCGAAATGGGGAGGGATTTAGAGTGAAAACGTTGGTCGAAGAAAGTCAAGTTTCAAAAAAAATTTTAAAGTTCGCTTTTTGACTTGATTTTTTGATACTATTTTATCGCTAAAAAATTTTGATTTTGCTTCAGGTAGCTTGGTAATTTAACGCTCTTTCTAACGGTGTAGTCAGATTTGAATTTTAAGGAGAAATAAGGGAAGTTATGACCATGTCAGTGCTGTGAGGTCGAAAACGCGAAAAAAAACTTTAAATTGAAAAAAATAGAATTTTGAGTGGGTTAAAAGAAAATTGCTAGGAGACATTTTTTGTTGGAAATACCTTGAAGAATCGAACCCCGAAGTTATGCCCATCGAAAGTGTAGACACCCTGTATATAGCATTCGCACTTTGAATTAAACCTTTCGCGAATTGATTTAAACTTTCCGCAAATTGAATTAGACTTTCCGCAAAATGAATTAAACTTTCCGCAAATTGAATTAGACTTAGATACCCGAAAAGTACCTAACCACCAAGGTCCCGATTGATAGTCCAAACTCTGCCGACCCAGAGCCTGATACCTCCCTGTTGATTGGTCCACAATCCTTATCGTTGCATAGTTCAGCATTCCTTCTCTATGTTGTTTTTCCCGGACCTAATTGGACCGGTAGGAACGGAGGAAAACGTATTCCTTCTCTCGTTCATTATCTCAGTGCCTCCGTCTCCGTTGTTGGTAAAGTGTCCGATTTTTGTTCATTGGTAGAACGTTTTTTTAAAAATTAAAATGAGTGACAATGAGTCAAGTTCTTCGGATAATTTCCGTAACAGAAGAAATAATCGTAGACACGGTAGACGACATATAATTAGCGACAGTGATTCAAGTATTACTTCAGGTACTCGGAACAGGGTAAGAAGACGCCGAGGGAAATATGAGTCAATCTCTGTCGAAAAGCGCAAGATTTTCGTAAACCTTTTCGAAGAAGGGTTTTCCTTGAAGAATGCAGCATCAAGAGCTGGTGTGAAATTGAGTACAGGTTGAAGTTGAAATTTTTTTTTTTTTTTACTACAGATTTGGCTAAGGTCGAATTCTTTTTGCGAAAAGTTTAATTCATTTTGCGAAAAGTTTAATTCATTTTGCGAAAAGTTTAATTCATTTTACGAAAAGTTTAATTCATTTTGCGAAAAGTCTAATTCAATTCGCGAAAGGTTTAACTCAAAGTGCGAATGCTAAAGATCACTCGTCTGCAAAGCCACCAACCATCCAACATGAAGGAAAACATCGATCGCATTTCGGTCAGCTATAATTTGAAGGGAGATTAGGCCTCTTTTGCGATTCACACTCGTGTTTCTGATTTATCGTACGTCCAACACTTAAATTCTCGTAGGGAGCGAATGGTTTGTCCTACAGAACTCCGCGTGGTGGGACTGATGGAAAAACAATACCTTTGTTACAGACCCCAAGGTTGTTTTCGAACTTTAACAGGTCCTTTAGGATTTGTATGAGACGTGAATAATTTGCAGTGGACTGTGAAAATTAAGATAGGAGGGGTTAGACAGTAATTGTTAACCACAATAATTATATTAAGGTATTTCCCACCCTAATTAATAATCATTCGGTGTTTCCTGCCTGATTGTTCACTTGATACTGCTCCAGCGTCCAAAAAGTGGCCATGCGGGGAAGGGGGGACACGGGAGGCAAGGAGCGCGCAAATTTCCCTCTCAACCAAACAACCTTTACAATAAAATTTTTTGAGTTAGGGCGTTTTCAAAATTTCAAAATTCATTTTTTGACCCTTAGAAGTCACTTACATCAACCAAAATCTTCGGGGCACAACTAGACCCCAAATGGAGCCCACATACCACATTTCATCAAAATCGGTCAATGCTAAGTGGCAAAAGTGCCGCGTACGGCCAAATTTTTATTCGATTTTTGGATTCTACGTACCTTGAAAAGTAAACCAACAAATTTTGAGGGGGTGTAAAACATTTTTTTTCTTGGTCGATTCCAAAGGTTCATTATTGAAAATCATAAACCAAAACAGGATGGGCAGGTAATCGAATAAGGTTGCCATGGAATATCCGTGTCGTGTAATAACTACAGTAGAAGTCCTTTGTTGAAAGACGAAGAAGAAAGCGAAGATTCTGATGGTTGGAATTCTGATATCGTCACTCGCCTTCTCACGCTGATTTTCAGAAAATCACGTTTCCTGAAAACCACGTTTATGGTTTATTATTTTCAATAATGAGCCTTTGGAATCGACCAAGAAAAAAATTTTTCAACACCCCCTCAAAATTTGTTAGTTTACGTTTCAAGGTACGTGGAATCCAAAAATTGAATAAAAAAATTTGTACGAAGTGCCGTACGCGGCACTTTCCCCACTTAGCGTTGACCGATTTTGATGAAATTTGGTAATTTGGCTCCATTTGGGGTCTAGTTGTGCCCCGAAGCTTTTGGTTGAGGTAGGTCACTTCTAAGGGGTGAAAAATAGGGGTTGAAATTTAGAAAACGCCCTAACTCGAAAAATTTAGATATAAAGGTATTGTTTTTCCATCAATTTAAGATAGTATTGAATTTTTAGAGACCACGTGGAGCTCTGTAGGACAAACCGTTCACTTCCTACAAGAATTTAAGAGAGAATCTGTCCCCTCAATTCTCTCCCTTGCGTCACATGCGATGGGACAACCTCAGACCATGAAGCATCCCAAACGGGATTCACTGGCTCAGTGGTTGCGCGTCAAACTTTCGCCCTACAGTTCCGGTTCCAATCTTACTCTCATCGAGACATTTTTTTTATCCAATCACATCGACTTTGGTTTATTATTTTCATATCAACTTGCGATCGATTTTTTTTCTTCAGGTTGGTGGTAACAATGGCAAAGCCGTGTTCTTTGTAGACGAGTGATCCATATAGAAAAATAATAAACCATTGTGTACTAATTTGCAGCGTTTTTTTCTAAATGTTGTTCGTCAGGTCCAGTCGGAACTTTTTGACCAAGGGTTTTTTTTTCAATTACAGCAGCAAGGGGACCAAATGGGGTATTCCAGTCAATTTTTTTTTTTCAAAAGAGCATGGGTCAGGAATAACGGTAATTGGGTCTGTTCGTCGAGAAAATATTTAGAAGAAATTAGGGAAGCTAATGAAAGTTGAAGATTTGAATGATGTGACGTATTAACTTGCTGACCTTGGATCGAGACATTCCACTAATCCCGTGCGGTCTCGAACGCCTCGTGGTCTTGGATACTACAAATTACTACGCACACACGCCCGCGGCGCAGTGCGTGTGCGTTCAGGGAGGCCCGCCTTTTTTTCAGTCGTGTGATCTCTTTATTTAATTTTCCTACCACATGTTATAGTATTAATGGGCAAAAAGTTGGGCTATAGAGGTTTTCAATGGTGCTGAATCCAAATTTGAGGTCAAATACCTTAATTTCCGACCCATCGAAATACCCCATTAATCCTAGAGTTAAAAAATGGTAGTTTTCGTCAATGTTCCACATCGTCTACATTCACCCCAAGTTGATATAACAACATTTCCTTGGTCAAAGTTTTAGAATACAATATATCTGACAAAAAAATTGAGCTGAAAGGTTGAGTAGAACCTGAGAATTAAGGACATGAAGGTTACAGGATTTCATCGCTCCTAAGAAATTGCCAACTACCCTTAAAGGGGTCTCAGTCGGTCGCCGTTTGTTCCTCGTTCCGGGTTAGTATTTCCCTAAATTACAGGGGCTCAAACATTTCTAAAGTCATTAGTGCAGCAGTCTAGGGAATTGAAAAACCAAAAGATTGCCGCTGGAATCATCAAAATCGAACAATAATTGCTAGAGAAAAATGGGAAATACAGTTTATTCAGTTTGGTTTGTCCCAATCTGAAATAATGAATTCCGAAAATCCTTGAAAATTCAAATTTAGGTACTCCTGTAATTTAGGGAAATACTAACCTGGAACGAGGAACGAATGGCGACCGACTGAGACACCCCAAGAGTAAACGATGTTACTCCTAGATAGAACTTGTTGAGAGCTATCCGGCGCCTTGCATAACACAAAATTTCCATTTTGGGACTTATACTTTAGTTACTCCCAACGTGTGAACTGTCCCCCTTCCCACAACTCACAGCAGTGCACGGTCATGGTTGGCTCAAAAAGCTATGATACAATAATACTACCAAGCTCGTAAGTGAAAAATTTAAAACAATACAATTTGCTACCTACTTGATTGAGCCTCTGAATGATGTGATGCGGTTGCAAATAGGCGCTACAATCAATCGAGACAACTTGAATACTAGGAATTTCTCTGAATATATGATTAGTAATAACACTGAAAATTACAAAAAAATAGTTATTCATTTTTGTTAGGAAAATAATACGTAACACGAAATGTAAACCTGTCCAAAAATATAAATTACACCTCAACCTCATATTTACACAATGTGTGTGCTTGGGGCGAAAAAAAACTGTTTATTGTTATTTTTAATCTAAACTAGACCTCATTCTGAGAATTTTGACACCAACCTTCTAGCATGAGAAGATCTTTTTCTAAGATTTTTCAAAGTTTCGAATGTTTATGACGTCACAGTGGGCTGGTGGGTCCCGCCCAGGAGGGAGGGGCGCATGACGTCATACACATTCGAAACTTTGAAAAATCATGGAAAAAGGTCTACTCATCCAAAAAGGGAACGGTTGGTGTCAAAATTCTCAGGATGAGGTCTACTTTCGACTATAATTTTTTTTTTAAATCATGCGCACCCCATTGGAATGGCACTTTAGTCAAATTGAAACGGGGTTTTGGGTGAATTCACTCAATCCTTATCAAATAGAAATGTAGGATTTTCTGGTTCGTGCATAAAAATGTCAACATTTCGATAAAATACTCATAAAGCAAATGGAAGCAAAATATTAAAATTATGTGTCAATCTATCAGAAACCTACTTGGCAAATGATGACACTCATAAAATTATTTGTAATTATTGGATATTTTGTGCGCAAGTACACACACGTACATGCTTGTTTCGCATACATTTTTGTTACTCAAAAGTTCAAATGCATGAGATCATTGTTTCGTGATATTGTGAATAACAAATTTAACAGGATAAATAAATGTATCGAAGTTAGTTAGGATTCCTTATGTAATACATAAGAAAAATACATAAAATGTTATTGATAAACATTTGATTCTTTGATTAAAATAAATATAGACTGGTCCTTGGGTTGTCACTCACAACTTCCAAGAGGACAACTAGTCGTTAATGACGTTGAAAGCAACAGATTATATTTCAGTTTCTGGATTCTAAAGACGGAATAGAGAACATGCCGCTCTCGCTCACGGTGAATCACCTTTTTCCTGAACCTGCAGGCGCTATGAGGATAAACGTGCGATCCTCTCTCACGTATTCATGAAGCAAATCCGTCAAAGCGTTCATGGATGGGCTGAGTGTGAGACTGTCTTCCGTTTGGACATATTGGTCAGAGTAGTACGCGATACTGTCGTCAGAGTCGTTGTAACGCAGTAGATTGTAGTTCGTAAACATCCCATCGTCATTCATCACAATTTGAAATATCTAGAACAACATTTAGATTGTGGCCAATTGGTGCTAGGAAAAATTCACGTTAGCGAATGCACAGTTATTTCAATTGAAGAAACAAACTACGTAGATGAACAAAGGGAATCAAACTTGAATTGGAAATAACTAAAATGACGTTTGAGCAAAGATGAACCTAAATTGGGAGGACACAAATCAACAACAAAAGCTAGATGACAGAAATTACAAAAATGTAACAATAAATTCGATCAACCACAGGAATGATATCGATTGCCACTTGAGATATTCATGATTTGAATAAAAATTATCCTGTAAAATGCATCACTTAGTAAGTAGGTAATCGATACAAAATCCCGTTCTTCAGACGATCAAGGGAGAGATCCTACAGGGACCATTTTTTGTAATTCTTCATCTTTTTAGTCAGGAACTAAAAACTACTGCTCAGATTTTAGATTTTTAAATTTTATCATATATTTTAGTTGGTGGCGTACATTTGAAAAAATTAAAAACTCCAAATATCCTCACGCCGATTTGTCAGAAATAATCTCCTGGGTGTTCCCTAAAAATCCCAGAATTCTCGGTTCATCCGTTCATCCATGGTTTTGGATAGGCCTGATATCCATTCAAATTTTAACTGCTCAAAAATGCGATTATAGATCGTATCTTCGAATAGATTTTCGTGTTTCACTCAGTTATGGTTCCTAAGCAACAAAGAATCAAATTTCGTAATGGCAAAATGCTTAAATTAAAGCAAAAATGGCTTATAATTCGTGAACATATTTCTTTGAAATTGCTTTCATTCGCTCATCTTGCACGAATGGGATTTTTTCGACTTTCTCCTTGTGTGCAACTCATGCAAATATGTACAAGTTTGCGAATTACTTCGCAATTTCGTGTTAGATTCAGAATGCTCATGTGCTTTCAGTGGAAAAATTAATCAAAAATTTCACAACTCAACATTTTTGAGCCACTATCTTTACTTCCCACAAAAATTTGCTAAAATGGAAGAACGAATGAGCTTCGAAAATACTCTTGACTTTGAAAAACTCTAGACGATGAAAAGGTCGACACAGTTGACAACGAAAAGGGCCTTGAAGAAGCCAGGTAGCAGTCCTAACGTGGGGCAAGATATTGGAGGGTTAGAGAGAGAAAATGCCTGCTTGGCTCTCTGTCTAGACGGAGTGGATCGAAGAAAATCCGTCGAAACACGAAACTAGCGATTTGAGGTTTTTCTGGTCAACCTTTTTTTTCCTTTATTGGCCTCACATGTAAACTGTATTTAGCCATCATAATATATCATTATTTTCTAGAGTTCAATGTTCGAGATTTTAATGAATTTAACTATGGCTTTAAATGTATTTTTATTGTTCAGTAAGCACTGCACTCTCGTAGGAAATTCAATGTTATTCTGGATGAGCTCCTCCATTAATTGAATTCTTGGCTGATGGAAATTGGGGCATTTGAAGAGAATGTGATTCGAGTCTCCCTCTGGTTCGTCGCAGCTTAAGCAGTTAAGGTTGTCCAAAATTCTTACTTCGTAGAGATGGGAGGAGAGCCTGTGGTGGTTGAATCGAAGCCTAGAGATAATTTTAATAAAATTCCTATCCGTTTGCTCGTCACAGGACCAAGGAGTTCTAGGTACATACGGTTGGATTGATAAATAAAATGTTCCTTTATTCTTTGTATTTTGTCGGTATGATTCATTCCATCGTTTGAACATGTTGCGTTTGGCTCTACTCTTCAAATCTTCTGTAGAATGGAAATAATGCGGGATGCCTTGTGTCGGAGCCAATGCTGCAGCTCGGTCAGCCTTTTCATTAAATGAAAATAGAACCAAATTTTGGTTCTATATTTAAGTGGCTTTTCACCCAGACTAGGTTTACCTCGACTCCCCTCTCTTTCAGTCCTTTTATACAATTCACCGTCTCTATGGTAAGTCTATCTTTGTGATTTCTTAAAATCTGCAGGTGTTTGATGGCTGATTGACTATCAGAAAATATAGCCAAGGATGTAATTGGTAAGAGATTTGAATATTCCAGAGATAATTTTATGGCTACTAATTCGGCTGTAAAAACTGAGGTTGAGCAGCTGGTACATGAATTTTTCTTGTGTTTGGGGATCGTAAATTGCCGGTCCGGTGCCTGTATACTGCTTTGAACTATCTGTAAATAAGTTATATGTTCTTCCGTATTTAGTGTTGATTCTATCTAAGAAAAACTGCCTTGGATTGATGTTTTTTGGTTCTGAAATGTCTACTCGAAATTGCTTTTTCATTTGGAAGTTCATAGGAAATGAGTAAAACGGCTCATGCGGAATTTTGTGTAGTAGCGCGGTATAGTCCATACTAATAATAATCTATGACTCTATGACTCTACAAGTTGACATTGAAAAGGGCCTTGAAGAAGCCAGGTAGCAGTCCTGGGACAAGATATTGGAGGGTTAGAGAGAGAAAATGCCTACTTGGCTCTCTGTCTAGACGGAGTGGTTCGATGGAAATCAGCCGAAACACGAAACTAGCGATTTGAGGTTTTTCTGGTCAACCGTGATCGCCCCCTTAACGATCCAGTACTCATCGAGCCACACTGGTGCTCACGATGGTGTGCAATGAACAACCGCTGAGATTTAGGCAGTCTTCGCGAGACTTAAGCAACAGCGCCCAATTTCACTTATTACACCGCTACCGGACTTAGAAGTGAACTACGTAAGGTCAACCACTCAGTACGAGGCCGTGGCAATCCTGAAGTGCAGAAGCGAGCACTTGAACCTCGATTGGAAGCCATGGGTTCGGAACCGTGTGTTTTTGTGCTCACTGTGTAATCTGAACTTTGATGAAACCACCGAACAATTTTTAGCTGAATGCCCAAAAAGGTGATACTGGTGCCCAGGTGATACTGGACAGGAGAAAGTTGACATCCTCAATGTCCCCTCAATGTGAAAAACTTCTCGTATTCTCCGAGAAAGCATGGAGGTGTAGGGAGTTCCTTGTGTCGGAGTTTAATTATGACAACTGAGGGCCCACTAATAACAGGCATTGGCTGCCTTCTTATTGCATAGGAAATTTTGTTTGTAACTGTACACATTCACGAGTGCTGGCCTATGGTCTCTATTGTATTCTATTATTTCTACTCTCAGCTGCTTCAACCTTAGATCCTTCCTTAATAACGATTTTTGGATTTATTACCTACCTACCTGTAAGATATATGATGTTGGCTACACTGATGGACCAGTCTGAATAAAGGGGTGCATTAAGAAAAATCGTGTGTGCGTTTAATGAATTTCCCAAGACAGAACACTACCTTGTTTAATTTACGTTGTTTGTTTTCATAGAATCTTTATTGTGAATAATATCAGTAAATTTGAATCTTGTCTCTGACTAATTGAATATGCCAGTGGTAAAAGAAATAAGTTCAAAAACCTCACTTTTCAGGGGGAAGCAAAAACTGCTTAGACTAACAAAAGCGTAAGATTTTGATCCAGTTTTTTTGCTTTTTGTATGCCAAAATTTTGAGGGGAATAAACAAACAAAAAAGCCAATTTTGGGAACTTAGTGACCACTGGATGACTTGGGTATGAAGGAAAAACAAAACTAATTTGATTAAATATTTTAATATGAAAGAGTAACACGTTTTGAATATTGTAATTTTGCATTTCTGTTTTTAGCTTCATTTCTTTTACATTTGAGACAAGGGGCGACTACTGATAGGAGCATAGGCAATTGAAAAAAGAAAAAACTCGGCGCTTTGCGCCTCGGCGGGGGGCTCCGCCCCCCTGCACCCCCCGGTTTATTTCTTTTTCCATACTCTGTATGAAATCATAGGAACACAGAATGTGTTTTTACGATGCTAGTCATCCGTTAAATAAAAAACAACAATAATAAATGTGGAGTCTTTGGCAATAATAAAATAAATAATTGTTAGACATTTAATTTGGTCTAAAACCCTATAAATGTTTTAAAACCCTATGCTTTTCAATTGATATGAACCTCCAGTTTATGCTGTATGAACAGATAACACCTCGTCCAAAAAGGAGAATCTCTCTTCCTTCTTTCAAGAGAAGAGCTCCATCTAACCAAGAAGATGAAAATGAAGAGTTATAATAAAAGGGATTTTATAATAAAAGTTATTATAAAAGGGATATCCTGCTTTGTGGATGCGCACATTAATAGGGTTTTAGACCAAATTAAATGTCTAACAATTATTTATTTTATTTTCAATCCACTCAGGCGCCTTCAGCATTCTCCTTTGACCCTGCCTCTCAAATTTTAGGTTCCTGCGTTCAACAGGAGAGAAAATGGCCTTGGAGCTCACTCAGCTGATCAGTGACCACTCAGGCGCCTTCAGCATTCTCCATTGACCCGCCCTCTCAAATTTCAGGTTCCTGCGTTCAACAGGAGAGAAAATGGCCTTGGAGCTCACTCAGCTGATCAGTGACCACTCAGGCGCCTTCAGCATTCTCCATTGACCCGCCCTCTCAAATTTCAGGTTCCTGCGTTCAACAGGAGAGAAAATGGCCTTGGAGCTCACTCAGCTGATCAGTGACCACTCAGGCGCCTTCAGCATTCTCCATTGACCCGCCCTCTCAAATTTCAGGTTCCTGCGTTCAACAGGAGAGAAAATGGCCTTGGAGCTCACTCAGCTGATCAGTGACCACTCAGGCGCCTTCAGCATTCTCCCTTGACCCGCCCTCTCAAATTTCACTGCGGGAGTTCTATTTCCTTACCAACGGCTTGGTTGCACGTGAAAATCATTATAAAAGGCGCGTAACGGTTTTTTTCTGTCGCTTTTTCGTGACGATTTTTTTTCGGTAGGTCATCGCAAAAACACATTCTGTGTTAAAAAAATCAAAGTTAGTTCCTCTGGGTTTGAAGAGTAAGTTGGCTAGTGACAGAAGACACGATCGTAGGTACTGTGCTAGTTGAATCTAAGCGCGAAAACAGTGGCGGGGAGCTCCCTCTTTTCTGAACAATCAGCGGCGGTTGGAGCAACTCCTTTTCTACGCTCAGTTTTTGGGGAGGGTGACGTGTTTCGAGGGAGGTGGGCACGTGAGATTGACCAACCAGAGAGCCCGAAATGTGACCTTGGGGAGCAGCATTGAAGTTGTGCTCCGGGGGTGTGTGAGTGAGTGAATCTTCAATTTTATTATTTTGTGCTCCTGGCTCTCTGGTTTCCTTATCTTAAACAAACAAAACTGAAAAGGGATTACCGTTTTTCGTTTTCAGTCCACCGTTTTGTTCAAAGTATTGTGATTATTTAGGAGTGTTGTAGGTACCATGAATAATTCGGTGCATTACATTAAAATAAACTATTCGTGTTTGACGGTTGTAGAAAAGTGCGACATTCGAGAAACTGGCCACCCCTTGCCATCTCTACCTGGACTCCAGCAGACGTTAAAATTTAAAAATCGTACAGATTCGTATGGTAAGTTTAAAATCGAATATTATAAGAAGGTAGATTGGCTTTGTGGGTGTGAAGTGACTAACAAATGAGGAATTTCACCGAATTCTGTTTGCATTTTTCCTGAATAGTTAATGGTGTGGGTAGATGAAAATTGAGTTCATTTCAGAAAAGAAGATTCTTGTTATTTTTGGGAGACAATCAAAATTTATGATTTCAAAAAATAACCGGGAAAACGGACCTCTTCAACGTGAAGCGGGAATGCTCGCTGATTGGTTGTTCGGATCGCCGTCTCCTCCCAGTGTTGCCCGTTGGTATGACGAAATCGTGTTATCTAAGAGGAAAGTTATCAAACAAAAACAGGGGAATTTTCTGTAATTTTCCCATCTTGCTTTTTCTATTTTTTCTTCAGTTTTTCGATTTCGAACTTTACTGGTTTTGTGAAGTGTTGCATCTGGACTATAGATTTCTCGATCTCAGCGCTTCAAGCCACCGTAAATGAGCTATTCCAGGATGACGTCATCCTCCCGGTTTTTTTAAACCTTCATATTTTCTACACTGTTTTGTTTATTCGTAAATTAGGAAGTTAGGGCTGAAAGTCTCCCGTAGTGGGTTTTTTGAGGTGCTAAATCCGATTTTGGGGTAAAAAATAGGAAATTCCGACATTGTGAAATTCCTCATTATTTTGCTTTGTTTGCCTACTACCAACCGAAATGAGGCTTGGGTTAAAGACGGCATAAATGATCGGGCCCATTGAGCCAAAAAAAAATTTGAAAAAAGCATTGGCTGTCTGCCATAAGAACGTTCTGGTAGATTTGCGTATATTGGGCCGCCAAAATATAATGCAACAACTCGACAGTGCATGTCGTCTTAATCTGATGCAAAAACCCGAAAAGGTTAAGAAAAATAGGTACATTCTATCTCGAATCATTGATTGTATCAAGTTCTGTGGTGTTTTCGAGCTAGCCATGCGGGGACATGATGAGAGGGAAGATTCTTCGAATCCCGGAGTCTTCAAGGGGCTCGTTAATTTTTCTTCCGAGTTGGACGATGTTTTGAATCGTCACGGGTAAATAGGTATACATTTCAGCTATTGCAATTTGATGGATGCATTTCTTGGGTTTAGACCTTTGATAATTAAGTATTTCAGAATTTCTGTTAACCACTAGAGAACATTATTTTTCGTGTCTATTGTACCTACGTATTTAGTACCGTTTGCAATTTTAAGATGAAAAATTTACCAAGATTTATCCCATTTGCATATCGTTGAAATTTCTATTTGGCAGAGAAAAGCACCAATTCTGTCCCTTCTCTATAGCTTCTCCTGATCTCTGTGCACCTTCTGAGTTTCAGGGTAGGAGCCGCCACTGTTTGAGACCCACCCCAAAAAAACTGAATCACTCCGTTGTGAAACCGGAAACCAAGAATGTGAGGGCAGACAGGAACAAAACTTCAACGCAGGATAACACAGACAACGGGTGTTTTCTTGTTGACCAATTTGGAGTAAGAATGCACAATTATTCACATTACCTTTCTGATTAACATCTCCCTCTGATCCTCAGGCACCATGGGACCAATGATCTGAACAAGTTTCACAGTTAGTTGTGTCTTAGATACGATTCTACCAAGGAACGGTAAGGTGCTATGTAGAATACCAGGGATAGATTTTGGATTCTTGTCAAAGCATCCTGCCGCTTGAAGTTCGTTCATAACTGAAACCAAATAATTGCATCAATGAAACATTATCAATCATAGCAGGCTTTGAAAGAGGAGTCAGTCGCAGCAGGAGGAAATCCGTAGGTACCTTTGCAATTATACATATCCTACTTTAAAGAAGGTCTGGGTCTGCCAGATGGTATTGGACACAGGGGATGAAGGCACCACTTAGAAAGTTTGCAATGTATGGCACCATGTGCTGCCCATTAGCGAGAATCAACTCACTTTTTCAATTTTTTTAAAAATTCTCTCACTTTTTTCTCCAGCCTGAGTACGATGTTATAACCAGATTTAGATGAAATATTTCGGACTCTTCAAATGACAGACTGGGCGAGCCTACAGAAGCGTTACTTGCCTGAGACACAGAGAAACTGCTTGGTGAGATTTTAGAGAATGCAAATGTTCTTTTGAAGATTTTCGGCTTATGAAGATCATGATTGGGTAGGCGCTCTGAAGTTGAGTTTGAGCCAGATAATGACAACCCTGTAGCTGAGGGTATGTACAAATTATTTAGCTGTCATTAGGTATACTTAATTACTAATATGTTGGTTAGTTGGAGGGACACTAACAACAATTGTGAATTTAATACTACAACATTGCACTGTCTTACCAACTGGAAGGGTAGTTTCGATGGTTGAGAGAGCAAGGGAGTCAGGAGACTGATACTGCAGATACTGCTGGATGCAAGTGTGGTAATCCAAATCCACATCACTGGAAGCATCCAACAAACCAATCAGATGTACTCGGTTAATAATGTTGTCAGATTTGCAACATTAATAATAACTGCAAGTACTTCAACATATTTACAATGAAATGTGACAATTTGTAAATCATCAAACCTCATTAAAATGATTCCCATTCGTGAAATGGTAGCAGGGGAAGCGAATTGGAGGTTGTGAGTCTCAAAAATAAAATGGACATTGTCTCCAAACTGGATTCTCCATCCTGATGGGAGCGTCAGCAGATGGTTATCATCCAGAACTGAATTGAGGGATTCCACCCACTCAGGGTCGATATCTCCATCGGAGTGAACCCAGCACTGAACATCTAAAAATTGTGACCAAAGCCTTTACTGTGGTTAGAATTCACCTGAAAGAACACTCTTACGGACAATTGAACTTGCACGTTTTCTCACCAGAAGATTCATTATAAACGCTTTGCGCAATGTTAGTCAACAAGCCATCGCTCCATTGCCGAGTGTCAACGTCTATTTGGCCCAAAAGCTGATTACGTGGCATGGATTTCGGGTTGAACCAATCGTGCCTCACTTTCACGCCGATGGTCTCAAGTGCCTGGAACACAGAACGAAGTTACATAATTATTATATGGACAAATAAGGTTATTTTTGTTCCTCCCTAAAAACTCGAGATAAGTAATCCTCGAAAATGATAAGGCCACCGACTACCCACAGATGTGCACCCTCTCCAGAGCTTATTGAGCGAGTACATGGAACTTCTGTGCACACTATTTCTCAGGAAGTTTTCCCTCTGGAGGATGGTCTCCGTCTTGTTCCTAGCACATTTGTGTTCGACTCGAAACTCGAATAAAAAACGTTGACTCTTAATTTCGACTGTTTTTACTGATATACTTTTGGAAGTAACTCAAGGGTCCGATACAAACTTAAGTAATGAGAAGAAAGGCGATAAATATATGGCCCTAGTATGATTAATTGGAGTTGGGTAAATAGAACTAACCACCTCGGCCCATAACCGATGTGTGATAGGTGAAGCTGGTAGGAGCTAGAGTGGAGAGATTGAAATAATTAAACAAGTTTTTGAACTAGGAATGCTGGAGCATTCCTAGTGAAATGGTGGACGTTGAAATCATCGAAACTTTGTTGGTTTACTCGAGAGAGATGACCACTTCAAACGCTTGTTTTCACCTTCGAATGTTCGAAAAAGTCGAAATGGACTTTGAAATCATCGAAAAAATTTGAGGTCAAAACCCTGAATTTCTGACCCACCGAAATACCCCATTGCCTTTTGAGGCTTGCAATGACAGGTTATCAAAGCGCATCCATTAGTCGACCAGCGGTGATGGTCAACCACACAAAGAGTAATTCTCTCAAATGGATTGCAGGAAGTAGTGGTGCACAAAAGAAATCGAATGGTGCCTCTGGTCTGACTTGCTCCCATTGAGTGTTCTTCAGGTACTTTCTTACTCTTCAGTGCTGGCGGTTCACACAATGCTGTTATGCTTTGCTAAGAAAGCTATCTAGCTTAGCTTGTAGATTGTAAGTAATCGCGTTACTTCCGGTTGTCACGTTGAGTTAATATGACATGAAAGAAGCACTAGGATCTGAATGTGCAGACTGGCATTCCTTGATACCACTGAGTCCCTTCGTTCAGTTAGAAGCCATCTTCCTCCCGGAAGGACTTTGTCACTTTCTCGGTTGACGAATGCAGCGAAGTTAGCTCTAAACATTCTTCTAGTACCATATGCTTCCCTATTTCCCATGCAACATCTTTGTCTAGTCACTAAATAGTCCATTATTCCTTTATAAATATGGTTTCAACCTCGATCGAATAACGCTCGCGCTTGAGAGCTCATACCTAGAGGAAGTTCCCTCTTGCACTAGTGAATTATTTTCAATCCTAGTATTACTAGAGAGAGCTAAGAAACAGAAAATCCATCAACACATACTTCCTCCATACTCGGGAGGCGCTATTCGGTCGGATCCCTTGAGTAGAAATGTCTTTTTTTGTTCTATCCACTTACACACTTCAAGAGCAGAATCAACGTTGTCTTTCCCGAACTTTGAGGCCCAACAATAACAACGCCCATCCTTTGTTCCATTTGCTCCAGTAATTCAATGCATTTGCTAGACTGAAAATAGAAAAAAGAACATTTTTTGTAATGAAAATTATAACAACAACGCAATATGTAACAGAAAACTACGAGAACAAATTTTACATCAATTATCAATAAAAATTCCAAGTGGAGGGAGCAATAAGTACCTGTTTTTCATCATAAACTAAATTCAGTTTATTATAAGCGTCTTGAAGCGCTGATAGAATATCATCACGGCCTGACGAAATGAATTCAACGTTTGGAAAAATATCTTTGATCAATTCATCAAACCTGATGGCGTCAGAATGTGTTAGCTTACATCTTGTATTCAGACGCACGGCGTTAACTGCCAATTGAAATTCGTCATCTGTTGACAGAATAAAGAAGAAACAGGATGGACATCAACACATTCGATTCGACATAACATAATATTAAGCCAACATTAAACATGAAAAATGCAGTGATCAGCGTTTGGAATGACATTCCTCGTGAGATAGGCACTATTTTCTAGACAGAACGAAGGAACAACGCTCCTGAAAGCAATCGAGAATGGCCCAAGAGAAGGCATAACAAGTTCGATGGGCAACATAAATTTGGGAGTTTTTCAGTAAGCTGGACGCAAATAATGCTTTATCTCAAAAACAGATTTCCATGACTTATGCCACTTGGCTTTTCAGGGGCTCAAATAGGAAATAGTGGGGATAATGCTTGAAGCACTGCTGCTAAAATTCCTAATTCACAACTCCAAAGCTCTTTACTCCAGGGAAATGAAATCTGATCCTCACAATCGATTTTGCCATAGATTGTGATCGGAAGTCAACAATCGATTTCGCTGATTAATCGTTAACAATCAATAATCGTCAATTTTAAATGATTTTTTCGTCTTTGAACTTAATTTTTCGTAGAAAACAGGTTTAAAGACAGAGTGAACACACAAGAAGATGCATTAGAAACCATAGAGTTGACAAGGAAACTTTATACAACTTCTATAAAGTATCAGGTATGAAGCATTTATATACATATTAGACACGAAAATATAAAATATTGTTAGGGATTCAAGAAATTATGAATATGATAGCTACCTAGTGATAGTTTGTTTGACGTAAACAGCAATTCAGTTCCAGTTTTGATGTGAATGAATGCACTTATTTTATTATGTAAAATCATAAAAATATTTATGAAATACAAGACATAGTATTTATAATATTATAAATAGTATTATAATTTTATGATGACGCCTGGGAACATCCTACAAGAAGAGCAGCATTGACAGATTGTCCCCTTGAGCCGAATTTTCTCCTTTGTTGAGATTCATCCAGTTTTAATAAATCGCCTCTCGCGGGGAACAGAGGGGGAAGGGCAAGCTCATCAGGTATCAAACCTGAGCCAGATGCTGATGACGGCTTCTTCCACTATTTGTGGGTCGCCAGGGGTGGGCGCGCTGTGGGCTGGTCACAAACAAAACCCAATTAACGAACAAGAAAACGAATGGTGATGATGCAACTCACTTGCTGATGCTGACTGGTTCGAGGATAGAAATTTACGAAGAGAGCTGCCACAGCTCCCCACAACTGTCTTGATGGCTCTCAAGCCGAAATCATAATGCTGTTGGTGTGATAAGAGACTTCTGCAATATAAGTCAAAAATCTAATTAGTTCACCATAAACATGTTGTATAGAAGAAGGAATGAGAAGCGTCCATTAGACCCTAGTTTTAGAGTAACCTATACACCATCTAACTAACTATAATTCTTCTAAAATATGTGTAGTATTGCTGGTGTAGTGCTAGTCCTAATTTCCTAGCATGCCGCTTCAAACTGATTCCTATTTTCAAGTAGAAATAATTATGGCCCAGCAAAAAACAAATTAGAGAACTGGATTAGTTTTGATCACTAGAAAAAAAATATAAGATAGGGACATCATAATCTTGAAGTTTAATTGGCAAATTATAACTGGTGACTTGGAATGGGGAATTTGCCTTAATTTTAGATTCTGGAATTTCAAGTCAAATCCTATAATAGGGCCCTAGAATAACGTTCAACACTAGGAATAACCAAGGGGAAAAAATTACCGTAGGAGAAAATGCCTAAACCAGTGAAGCTCTGTTACAAAACACCGTGAAAATCGAGGAATATTGTTGACGTCATACGAAAAAAAAAAAAACGACGTGAAACAACTCCGACAACAGACAGAGTTCTAGCACCGCCACACAAAACGATCCAGTGAAATGGCTACTCGAATAATGTGATTCAAATCTTGAAACTAAATAAGAGAAGATGAAGACTAATAATGCTTGATAAACTAGTAGGTAGAATCGTATTGTAAAAAAGTGAGTAATATTGTTTCTTTTGGTCACTTTTGTGTCTTGAGTTCTGCGTTCTGCCCTCCTTCCTAGTTCACACACTCTTGTGTTAATCCTTGTGAGCTAAAAGTTCGTGTATGTTCCGCTTCTGTGGTAAGCGCCACAGGACCTCCTTTGAAGTCAGATTGGTAGAATATCCGTTACGTTTCAAACATGGCTGCCTCTTACACATTGCCACCACATTTACAATTTCCATCTTCCTTAAATTCTCTAAATTTTTTGGATGCGTTTTCGAGCAGCTCACTATGGTTTTATTCCATGAAAATAAACCCTCATTCGAAAAAAAAAGAAAAAAAAATGTGAGGCAAATTCCCCATTAGTCCAGAGGGGCGCAACATGTGGACTGTACCACTTGGATATTCACGTATACAGGGTATACGTATACAGTTCGACGCGGAAAACTATCTAGTTGTGCACTTCGTCGCCGGAATGTCGAATTTTGCCTTTTGAAGGGGGGGGGGGGGGGTTGATGCTCAAAAAACGTGCTTTTTGGGCGTAATCTTGTGTACTCTGTCCAGGCCTCAATTTCCACCCGATTTTTGTGGTTCTTTTCTTGTTTGACTCAAAAATCTCCCAAATTGCACATCATTTCACCAGAGTATCAAAATTAGCATGAGAAGGTGGCGAGTGGGGGGGAAAATATTCACAAAATATCTGATTTTTCAATATTTTGGTTCCTTTAGAGCTTACTAATTGTACCCAAGCTTTGAAATTTAGGAAAAATTCTTATTATACTACCGGATTTTCATAAATTATTCTCTGTGCCACCATGGTGCCAGGACACCATCAACCTCATACCCATTTCGTGTTTTTTTTTTCTTTTTTTTAGTGTTTCACCTTGAATACGGATGTGAACTTCGACGGACTGCCTACCAAAACTAATAGACGAAAGTTCAACGTTACGACGTATTTCCACTATGGTGCCAGATTGGCACCATTGACGGGGGGGGGGGGGGTTTGAACTCGAATTCGCATGTTGGGTATTTTAAAATGCTCTTCAAATTCGAGGCTCCCATGTCGCTAGAAGTGCTATGGTGGATAGTGGTGAGGGGGGGGGGGGGACCACTAGTACTTGCCTGAAATGCTAGTTAAATTACATCGAGTAATCGTCCAGTTTTATTGCTTATCAACTGGTTTAAATTAACCTAATACTTATCCAATGGGACGTCCCCTGAAATGCATGCATTACTTGAAGATATGTTTTATCAAAAACCAAGAATTATTTTATACCATAAAAAATAAGTTCAATCTTATCACTTGAAACACGGTCGTGCTTTAATTATTTGAAATCGCCTCATAAGGATAAAAAAAAAGATTGTTCGCTAAAAACAATCAAATTTTTGGCCGCCTTTTTGTGGGGTTGTTCAATTTTGAGTGTTCTAGGAGCCGGGTTGCGTGCAATAAAAAAAAAGATAAGTGAGGGGTCGAACAATCACGAAATTTCAAACAGAATCCGTATCTGCAATACAAATTTTAAAAAATTGCGCTGTGCTCAAAAATATATAATTTCAATGGGAAATTTGCCTCAATTTTAGATTCTGGAATTTCAAGTCAAATCCTATAATAGGGCCCTAGAATAACGTTTAACACTAGGAATAACCAAGGGGAAAAAAATTACCGTAGGAGAAAATGCCTAAGCAAGTGAAGCCTCTGTTACAAAACACAGCAAAGATTGAGAAAAACTGATTACGTCACTCCCCAGGGTTCCTCACGCAAAACTGTGCTCTGGCGAAGCGTAAAAGGAGTTTCGGCAAATAGTGTCAGAGAATGTCAACAGGTAGAGTCGTAGGCGCCCTCGTGACCACATGAAACGATCCACTCAAATAATGTGATTCAAATATCAAAACTAACTAATATAGAAACTAAATAAGAGAAGGTGAAGACTAATAATGCTCGATAAACTAATAGGTAGAATCGCATTGTAAAAAAGTGTGTAAATTGGTTCTTTTCGTCACTTTTGTGTCTGGGTTCTTTCTGCCAGTTTGCGGCGCACTCGTGTGTTCGATCATGTTTTGTGACCTCTTCGCATATCTGTCCATTCACTTCCTTAGCTCAGTGGTAGGAGCTCCGATTCAGAATCAGAATGAAGGAGATCGATCCCCGGTTAAGGGAAGTTAATTTCTGATGATTCAACACACGTAAGCTAGTTGTTTCATGTGCGCTATCAGAGGTAGCGCTGCTGTCATAAGGGGAAACTCGTCACATCATAGACTCCCAGTATATTCAAAATGTCCATCTTCCTTAAATTCTCTAAATTTTTTGGATGCGTTTTCGAGCAGCACACCATGGTTTTCTTCCATATCAGTGAACCCTCTTTCGAAAAAAAATTGTGAGGCAAATTCCCCATTCTTCGTAAAAAATGTTGAAGATCACTGCTGGACTCGGTTTTTATGTTGGGGGGATCCATCTTAGCTGAGACACCCTGTATTATGTCAGATACATTGACTTCTACTTCTTTCATTCTTCTACTAGCAATAATGTTAGGAAATACTTGTGGTGTGTCGATAATAATGTTGTATTCTAGATTTGATAACTTTTTACGATAATTTGTTCATGTACATACGATACACCTCAACTAGATACTACTGCTATAGCCGTAACGAGTCTTTGTGGACTGGGACTCATTCATCAACCAAAAAACACATCATGCTCGACTCTCTCAGAAGGCAAGATTTTTCTGACTTCAAGTTCCATGGAGGGTAGTAGTTAACTAGTGCTCGTCACAACCTACTTTCTGTTTTCATTTGAACATAAAAAATTACCTGAATAAATCTTACTGAATAAAAATAGTGTTGGTGTACAGAATTTAACAACTAAGATAATGCTGTCACAACCTGGCCTGTCCAAATAGAGTTACAATCCTCTGCCCAATTTCTTCAGCCTTGGTGAAACCTTCACAGTGAAGTATTACTTGGGTAATCTCTCTATCATCTGGTTTAGACATCAGGACGGGTCTGAAAAGCTGCTTTAGATTTTCAGGGAGCTTCTGTCTTCCTCCATATCCCTTTCCAGCAGGATTCAGGGTTATAAAAATGCCGGAGTTGTTATCTAGCGATACCTGTGAATAACATGAACAATCGTGAACAACTGTGGCTAAGTGATGAGGCATGGTTAGATACTAAAGACTTTGAGGAAGGCCTGTACTTGAATATTGAAAGACCATCGCGACTTTGCTCCAAGCAGAGATGGGCGAATTCTTATTCATAAATACGATTATGAATACAAATCATATCTGCGATTTAATGATTATGGATACGAATACAGGTATGAATATGAATATGAATACGAATACAATCGTATTCACACTTTGAATATGATTTTCCCCCGTATTCGTATTTTGAATACGATTTTATGATTTTTTCTATGATTTCCCTAAAAATTGAATTTTTTTAAACGATTTTGCCTGAAAATCATACTTTTTAGGACGTCCCACAGTAAGACTTGGGCGTCCTTATGCGATCGATCTGGGGTGAAGTTGGACAACACTCAACAGAAAAAAAAAATAACCACACAGTAATCCGTTTTAGACCATTCTGAATCCAAATCCGCGGAAAAAACCATAGGTGTATGTCTGTGTGTGTGTGTGTGTGTATGTGTGTATGTGTGTGTGTAACAAAATCTTGTGTACTCTGCACAGGCCTTAGTTCCCAACCGATTTTCCTGGTTCTTTTTTTGTTCGTCGCGGAAAACTATCTAGTTGTGCACTACGTCGCCGGAATTTCGAATTTTGCCTTTTAAGGGGGGGAAAGGGGGGGTTAATGCTCGAAAAACGTGCGTTTTTGGGCATAATCTTGTGTACTCTGCCCAGGCCTTAGTTCTCAAACGATTTTCCTGGTTCTTTTTTCGTTTGACGCGGAATACTATCTAGTTGTGCACTACGGCGCCGGAATTTTGAATTTTACTTTTTAAGAGGGGGAAAGGGGGGGTTGATGCTTAATAAACGTTCGTTTGCGTGCACAATCTTGTAAACTCTGCCCAGGCCTCAATTTCCAACCGATTTGCGTGTTTCTTTTTTTGTTTGACTCAAATAACTTCCGAGTTGTACATGATTTTACCAGAGTACCAAAATTCGCAAGGGGAGGGGGTGAGTGGGGGGATAATATTCACAAAATATCCGATTTTTCAATATTTCGGTTCCTTTACTGCTTACTAATTGTACCCAAGCTTTGAAATTGAGGAAAAATTCTCATTATACCTCCGGATTTTCATGAATTATTCTCTGTACCACCATGGAATTAATAGTGGTGCCAACATGGTGCTAGGACATGGTGCCATGATGCCATAAACCGCTTATTTCGTGTTTTTTTTGTATTTCACCTTGAATACGGATGTGAACTTCGACGGACTGCCTACCAAAACTAACATATGAAAGTTCAATGTTTCGACGTATTTCCGCTTTGGTGCCAGACTTGGCGTTGGGTGGTGGTGGTGGTGGGGGGGGGGGGGGGTAACTCTAATTCGCATGTTGGGTATCGTAGATCATGGATTTTAAAATGCTCTTCATATTCGAGGCTCCCATGCCGCTAGAAATGTTAAGGTGGATAATGGTGAGGGGGGGGGGGGGTCAGTATTTCTTGCCTAAAGTAATAAATAAATTACATCGAGTGAAACAGTTTTATCACTTAACAACTGGTTAAACTGATCTAATGCTTATCCAATGGGACGTCCCCTGGAATGCATGCATTACTAAACAATATGTTTTATAATGATTTACTTCCTAACAATGAACATATTTATGACCTAACATTGTCAAAACGCGAGTGAAAATTTTGATTTTGGAGAACTTTTTTTTTCGTCCTTGAAAAGTGAAAACAAAGCTTCCGCTACCTTGGTAGACTCGGAAGCAAAAGTATGATTTTCAGGGAAAATCGTTTGAAAAAATCGATTTTTAGGGATATCATAGAAAAAATCATAAAATCGTATTCAAAATACAAATACGGGGGGAAATCGTATTCAAAGTGTGAATACGATTGTATTCGTATTCATATTCGTATTCATAATCATTAAATCGCAGATATGATTTGTATTCATAATCGTATTTATGAATAAGAATTCGCCCATCTCTGGCTCCAAGAACGCTCCTTACTTACTTTAGCTAACAGTGCTCTACAGTGTTTGACCACATTCAGGCCATTCAGACTTATTAAGGGAACCCTGGTGCCATAAGGCGTTTCGTAAGCCAAGGAAGCTTCCATCCACCTTTATGTCTTCTATGGGACATTTCTGAACTTAACCCTTCGTCTACATCGTAATCTGGTTTTTAGAATGGAAATACTCCTTGCACACGGAGCAGTGAATAACACCTGTGGCAGGTTTTAGATACAAGAAGGCCTGACGGCGAAGTCCACCAATTAGGGTAAAAGCACCAATTGTTGACACTATTAGAAAGAAAAATCATTCAATTATGCGTTCCACAAAAGGGTTCAAGAAAATGAAAGTTTTAAGTAGTTATTATGAATTATGAGTTCCTTGTGAACAGTTTGCACGTATTGGACTTACCAAAATATTTTTTTATATTATCATAAACGAATTTTTTCTAACATGGTTTTTTGCCCCCAATGTTGACACATTTGTCCTCGAAAATTCCATTTGTTGACATCTGTGGTTCCTAATGTTGACACCACTTTAAATATTGACCCATCGCTTTCCTGAAGTTATTGCTCAAGGTAAATGAACAAAAGAGATTCGAAATAGGTTACAATATATTTCAAGAAGATATCTAATTACCTAGGAACAAGAACATACCAAATTAATGAGGGACAGGAACATACTTAATTAAAGAGGTACGAGAACGGAAACAGGGAACACAAATTTATCGGGATTGGCCCCATAAGATTTGGGCAGTTTGTATTTGACGTTATTGACCGGTAGGAGATGATTCCCGTCGCACGAACGCTTAAAAACCGTCCTCAGTCTGTTGCAGGGAAGAAGTGGTGTTACTTCCGCAGCATCTTCAGAATCAACGTTGACAACCAGGCAAACGCATTCCGTCTCACGATTTTTGTTAGGCAACACAGCCACAACCATGTCTCCTTCATTTATTCGTCCAACTTCTTCCTCGACATGGCACAACGTCCTACTTCTTCCACGGTGGTGGTTTTCTCAGCAACACAGCGTTGTGGACTGGACTTTAGTTTTGCCTGGTCGACTTCACTGTTTGAAGGTCCACTTTGCTGGCCCCTGCTGGTAAGGATATCGGCTCATCTTCTTTCAGCGATTCCTCCACTGGCTCCACTTCATTTGACAATTCCTCTTCTCTTCCTCCAATTACGGTATTCTGCTGGGCATCATCGCTGTCTTCATCCATGTCCCTAAAAACCTCAAATACATCTATATCGTCCTCGGTGGCAATCGATGGGGCCCCCTCCTCTGATTCATTTGAACTCTTTGATAGTGACGAGGAACCTACGCTCCTTCTACTTTTCTTGATCGGTCGCGACTTCTTAACTTTCAGCTCTTCTTTCTTCTTCTTCTTTCTGGCGCTTCATGTCTTCTTCTGATGTATTTGATAAAATATCGTTTTCTTTGCAAGTAGAAAAAAAAGTTGATGTCAACATTAGGAACTGAATGTCAACATTGGGATCAGACTGTGTCAACTTAAGGTTCCACCACGTTAAATTGAAAAAGTCGATAGTCGTGATACACTACACAATTATTCAAATCCAAATATCGCCTTAGGAACCAAATCAACAGTTTCTCCTAATGTTGACACAGGTGTCAACATTAGGACACAAACTATTTCATGAGACCCTAATGATGACACCGAATTTAACCATGTTTTCCTATTGAAATTTGGGGTTTTATTGCTTACACATTCTTCCTTATGTTATTCATGAAGCAGACGATGTGAAATGGTAATTTTACTCACAAAATTTTACTTCAAATGACTAAATTTGTTGACCTACTTCACTAACTTGCGGCAGAAGGATGGCGTCGCTGGAGTAACTGATACAGCTGTCATCAGCTTCAATTTCAGCCAGCCGAGTTATATCGGATATTATAACTAGTGGAGCCGGCCAACCTCAATAACTACATTCTTATCAACAGAATGACGCCAATTTCAAGTACCTACAGTGACCAAATAGCTTATTTTTACATTTTAAAATTGAAGTGTCAACATTAGGAATAGTGTCAACAATTGGTGCTTTTACCCTATGGCATCAGCAGGGAGTATTCCTCCAAACTAAAGCTCAGTTAGCAGAAGGGCAAGTTCGATAGCAGACAGGAGCCATGGATAACCCAACCAAAAACCTCTTCTCGAGGAAGTTCAGTCCATCTACGCGTACTATTTTGGGACACATTTTCTTTGCGTGTGTGTGTGTGGGGTGGGAGGGGGACAGAACAGTTCCAGGATAGATATCATCCAATATGGAATGATCTCTGAGATGTTGTAGGAGGGGCGACGATGTACAAGTTATGTCGTCTCAACAACTTCAACAAACGGTTATTTAAAAACAATTTAAATAAAATAGAGACAACCCACAGACCATAATTGTCGTAGGCAACGAGAAGAATTATATTTGATTGCCGAGGATAACATTACGACAGGTGGGGTGGATAATGTTTGAACAACATCGATTACAACATTAGAGAATGGTACATAGATATTGATCACTATTATCTAGTAGGAACCCATGCTGGAAGTTCAGGATGGCTCAGGTGTTGGCATACCGGACAATTTTTGGGCCGTGAAGTTGATCACATTGATCCCCCCCTCAGGAGACCAGCCTGGTCTCTGTGGACTGTTGAGCCAAAGTTACTTTTTTTAGGAATCCGTAATAACTCAACTGTATCCTATGTATGAACAACCACGTTACAACTATTGATTATTATAATTTGCTCCATTGTGTAGACACGCATTGTAACTTTGATTAATTTAAGATTTGCTATCACTGACTTTTTGTTAATGCCATTCGTTCTCAGGAAGGAAACTTTTTCATGTTTCTTAGGAAGCTGTTTCGAGAGAATTATTTAAAAGAAAAACTGGTACTGGATCTGTATTCAGATCAGATATCCACAAGGACCCCAACGCAATGCATTAAAACGGATAAAAAATAAGATTTCACCAAAGAGCGATTGATCATGCTTGATTTTGGGCTTTTCGTTTTCCAAGTAAGTGGGGTTGTCAGCATCACATGTGTCAAGACTGACTAGATGGTAGAACAATTACGTTTTCCATATATTAAGGTAGAACATACATCACCACATAATCAACCGTGAATAAATACTCCAAAACCGAGTACCATTCGTGCTCTGGATGACCTGTGTTGATGGTGAATTTTACACCATCGAAGACTGTGCTCAATTTATATTATACTATAACGGCGGTCTTCATGATCAAAAAACAATATTGTTTGACTTGCCTGGCGAAAAATTCTGCACAACTAGAGGGGAGATAAATTGTCAACCGATTCCATGACAAACGTGTAGAGCACTAACCTCACGGCCTGCCAGAGTCACTGATGGGGATTTCTTGCGCAAAGCATGCTGGATAATACTTATTTGAAGAGATATCAACGATAGAGTAGTTTCGTCCAAACGATTGAATTCGTCAAAACAACCCCAAGCTCCAGATTTTATGATGCCGATCATGATACGCATCAACGAATCAGCATCCAAGCCCTGAAAAAGAGTTACAATATAATAACTGCACTTATTTCGGAAGCATAAGTTTAAGGAACTTCCCCAAGTACCCACAAAATACAGTCCAGTCAAAGTTTGAGGCGAAGTCAATGAGCGCTGCAAGTGTGGGATAAAATCATGTACCTAAACTTTTCAAATATCTTTTATTTTTAACTTAATTCAAGCTATAATGAGTCGCTGCTTTGATCAGTGAGGTTAGTAGGTACGTCAATAATTCAAGCGCCAAAAGAGATGATGTTGTGATCAGCTACCTCTTCGCATTTCTGTCCATTCACTTCCTTAGCTCAGTGGTAGGAGCTCCGATTCAGAATCGGAATGATAGGAGATCGATCCCCGGTCAAGGGAAGTTGATTTTTGATGATTCAACAATGGGGAATTTGCCTCACATTTTTTTTTCGAAAGAGGGTTTATTTTTATTGAATAAAACCATAGTGAGCTGCTCGAAAACGCATCCATAAAAATTAGAGAATTTAAGGAAGATGGAAATTTTAAATGTGGTGGCAATGTGTAAGAGGCAGCCATGTTTGAAACGTAACGGATATTCTACCAATCTGACTTCAAAGGAGGTTCTGTGGCGCTTACCACAGAAGCGGAACATACACGAACTTTTAGCTTACAAGGATTAACACAAGAGTGTGTGAACTAGGAAGGAGGGCAGAACCCAGAACTCAAGACACAAAAGTGACCAAAAGAAACAATATTACTCACTTTTTTACAATGCGATTCTACCTACTAGTTTATCAAGCATTATTAGTCTTCATCTTCTCTCATTTAGTTTCAAGATTTGAATCACATTATTCGAGTAGCCATTTCACTGGATCGTTTTGTGTGGCGGTGCTAGAACTCTGTCTGCTGTCGGAGTTGTTTTCTCGTCGTTTTTTTTTCGTATGACGTCAACAATATTCCTCGATTTTCACGGTGTTTTGTAACAGAGGCTTCACTTGTTTAGGCATTTTCTCCTACGGTAATTTTTTCCCCCTTGGTTATTCCTAGTGTTGAACGTTATTCTAGGGCCCTATTATAGGATTTGACTTGAAATTCCAGAATCTAAAATTGAGGCAAATTCCCCATTCTACTCACTGGGAAAGAAGTGAGTGGGGGATGGAAAAAAACTCGCCACATAAGAAATACAACCGAGAGAATATTTTTCCTTTAGAATATTTTGAAGTCTGACAGTACAGACCAACTTGAGACCTGTGGGGATAATCAAGAACTTGTTAAATGTACCTGCCTAGTTAACTGGCAAATAGGTTCTTCAAGTAAATATTAGCGAACGAACATGACAATTCGTTGTAAATGTGTGTATGAGGTGGGGAGGGGGGTTTGGCAGCAATGACTGGGGGGTGCTCGCTCGAAATTGAAATTTGAGTTGAAAGGAGTTTTGTGTTGCTGTTGTTTGGTGGAGATATTTCCTGTGACCTCTGATAACACAACTGATTCTAGTTTTCACATATGCGAGACTTACCTCATCACAATTGAACACTAACACTTGGCGGCCAAGAAGAGCTCCTAAAGCCTTGACAGATTCCGTTTTTCCAGTCCCAGCTGGACCATAAGGATTTCCACCAAATCCTAATCTTGCTGCCTGCGAGTGAAAAGTGTAAGTTAATTTACATCGAAGAACAATCGTAGAGTCATGGATATATTTGAGGACTTTGAACGTGGACCAAGTGTTGGTACCTCTGTAATTTGTCACTCTCAATTACGAAGATACAATGATTTTCTGTAAGTCACACGCAACAAACGTCGATTAATCAACTTTCAGAATACTTATGCAGTCATTCTAACATACTGGGTAGCTTCGGATGATGAATCGAAGCTACTTGATAAGCTAAGGCGCACATTGAGCAGTCGTGCAGCTCAGCAAATGAGAACAGAGAAATTACATTGCATTGTACAGTAATGGGGTATTTCAGTCAATTTTTTTTATTTTTTTTTCCAAAAGAGTAAGGCTCAGGAATAACGGTAATCGGGTCTGTTCGTCGGGAAAATGTTTTTAAAAAATCAGAGAAGCTAAGGAAAGTTGAAGATTTGAATGGTGTGACGTAGCTAGCCAATCGTGACGTAGCTAGCCAACTATCTTTGAAAAAGTATCCATGCACAGAAACCCCTCTTGGATACTACAAAATTGTACTCACACACGCGCGCGGGGCAGTCCGCGGCGTAGTCCTTGCCTAGTGTGTGTGCATTTATAGCGGCCCGCCTTTTTCAAACGTGTGATCTCTTTAATTAATTTTTCTACCACATGTTATAGTATCATTGGGCTTGAAGTTGTTGTGTATGGGTTTTCAAGGGTGCTGAATCCAAATTTGAGGTCAAAAACCTGAATTTCCGACCAACCGAAATACCCCATTATTAGAGCTCGGCAATATATGCGAAATAAAACCTCAAAATATACACGTAGATGCCCAATATATGCATTTGTACATATGCGCGAAAAAATCCGAAAATATGCCTTCAAAATATGAGCAAGATAGTTGAACAATTGAATGATAAGTGGGAAACAAAGTCTTTTCAGTACATAGTTACTCGTATTTATTCAATTTTTTTTGTAGGTACATTTTTATACAATTTTTACAATAGTTTTACTCAGTTTTTAGACAAAACATTCAATTGTTAAAATATGTTAGCTTGTACTACCAAGTGCTTTTCCAAATTTTCAGCTGTAAAAGATTTTCTCAAATCGTGCAATAATAGTTTCAAACGGGAGAATGACCGCTCCACATCTGCTGAGACAATTGGTAGATATTTGAAAGACGCCACTTCTTGAGGAGTGTATGACCAACGGGGTATTTCGGTGGGTCGGAAATTCAGGTTTTTGACCTCAAATTTGGATTCAGCACCCTTGAAAACCTATATACTACAACTCTAAGCCCAATGATACTATAACATGTGGTAGAAAAATTAATTAAAGAGATCACACGTTTGAAAAAGGCGGGCCGCTATAAATGCACACACACTAGGCAAGGACTATGCTGCGTGCCTGTGTGAGTAATATTTTGTAGTATCCAAGAGGTCCTCCAAGGGTTTCTGTGCATGGATACTTTTTTCAAAGACAGTTGGCTAGCTACGTCACACCATTAAAATCTTCAACTTTCCTTAGCTTCTCTGATTTTTTAAAAACATTTTCTCGACGAACAGACCCGATTCCCGTTATTCCTGAGCCATACTCTTTTGAAAAAAAAATAAAAAAAATTGACTGAAATACCCCATTGCTGGTGTCGCCTTCCAACACTTTCGCCAACACAACGAAAGTTTTCCAGCCAGGATTTCGTTTAACACTTCTACTGCTACCGCGGTAATTACAGCTCTTTTGTGTCCTTCACCATTACTAGCGCGGTAAAAACCGCTCTCGGCCCTTTGCAAAGCCCTGTCTTTCAATATCTCTATTGAGTCGTAGTAGTTGTCTCGACCCTTTCTACCTGCGGTAGTAGTTCGGAAATACCGTTCGGAACAAGGGAGGAATGTCCGCCGAGGAGATAATGACCTTCGAAGTGCCGATATTTCAGTTTGTCCAGGACGCTTGCCGACAACTTTTCTCACAAGTTTTGAGTCAAAAGCAAGTTATGCATTTTATTTTACCGTTTCTTTTGACTGCTTTATTGTGTCGTGTTATATTTTTGAATGCATTTACTTATAAAACGTAATTCGGGTTCAAAACAAGCATGTGATTGTCTACCAAACTAATTTTTTTTCACCCTCCTTCGACAGTTATTTTATCTATTTATTTATCAGTACCTACTGTGCGATCAATCTACTTATCTACGATCTTATTCCAGAATAACCATGGTCTTCACTCGAGGAGGTCTGAAAAGATCTCATGACAAGGTTGAAGAACCTCAACCCTCAACAAGTTCTTCGGCTGCTCCCTCTCAGGAAAGACGGATTTTCACCGAGCAAGACATTAGAAACCTCCCCAACCTCCTATCTAAATATATCATCATTTTTCACAATGAAAATTTACAGCAATATTTCCAACCTATACCTATCCAATTTTTATGGCTCGTTTGAATTGAAATCACATCGAGAAAATGTCACTCATTTTCCTTCTTCCTCGTTTTTTTACCTATAGCTGAATGTATCGTTCAATAGAACACATGTCGATTGCCAAAGTTGGTGAAAATAAAAGTGCGTCAATAAAATATAGCATTTCGGGTGGATATTTCCACCTATTAGTGGTGAAGGACAGTGGGCGCGGTAATTACCGCGTAGTAGTGGTGAAGGACAGTGGGCACGGTAATTACCGCCAGGTAGTAGTTGACTTGAAAAATGATGTTTTCTTCTGTACCAACTACTACGTGAAAAACTGCGGTAAAAACCGCACGACGCCATGTTACGGTAGTTGTGGGGCTACAATCGATTCTATGGAGCCGCAGCGAAAGTGTTAAGTACACACTCTAATTTTTCTCGAACGGTTTCACCTGTTTTTCTGGGCCATAACGCCTCCTCATTAGAGGAAATAGCTGACAAAACTGGAAAATATGGCTTTTGTCAAGAAATGCCCATTATATGCACTTATACCAAAAACTGCGAATATATGCAAATATATGCACGATAAATTTAAATTTGGAGCGACAAAATGGCTTGAATATGGCATATTTGGGCTCCTTACAGCTTGGGCATATCGCAAAAAAAATATGCAATTATGCAAAATGCCGAGCCCTAGTAATTATAGTCGTGCTGGTTTTTCACGAACATCACAAAAGAGAACTCTGTGGCATAAACTCCCAATATGCAATATATTTTGTATTCAGAAATATGATTAAATTTCGACCATAATTTAGTCAGGTTTGATCTTTTTAACCCCCCCACCGACCATCTAGGTATAATCTACGCCCCCTCAGCCGTGTTCACAATGAAGGGAGAGATTAGGAGTATTCATGGTCTGATTCGCTCGTTGAATCGTCGTATACCGAAACTGCGGTAACTCGAGGGTTTCACGAGGCTCCCACATTTTTTCCCATTGAAACGTCGAAAATCGAATTGTGCGCTTCTTGCGGCATCAGACCACCGCAAGCTCATTAATTTCCTTTTAGATAAAACATGAGAATACCCCAGAGGTTCCAAATATAATCGAATTACAAGGATCCTAGCACACGAATGAAAAAATCTACGGTACAATTAAAAAAGGATCATTCAGACTTCTGAATAGGTAGCGATGAGAAGCCTAGCCTCAAAGGAAATCCCTTGCTACTTCCGTCACACAATTTTGAACGCATTTTGGTACTTAGCTCATGGCTGAAACATGATTCCGTGCTAGACAGGAGAATGTGCTACGCTCGCTTTAATGCCAGCAACATTTCCACTTCTCCCGCGGACCATCTAACAGTCGCGTTTTTCCTTAGCCGCTTGGGTGGCTCAGCTCCACTATTTTAATAGAAAAAAAAAACCTCTGAACGGAATAAAAACTAAATAAACTAACGGAAAAACGGAATAAAAAATAAAAAAGGTGTTGAAAGAAAAACCCAGAAAGAAAGGAAGAGAAGATTTGTTTGTTGATGTTATGATAGTTTCTTTGCACAAGTGCCGCTAGGATCGCATTTGTTTTTTGACGTCGAATCTCAATTTACGAAACCTTCAGCCTGAGGTAAATCGAATCGTCGAATGAGCCAGAGCGCATGCGCGTCCCAGACCATGAATACCCCTAATGAGAGCAATGCCTTATAGTCAACGAGTACTCATAAACTGTGCCACACTGCCCAGCGTCGGCTGCTTCTCAATTTGTCCCTAGTCTAACAAGAGGTTAAGGCTAAAGGGGACGGGGGTCTAGTATGATTCTGAAATGAGAGATAGCTCTAGTGTCGCCCCATACTTTCATCCAGTTTATCTAAGCTTAGAAGAACACTCTTTTCAAATCTAACCATATGAATTTAATCAGAACAAGCTACTCTTAAGCGCCATCATCTAACATGTTACCAAAAATAAAAAATTTTTCAAATTTTTTTTGAAAATTTCAATTAATAATTGAAGTTTGTGTTTAATTAAAAAATTCGAAAACAGCCGGTTTTTGGAAACTATTCAAGTGTACGATGGAATTATCACAAAACAATTTGTGAGAAAATTAGAGGCCGAAAGCGAAAAATTAGACCGGCCCTGCGAAGACTAGACTGAATTTGAGGGGGCAACCACCTGGCATCACTTGGAGGGTAATCCCGCCCGCCCGCGCACACCTGTGAACTTCGAGCGACCATTCATCCCAGCTTGTTCATTCATCTCTGACTTGTTACTCACCCTTCAATTATTCTTATACCCGTAGATTTGGAAGTCCTAGAGTTTCCTCTGTCATTGTAAATCAGTAGTATTTGGTAAATATTTATATTTTGAATGACAATATGTGTGTTTTATTGTGTCTTCCCTAGTTTCCAGTATTATGATAATATTTCATCATCTCGTACGCAATCAAGATCAATGCGATCGTTCTGATATTTTTCTGACTTGGCAAACATAAATACGATTGTCAATTCGCTCCTATTTACGTAGATTTTGTGTTTCTCGAAGTAGGTAGGTACCTACCGTATAAATACTCTATTCATCTTCATTATATTATTGGAAAACAAAATCCATCCACTTTATTTGCATTTCTTGTAACCTCTCGGACTTTTGGTTTATTATTTTCAATAATGAACCTTCAATTTAAGATTCTATAGAATTTAGTACTTCTTTCAACCAATTTTATAAACCTAGGCACGTCGTGCATTGCTCAATGATGAATGTGATCTATTTCGGGAAAATAACAATAATAATAAGTACCCAGGTATGAAAATGAAATATACTTTATTAGCTATTTTTCGGAAGGCGAGCAACGTCCCTGAGAGGCATTGACCTACATTTCCTAGGATCCACCAATTCTGGGAGGAGGAATTTATCGAATTTTGTTCGGCATAATAAATCGAAACACAAAATATTACGAATACACAAACACACACAAAACTGTAGAGTTGTGAGTTGAGCACGCGGGTTTCGGCGTAGGTAAAGAATAATACGATGCTGAACCCCCACCTCATGTTTTCGGGGAAGGCTTTATGCCTTTTTAGGGCTAACAGATGTAAACAAAGAGCGAAAGTCGGATTAGTAGTACTCAATGCCCACTGCAGCCGGCTTTACAAATCTTAGGGAATTATTTTTTGTAGTCAATGAATAGTTACATAGTAATTACCCACTACATTTAGGTGGTTTGAAAAGTTATTGATATTGATACAGGTAAATAGTAGGTAGTAATGTAGTTAGATACTAAATATTCGAAAAATAGGTACCTAGGAACTTATCCTATATAACTTCTCTCCAAAAATGGGATTCAACAAACACAGCACTACAACAAAAATTAAAAAATCGAATTTCTATTACCTACCTACCTAAAATAGCATCACGAAGACTATCATGAACATAATTGGAATATGTAGGTGCGAAAATTATTGAGTCCATCTGAACACTAATAAAAGCTAATGAAGCTAGGTGCTAATTTAGTAAAATCTACATTACATTTTATTCCATGTGAATTTTCAAAAAAAAATCAAGATTTGCAAATCTGCATGAACAATAATTCAGGTAATTATGGAACGGAAATGCATGTAGGTACCATTCTTTCTCGAGTTACAAACTCCCGAACAAATTTGTATGAGCCTTTTTATGCTCCTGCTCGGAATCAAGTCGGAAATTCAATCAAACAAATGAGTCGGTGGAAATGTCTAGGTGACAGACGCCAGTTTCAGTAACCATGGAAACATCTCCCAGTAACCGACCCCCCCCGGACGACCAGACCTCCCCTTGCCATAGCGTCGTCACCCGCCGGCACCCCCACTGGCCCACAACTCTCTCTCTTCTCAACCTCAATTTTGGGTCACGCGTTTACTGTAAATTTTTCTGTTTCGGGCGGATTATTACCATATTTATTTATGAGGGATATTCTGAGAGCTACATTACATCTTTGAGAATGGCGGCTGTAATCGTTTTTGCGGAAAAAATCGCCCAAAAGTATATTTATAGGCAAAATAAGAGTACTAAAAAAGGTCAACTTTTTTTTGGTGAATTTTTTGCATGACAGCGCGTTTGGTTACGTCGAGACAAATCCAAAATGCATTGAAAAATGAAAATCGGTTGATCGGTTGTAGAGATCAGCTAGATCTAAGTTTGGTATTCTCCCTCTCACTCGCACAACTGTCGTCCCCTTTAGCCTTAAACAAAAAGAGTTGAACAGAGAAGCAGTGGGTCCTGCTTATAATAGTAGAATAATATAATAGAAACAAATGCAATGCTTACAGATTAATAAAATAGTTTTTTTTTGTAATTTGTTAATTTCAGATGACCAAAGTTCCAAACAGATTATAAGTACCTCAACAAACAAGCAACAACAAGCTTCCTGCATTGTGAACACGGCTGAGGGGGCGTAGATTGATGGGGCTGTAGACAGATCAAACCTGACTAAATTATGATCGAAATGAAATTTACGTGGAAGTCCAGAATTTCAATACGGATCTAGAAGCAAATCCAATTAGGCACCCATGGGGCGGACTAAGGCGCCAATAATACGATAATTTAACAACGCTGAATAAAGTTCACAGGCTGAAGACCAGGCCTTGGCGGTTGGTTTTATTGTAAGCAGTTCGAGTTGTGGGATGAATTCACTATGTGCAGTCACCCCAGGAACACTTCAGTCTATCTTATGCTAATATTAACGTAAAAGCAGCAAACAACCCCTCTACTGGACTGCTCCTCACAACACTTAAGAGTATGGTTTGGAATCAATTTTACGGACCTGTGTAAGAGTTAAATAGCACTTGTCCGTGAGTGAAGTGTGCACAAGTTTTGATATATTTCCTTGATACTCATACGTATATTCAAACTGTGCATCAACCATTTTCACTGAAACTGAGCCATCCGAGTCACAATAAAACCTGTAAGTAGTAGAAGAAGGAATAATGAGATTGTTTTACAAAAGAACACTGCGGAACTCACATTAGAGAGTTTCTTCTACACGTGGAAACTGACGTGGTGGTAAACGATGGTAACCGAAATGGAAGGAACACAGCCAAAGGGTCACCCGCCTCTGTATGATCACTCACTCTTCACTCATTGCCAGGGGTAGCCATTGGAAAAAGAGTTTCAGGCTCTGATGACTTGTACTCTCCCTCTTTCGAAGCCCCGTCATTCAACAAAGAGGATCCGCCGGCTACCCCATATTGGAGTCAGTACAACTTCCGCTGAGTTCTGCGAATGAGTCTCCCTGTGATGCAAACTTGAGGTAGGTTACGCAGTGATAAAAATTATTACAACGGATGATGGTGTGGTGTCAGGTTATGACAACAGAACTCGCGGGGCATCACATTACCACGGGAGACAAACGCGGCAAAGTTAGCACGGGAATCCTCATCTGTGTGAAGCAAAAACTCTCTACTGTGATGATGTTTGAAGTTCGACTGTTGGTTTTACAGTTATAAGTTATGATACAACATCAAGGTTGAAAATTTGGAATGTTTTTAAACGGAGAAACATTTCATTCACAACATACCTCAAGACTTTCTGCCAGTTCCAGTCATCTTTATGTTTCACATCCGTTTTTATGAGTGTTTTTACAATACCGAGGTGATATATGGTGTCGAAAAGTAAGTCTTTTAATTTCAGATGAAGTACTCCATGTTTTTCCACCTTATTTCCATTCAACTCGAGTAGTTGCTTAGAATAAGCTGCATGTTGAGTCTGCAAAACCAATTAAAATGGTAGCATTATTTAAAGTTTCTTGATCAGAATCTGGAAAATTGTCATAATAAATTATTTCCCTATTTGGATTTTTCTGCTCTAGTTATAGTAGGTACTTTGACCAAATGTGGATTGAACCTACCTCCAATGCCGACCGATATTGTGGAAGTCCGTTAGTAGTGATGGCTTCTTCACAAAATCGAGTGAAGTTTATTCTTTCAGACAAACATAAAACTTGAGATGGAAATCTATCTGGATCTGGCTTGGTCATACAGGAGACTACCAAGGTCTTCAATGTAGATTTTACTTCTTCGGATAACTCTGTGAGCCACTCCTGCAAAATAGATTGAGTAGAATATTTTGAAGTGGGTCAAAACTTAAAAGCTACGAAATAGCATTTTAATGGAAAGTGAAACATCCCTCAAGTATTCTCATTTTACGACAGTGAAAAATAGTTCAACCTCAGCTTTTGGAGTGATTCTGACTTCTTTATTCAAAACGACGGATTCCCCTTGAGCTGAATAGACTGCCGTGATGACGTCTCCTCTACCATGATTATCGATCTCAACGGAATGGATCCCCACAAAGATTTTTTTCAGGTGACTTTGTATTACGTGAGCTTTATCGGATTGGCCGAGAATCTCGAGTAAATCGTCGTCATTCAAGAAATAGAATCGAGGGAACTGCAACCTCTTCCCCTGAAATGAGAGAATCAAGGTAACAGTGAGACTCGATTGTTTCCAATTAAACACTGAACAAAAAATAACTATCACAGAAAGTCCGCCAGAAACTTAAGGCACATTGATAGGTATATTTGTTTGCCTCATAAATGATAATATACCTACCTACCCAACTAGTGACTAAATAAAAAACGCTGCAAATTATTACACAATGGTTTATTATTTTTCTATATAGATCCCTCGTCTGCAAAGCCACCAACCATCCAACATGAAGAAAAACATCGATCGCATTTCGGTCAGCTATAATTTGAACGGAGATTAGGCCTCTTTTGCGATTCACACTCGTGTTTCTGGTTTATCGTACGTCCAAACTTTAAATTCTCGTAGTGAGCGAACGGTTTGTCCTACAGGGCTCCGGGTGGTCTCAAAAAATTCTAAAGATTCTATAGAATCTTAAATTGAGGGAAAAAACAATACCTTTATATCAAAATTTTTTGAGTTAGGGCGTTTTCAAAATTGATTTCGGAACCCTTAGAAGTGACCTACCTCAACCAAAATCTTCGGGGCACAACTAGACCCCAGAAGGAGCCTACAAACAAATTTCATCAAAATCGGTCAATGCTAAGTGGGGAAAGTGCCGCGGACGGCCAAATTTTTATTCGATTTTTGGATTCTACGTACCTTGAAACGTAAACCATCAAATTTTGAGGGGGTGTTAAAATTTTTTTTCTTGGTCGATTCCAAAGGTTCATTATTGAAAATAATAAACCAAAACTCATGGACCCGGACAAAAAGTGGGATCTTAGTAGGGGCTTAATTTGCGAGTAACAGGTAGTTGTTAATGATATGGTAGAATCTTAGGTGAGTTGTACATAGGGCTCGACAGCGGGGGTTTTGGCAATCGTTGGACAAAAAATGTCTTCAAAATAGATGAGGCACTTTTAGGTTGGCTGAATCTCAGAGAGGAACGAGATTCCTTTCCATAAACACTCCCAGAGCAGAAAAGGAGGTAGAAAAGAAGGGGAAAAACTCTTGTAGAAAAGGAGGGGAAAAATACGATGTCATCGCCAATTCTTTCTCTATTTTACCGTGAAAGTACTCATAGAGTAGAGCAAAGAATACGCTCCAACTCGTAATTAGTGCAGGCAAGCAGATGCGGTGAGATCAGCATTTGAAGCAACCAAACTTCCTGATGGTTATCAGAGTGCTGGAGTTTGCATGGATATTATGGAACGAGTGAGAAGCCTCATTAATCCCATCATTTCCTGGCATCAGCTGCATTGTGACGTAATAAACTTGACTGCGACTATCTACACCACTACTTCTATTTCATGCTTATAAATTAGCGAGTTTTGCTCTAAGTAGGTGATTAGTACGTAAGTAGGAGAATTAGTTTTGACATGGTTCCAACCACTATTGACTGCACTGTCCACATAAAACTGACCATATTTAATTACCCTATTCACTGTAGAGATAGGTAAATAGTGGTAAAGTTTATACAAATACCTCAAGGAAATTTTGAAGAGCCCGCTGACACTGAGAAAGGCTTTGAAGAAGGTTTTGCAGGACATTAAAAATATTGGTCATCCTAGATAAAGCAGCGACCCTAAAATTCGATTCACTCAACTGCACCAGGATGTTGCTCCACTCTTTGTTAATCCTCTCAAATTTAATTCCTTCCAAATTCCAGTTGCCAAATATCGGCTCTAGATACGCCCATCTGTAACAGATTGCTTCAGGTATTCTAAAGACACACAAATATTAAATAACGACTGAGAATGTTAATCATCGCCAGCAAATCCTTGTGAAGAAGAGTAATACCTAGTTGTGTGCTCCTATGGCCACTAGATAACTATTTGTGCTCCCTGACTAGGTAACTGAGTACCTAAGATTTCCTCAACGGGGGAGAGATGTTGTGATCAGCTACATCTTCGCATTTATGTCCATTCACTTCCTTGACTCAGTGGTAGCCCGATTCAGGTAGTATAGTCGGAATGTCAAATTATCAATCACCAGTCGAGGGAAGTTCATTTTTAATGACACAATAAACTGGTGCAGTTGGTTGGACTTTTCCTCAATAGTCACTCTGGGGTTCTTCTGGAATGGGAAATGTCGCAGTGAAGCTCACAGACAAGAAGCTATTGTGACTGGCTGTAACACCGGCAATGACAAATACATGGTTGAAGAATTTGCAAGGAGAGGAGAGCGTGAGATCGTGGCCTGCAGACGCATACAGAAAGCCGGAGAGACCGCTGGGGACGTTCACAAGTCACTGGATCAGGTGGGGGTCATGGAGAAGTGGTGATTTTCAATGAGGAATTTGCCTCACAATTTTTTTCGAAAGAGGGTTCACTGATATGAACCCTCTCAATATGTGTGCTGCTCGAAAACGCATCCAAAAAATTTAGAGAATTTAAGGAAGATGGAAATTTAAAATGTACCGGGAGTCTGTGACGTGACGAGTTTCCCCTTATGACAGCAGCGCTACCTCTGATAGCGCACATGAAACAACTAGCTTACATGATCAAACACACGAGTGCGCTGCGAACTAGCAGAAAGAATCCAGACACGAAAGCAGAGTTGGGTAAAATCATACTCATGAATATTCTTAAGATTTTGGTTTATTATTTTCAATAATGAACCTTTGGAATCGACCAAGAAAATTTTTTTTTTGCAACACCCCCTCAAAATTTGATGGTTTACGTTTCAAGGTACGTAGAATCCAAAAATCGAATAAAAATTTGGCCGACCGTCCGCCGTCCGCGGCACTTTTGCCATTTAGCATTGACCGATTTTGATGAATTTTGGTATGTATGCTCCATTTGGGGTCTAGTTGTGCCCTGGAGATTTTGGTTGAGGTAGGTCAGTTCTAAGGGTTCCAAAATGAATTTTGAAATTTTGAAAACGTCCTAACTCAAAAAATTTCAGTATAAAGGTATTGTTTTTCCTTCAATTTAAGATTCTATAGAATTTTTTGAGACCACGCGGAGCTCTGTAGGACAAACCGTTCGCTCGCTACGAGAATTTAAAGTTTGGAAGAATTTAGAGTTTTAAAGAATTTAAGGGTTTTACGTATGATAAACCAGAAACACGAGTGTGAATCGCAAAAGAGGCCTAATCTCCATTCAAATTAAAGCTGACCGAAATGCGATCGATGTTTTTCTTCAAGTTGGATGGTTGGTGGCTTTGCAGACGAGTGATCTATATAGAAAAATAATAAACCATTGTGTAATATTTTGCAGCGTTTTAATCACAGGAATACGTTTTGGTGATTATGATTAAGATTAAATTCGTATTCACACAGTAAGAGTATGATAAAATCGTTATCACAGAGTATGATTAAGAATACATTGTTAAATCACAGGAAATCTGTGAATAATCACAGGAATAATAGGATTAAAATCTTATTCACCCATTATGAGCATGATTAAAGTCATAATCACAGGAAACCAGTGATTAATCGCAGATTTTCTGTGATTTAACAATGTACTCTCAATCATACTCTGTGATGCCGGTTTAATCATACTCTTACTGTGTGAAGACGAATTTAATCTTAATCATAATCATAGAAACGTGTTCTTGTGATTAAAAATCTTAATTGCATTCGAGAGTATGATTTTACCCAACTCTGCACAAAAGTGACAAAAAGAACCAATTTACTCACTTTTTTTACAATACGATTCTACCTCTTAGTTTATCAAGCATTATTAGTCTTTACCTTCTCTTATTTAGTTTCTATATTAATTAGTTTTGATATTTGAATCACATTATTTGAGTGGATCGTTCCATGTGGTCACGAGGGCGCCTACGACTCTACCTGTTGACATTCTCTGACACTATTTGCCGAAACTCCTTTCACGCTTCGCCAGGGCACAGTTTTGCGTGAGGAACCCTGGGGAGTGACGTAATCAGTTTTCCTCAATCTTCGCGGTGTTTTATGACACTGCTTCACAGGTTCAGGCATTTTCTTCTACGGTAATTTGTTCCCCTTGGGTATTCCTGGTGAACGTTATTCTAGGGCCCTATTATAGGATTTGACTTGAAATTCCAGAATCTAAAATTGAGGGAAATTCCCCATTTGTCCGAATCAGCAGCGACTCAACTCGAGTCTTTAGGGAGCAGTTTTCATGACTGTTTTGAGGGAGCTGTTTTGATGAGAAATGGGGCGTGCGCACATGGGTGGGGAAAACTGTTTATTGTTATTTTTATTCTAAACTAGACCTCATTCTGAGAATTTTGACACCAACCGCGACCTTCTAGCGTGAGAAGACATTTTCTATGATTTCTCAAAGTTTCAAATGTTTATGACGTCACAGTGAGATGGGGGGTCCCGCCCAGGCTTGGAGGGGTGCGTGACGTCACAAACATTCGAAACTTTAAAAAATCATAGAAAGAGATCTATTCATCCAAAAATAGAACGGCTCGAAAAATTCTCAGGGTAAGGTCTACTTTCGATAATTTTTTTTAAATCAGGCGCACCCCTAATTGACCTCAGAGAATGCTGAGGAGCCATTTTGGGTCAGTACTGACTCCACCATTTTGTTTTGTCATAAAAAATTAACTCCCCTCGATTGGGGATCAATCACCAGACTTCCGACTAGACTACACAAGCCTGAGTCGAGCTCTCTACCGCTGAGCTAAGAAAGAGAATTGACAGAAAAACGCGAAGAGGTAGCTGATCACGAAACAACAACAAAAATTACAGAATATGTACTAGTTGATAGACTGAATACGGCATACTTTCTCTGGACCTGTATTACGTCTTGGATACTTTGATCTAAATTATTCAGACGATTTTCCCAAATGGTAACACGGTCAGCAAACGTAGTGAGACTGGAGGACGCTTTTATAGACTGTAGCAAGCATTGGTAGTCGCCGATCTAGAAACAGATGATTGGTAGCCATGTTATGTGAAAGCAAGACAATCGCAAAAGTTATGTAACTGAAAAGCAGCTTGAGGAATCAAATGATAACTAATTATAAATAACACAACTTACTTTGTTAGAAATTCCTTTAACATCTTTGATCAATTGCACAGTTTCTCCCTTGAAGTTAGTGTGCTCGTATGTCGAAAATTTGGCTTCAACTTCCCAAGCATCAAGTTCCGAAAGAGCTTGTATGATACCGATTTCGCTGGCAGCCTGAGCATTGACAGCCTACAAATTCATCAAAATTATTATACGAATTAGAAGGATAAAATAAAAAGTACGAAGGAAAGCACAAACATTCAAGACTGCGGGTCAGAAAGAGGCTATCACTTGCATATCGATACCTTAAAGCACAAAGGGGTTATGTCCAGCCATCTTCCACATTTTCTATTTTTTTTTTAATTTCAGAAAAACTCAATTCAACGAAACTATTATTGATCTTCTTGACGATTATAGATTGAAAATTTATTGAAGAAATTAGGGAGTTTAGTGTGATAAGCCATTATGTTAGGAATTGTACATTAGTGATAATTTCTTTTGCGTTTTTCTCAAAACTCCATTTCTGGACATAGCTCCTTTGTGCTTTGAAGTACCGATATTTTTGGAATCAAAAAAACAAAGCTTCTAGCAAAGGTGTTGTCTCTTTCCAGCCCTTGCCACACATGTTGAAACTTCCATTAATATCTCAAAATTGGATCTATTTCAATCCATAATACTTCTATAGGTTAGTATGGAAGGTACTTTTTGAGATCTAAGCATAGAGATAAGAAAGAGCAGGAGTAAGGCAGGTGAAAAACAAAACAAAATTTGTATTTCAAAGGCTTCGCGAACCCATTCTTACCCGCCATTAGGCAGGGTGGGACCACGATCGCATGTCAATTCACTCAGTGACTCTAAATCTGCCAAAATTCTCACGTCGAGCGGGAATAATAGCTCCCATCTTGAGCCACCACCTATCCAGTCAGATTAGACGAGATTTCCATCAAAATAATCCATCTCCATGTTGTGGATGTGTACACTTATGAACACATACTTGGACGATGCTGAATGAGAATTGAGACTGCAATTACAACTAAGGAATTCAAGAAAAATACACACCTTGAGAGCGTCCGAATGAGCTTTAATGGATTCCATCCTTGCTAAGAAGTCGTTGTAGATGAGCTTGTCTTTCGACTTCTCAATATTCAGCATCTGCAGTATGTCAGCCCAATGTTTATCAGTGAGAACTTCACCTCTTAAGAACTCAAGGTGCGGTAGAAATTCCTAGAAAATCGAAAATATTCATGTAATATCCATGTAATATCCACGTGCATTTCAATGGATTATATATGTGGTTTTGAAATCATAGGAACTCATTTTGTAAAACTATGGACACTGCTCCAAAATTTTTAGCACATCGAGATAGATTACAAGAAAATACCAGAAGCTTTTATTTTTTGTTAATTAAATGAACTAAAAAGTTAGAAATAAATTACCTCTAATGAGAAATATAACACTTATATAGAGATAACAATTTATCACAGTCCAAATTTTATTAATAAAAGCGTGTTTCATTTAGCATGTTCTTTTTCCTCTTGCTATTGTGATATGTAACACGTTTTTGGGTCTGTTCGGAGAGGCAGTCCGGAACCAAACCAGAACTGAAAAGGGGAGGGGATAAAGGCGAATGGGCCCCTCCGAACCATTCAGGACTGCCTCTCTGAACAGACCATTTATTCATAAAATTAGGACTGTGATAAAGTGTTATCTCTATAAAGCGTTATATTTCTTATTAGAGGTTATTTACTTTTAATGTAAGACTAAAAACAAAAGCTGGGGGGGGGGGGATTACACGGACTCTGACTCCTCACGCCTCCGGTTCCGCAGCCCCCCCCCCCCCTCTGAAACCTCTCGCCTCCCACGGTGGGTTTATAGGAAGCACCACATGATGACCAAATCAGATTTTTGGAAGGATTTTCAAAGGGGTATTTCTGTCAATTTTGTAAAAACATTTTTTTCAAGAGTGGGGCTCAGGAATAACGGTAATCGGGTTTGTTCGTCGGGAAAATGTTTAGAAGTAATTAGGTAAGCTAATAAAAGTTGAAGATTGAATAAAAGAAAAATAAGTTGAATAATAAGTTGAATAATAAAGAAAAATAAGTTGAATAATAAGTTGAAGAATAAAAGTTGAAGATTCTTCATGTTCTACTTCATGTTCTTAAAAAAATTATTTTACTGGGGATCCGACTTTGAAAAGGATACTGGACTGTATTGACCAACGGAAAACCCTCGTTCTCTGAAGATGGCTGATATACATACAGAAAAATAATAAACCATTGTGTGATAATTCGCAGCGTTTTTCCATTCAAAATCCACAAGAAAGATTGAAAATGGATAATTTTGGAATTGATGGTGAGAATGACAAGTTGACCGCTCCAGATACAAAAGTAATAGAGCCAAGAATTATGAAAATAATAATTCACTCATTCTGAGGAATTGAAAGTAAAATCAATATCGCGTGATTTCTAAATAACAACTGAAAATAGCTTGAATCAAACATTTCCTGTGCTTCCTATTGGTAAGTGCAGTCGTGGTTTTTCTTAAGATTATGTGTAAAACGGTAATCGTGAAAAATTTAGGAGCTTCCTCTTCAAAGGTGACAAGAATAAATTTCACAAAGTTACTCCAAGAAATATGGCGCTCATCACCTTCATGAAGCAAGCTCCTCAGAAGTTATAAAACCAGAGTGCAATCAGTTATAAAACCACAGTGCTGATGACCAGAGTCATCCTCCCGGAAAAATGCTCCTACTTCAATTCTCATAATGTCTTCAGTGATTCTGTTAGCCAATCTTGAAGGGTGCATTGGTTTCAATCTCAGCTTCCATTCTTCTAGATAAGAAGTGGTTACTTGGTACGCTCGACTACTGATTAATATCCACTCTTCTTGACCCAATTTATCTAGTCCTGTAATATTGAGAATGAAAAACAAGCAAAATTCAAGTACAAGCAGTACGATGGATTCTCACGAAGATCTACCGTCCCACGTTCTGGAAGGCGTACCAGAGTCATGTAGGGAAATTGGGAGATTTGTCTAATTTCTTCGTACTTCGTTTTCCAAACAACTGATGCAATGTGCTCATTCCCACCAGGATCCAAACAGGAACGGTCGATTGGGAGCGTTAAAAAGTTGTAACAATCATTGAGATATATTGCAATGTGATCAGAAATGTAATCTGGAAATGGTCCTGACGGGAACAACAAATCAGTTTTTAACTGTTGAGAAAAGCCTTAGAAATAATTACATCCATAAATCTAATTTAGGAATCCCTAAAGAGATTCCTGAAGTTTAACAGATTAAAATTTAACATTTTTGTGGAATATACGTACAGGTGTATTCAGGTATATCAACGCCCCATTGGAAGAAGAAAAACTGTTTTCGGGAAAAGTGTACAAATTCTAGAATGTATATTTCAAATCAATCCAAAACGTCAGTAGTTTAAAAATCCCCTTTCAAGTTTCAATTATCCAATTTGCAAAAATGTAATTTGAGTCAAAAGGCCCATATTTTCTGGACATTTCAATTGCGGATTGGACACCCATGCAAACTGCATGTTTTCTTAAACAAGAAGAGTTAAAATGAAGAAAATCACTACAGGATCATTTGTTGGAAAATGTACCAGGTTTTGGAATCGAACTAAATCAAACAACATCGAGAAAATAGGATGAATTTTTCGAAAGAGAAAAAATCAACAGGAGGTATTTTTTTCGTTTTACATCGCCTGATAGAACTTGATTTGAACATTACCATCATGAAAATCCTCCAAAATGCTCATTTGTTGTAAAACGTCCTCTAGGATGACTGTAGATTCGTTATACTCTCCAAAATCAGGCGGGTCGATATCCAAAGCGTAAAAGTCCGATCTGGAACATCAATATGGCAGTGACAGTATGAATAGAACACGACGGACAGATTATGAGGAGCTCCTATAATACTGAAATTACACGACAGTACAATGATGGTATCGCGTCAGACACAATCACAACAACACACTTTCACAATTTGCAGCAACATCTTCAGCATCACTCTTCTTAGCTCAACTGAGTCTGCTGATGAGACGCATTTAATATCCATGAACATAGGAACTTTATTGTGTCCCTAATTCGGCTACTGTCGAGTTAAGGCGAGCGCACACATGTGGTGCATTTATTGTTTTTCATCAATTTAAAATAGAATTGAATGAGACCACGCTGAGCTCTGTAGGACCAACCGTTCGCACCCTAGGAGGACACGACGCTTGCAATGGACGCAGAAGGGGCAGTGACGAGAAACGACATCAGTAATCTCAATTCAATGTAAACTGAAAAGCATCCCCCCGAAAGGTCCGCGCTACGCCTTCGCCCGACATCCGTTCTGTGTGGCCCTAGGAGTTGAACTTACAATAAATCAAACATATTGTTTAGTAATGCATGCATTTCAGGGGACGTCCCATTGGATAAGCATTAGATCAGTTTAACCAGTTGTTAAGTGATAAAACTGTTTCACTCGATGTAATTTATTTATTACTTTAGGCAAGAAATACTGACCCCCCCTCCCTCACCATTTTCCACCATAACACTTCTAGCGGCGTGGGAGCCTCGAATCTGAAGAGCATTTTAAAATCCAATTCGAATTCGAGTTCACCCCCCCCCCCCCCCCCCCCCCCCAATCAACAATGATGTCAGTCTGGCACCAAAGCGGAAATACGTCGTAACATTGAACTTTCATAAATTAGTTTTAGTAAGCAGTCCGTCGAGGTTCACATCCGTATTCAAGGTGAAACACGAAAAAAACAAAAAATATGCGGTTTATGGTGTCCTGGCACCACTATCAGTTCCATGGCGGCACAGAGAATAATTCATGAAAATCCGGAGGTATAACGAGAATTTTTCCTCAATTTCAAAGCTTGGGTACAGTTAGTAAGCTATAAAGGAACCACTCACCCTCACCTCTTACGAATTTTGATACTCTGGTGAAATAGTGTGCAATTTGGAAGATTTATGAGTCGAACAAAAAAAAGAAACACTCAAAACGATTGGAAATTGAGGCCTGGGCAGAGTACACAAGATTATGCCAGCAAACGCACGTTTTTAAAGCTTTAACCCCCCTTTCCCCCCCTTAAAAGGCAAATTTCGAAATTCCGGCGACGTAGTGCACAACTGGATAGTTTTCCGCGTCGAACAAAAAAAGAACCAGGAAAATTGACAAGTTGGCAATTGAGGCCTGTGCAGACGACACAAGATTTTGTCACACACACACATACACACACACTTACACCTATGGTTTTTTTCTCTGATTTGGATTCAGAATGGTCTAAAACGGATTACTGTGTGGTTATTTTTTTTCTGTTGAGTGTTGTCATCCTTCACCCCAGATCGATCGCATAAGGACGCCCAAGTCTTACTGTGGGACGTCCTAAAAACAAGAGTATGGGCCGTATGCAAGAACGCACCTTTAATAAAAGGCCTCCTCTAGGGAGCATTTAAGAATCCTTTTAATCAAGTTACGAGGCAGAGAGCTCCCTTTACTACTGATAACAGCTGCCTTTAAGGAAACCTTCTTTAATCTAAAGGTTCCTGTCGCGAATTTCTAATGCACAGATCTTCCTCGATGCCTCGATAATCTGTAGCAACTTAAATCGATCAGGAGTTATAAAGAAACCTTTTAATTTGAAGGAGCCTTCCTGAAGTTGTAAGGCTGGTCACGAAGTACCTACCTTATAGCAGAGATGGGCGAATTCTTATTCATAAACTAGCTGAAAAGCCCACTAAAAGTAGGCAAAAACGATTCCTTCGACTCTCTCCTCCACCCACTCCCTCCGACTCGTCTCGTCTCCGATTCCCCCGACCCTCCCCACTCCCACGACCCCTCCCACCCCTCGGTGCATACGTACCTACGTACGGTTGACGTTTTATGTATATAGATACGATTATGAATACAAATCATAACTGCGACTTTATGATTATGAATACGAATACAGGTATGAATATGAATATGAATACGAATACAATTGTATTCTCACATTGAATACGATTTTCCCCCGTATTCGTACTTTGAATACGATTTTATAATTTTTTCCATGATTTCCCCAAAAATTGAATTTTTTCTACGATTTTCCCTGAAAATCATACTTTTTAAAAATGATTTTCTCCCGAACTCTGGACATATTTATGACCTAACATTGTCAAAATAATCAATCGAAATTCGAAACGCTCGCGAATTCTTATAGGATTTTTCACGCAGAATCGAATGAGACCAATACCAGGTCGCTACGACCAACCATATAGAAACTACAACGACATTTCCGCTGAAAATCGTATTTTTTTACAATTTGCACTGAAAGTCATAAATAAAATATGATTTTTACCGCAATTTTGGTCGTATTTATTCCCTAACATTGCCAAAATAATTAATAACAATTCAAAACGCTCACCAATTGTTAAAGGATTTTTCTAACAGAATCAAATGAGACCAACCCCAGGTAAAATTTCCGCAGCAAATCGTATTTTTTTAAACGATTAGCACTGGAAATCGTTAAAAAATTATGATTTTTGCCGGACATTTCGTCGTAGTTTCTATATGGTTGGTCGTAGCGACCTGCTATTGGTCTCATTCGATTCTGCGTGAAAAATCCTATAAGAATTAGTGAGCGTTTCGAATTTCGATTGATTATTTTAACAATGTTAGGTCATAAATATGTCCAGAGTTCGGGAGAAAATCATTTAAAAAAAGTATGATTTTCAGGGACAATTGTTTAAAAAAAATTAGATTTTTTGGGAAATCATAGGAAAAATCATAAAATCGTATTCAAAATACAAATACGGGGAAAAATCGTATTTAAAATACGAATACGGGGAAAAATCGTATTCAAAATACGAATACGGGGAAAAATCGTATTTAAAACGAATACGGGGAAAATCGTATTCAAAATAAGAATACGGGGAAAAATTGTATTCAAAATACGAATACGGGGAAAAATCGTATTCAAAATACAAATACGGGGAAAATCTTATTCAAAATAAGAATACGGGGAAAAATTGTATTCAAAATACGAATACGGGGAAAAATCGTATTCAAAATACAAATACGGGGAAAAATCGTATTCAAAATACGAATACGGGGAAAAATCGTATTCAAAGTGTGAATACAATTGAGGGGTTTCCTACAAGAACAAGATAAGTCCAAAGTTTGAAAAAACCCGGTTAAGGCGCCATTTTGTTCCTGAATGTGTGCGATATCTAGTAACAAGTTCATTTTGGCAAGAACCGAACAGTTCCAAGTCTACGGGAGGCTTCAAAATGTGCGTATTTTGCAGGAGAATTCTAGTCCTCTCTATTTCCGCAAGAACGAAATAAGTCCGCGCGCGCGTGGCAACACTGCGCCTGAAGGTCAGGGCGTCGCATTCCTAGCTGTTTGTTTATTGCCCATTCTTATTTCTGTTTTCGTCTTTGCCGGTAACCTTTTTTCCCTAATAAAGGTTTTTGATGAAACGACTGCTTGTCTACTTATCTATTCATTCATTTTTCAAATCCTTAAGATAGTAGGAACTATTATTTTCTCCTTCATGTTACTGATGGTGAAACAAAGAAAACATGGAAATTGAACCAGCAACATAGGCATCTAAAAAAACATTTTAAATGTTCTAGTTGTCAGTTTTTAAACACAGTTCGGAAATAGCTACATTATTATTAGTATAAAAACAGAAAATTTAATTACCGTCATAAACATGCAAAACGTGTTCATGTCAAAAACATGCAGTACTTGGGCTTCAATGAAGATTCAGCAAGAACCAAACAAGTCACGTTTTGCAACAGGAGGGGGAAAATTCAGGAAAAGGCCTTTCACAAAATTCAGCAGGTTTAGAATTTTCGATTTCGGACTTATCTTGTTCTTGTAGGAAACCCCTCAATTGTATTCATATTCATACCTGTATTCGTATTTATAATCATAAAATGGCAGATATGATTTGTATTCATAATCGTATATATGAATAAGAATTCGCCCATCTCAGCCTTATAGCTTCCTTTAAGTTCAAGGAGCTGTTTTATTCGATATTTTGGAATTGATTATTGTGATGAAATTTTAGAGGCGTCTTATTATTTCCTCGACGAAGAAATAATGGATTTCTTTGATTTCATTGAAGAGTTCCAACTTTCATAAATTTCCGATATTTCTGCGAAGCTTGGGTGAAATCTGTTCATCATGTTCATTGTGAATAATCTGATGTTCAATGTTATTTATGTATTGCAAATTATTTTAGTTACTGAGGAATTCTCATGCTATTTTTTATTCCATTTTCTCAAAGGTTTACCTACCCTAGTTGAGAACGTAGTGGGGAAACATTGGTAAAATTTCGTGCTCTCTACTTTAAATTAATTAACCTTCAAAAATCGGAAATTCGCCTCTGGTGGGTTTGGAGTCACATATGACTGCTGAAACTCTGCATTTTGTTCATTTCCAACTCAAAAACATTACAGAATAATTTATACCAACCAATGAAAATTAATATCGATACCTTAAAGCACAAAGGAGCCATGTCCAAAAACGGAGTTTTGAGAAAAACGCAAAAGAAATTATCACCAATGCACAATTCCTAAAATGATGGCTTATTACACCAATCTCTTTCATTTCTGTAAGAAATTTTCGAGCTATAATCGTCAAAAAAACTCAATAATAGTTAAATTTGAGTTTTTCTTTAATTAAAAAAAAATGTGGAAGGTGGATGGGCATAGCTCCTTTGTGCATTAAGGTATCGATATGATTGAAAAAACGCTGCAAATTATTACACAAAGGTTTATCATTTTCCTTTATAGATCACTCGCCTGCAAAGCATACAGCTTTGCCATTGTCACTACCTACCAACCATATTGGTTAATTATTTTCAATAATGAACCTTTGGAATCGACAAAGAATGCCTTTGGGCCTCCCTGAATGCACACTCACTACGCCGCAGGCGTGTGCGCGTAGTATTTTGTTGTATCCAAGTATCGAGGCGTTCGAGACCGCACGGGATTAGTGGAATGTCTCGATCCAAGGTCAGCAAGTTAATACGTCACATCATTCAAATCTTCAACTTTCATTAGCTTCCCTAATTTCTTCTAAACATTTTCTCGACGAACAGACCCGATTACCCTTATTCCTGACCATGGCTCTTTTGAAAAAAATGACTGAAATATGCCATTCAAAAATCCACCTCCTACAAAAATAATCGATACATTTTGTATGCAATTTTCCTTATTCTAGGTATCAACATAATATACACAATCTTACTTAGTTTTCTCCATTTCTGCTTTCAACTCCTCCCACTGGGCCTTCCTTTCCCGAATAGGAGCCATAACAGATTTTAGTTCTTGAAACGTGAATGCACTCTGGAGTAGACTATCGGATGGTTTCTCTTCGTTCCATTTCAGGAAAAATAATTGAATAGACGTGACCAACTGTTTTGCTTGAGCGTGAACTTTCACCCTGAATACGTCAATCTAGAACCAAGTTGTGAACAATTAAAACTGTGAAGAGTTACAGATGCAGTAGAACAAAGTCAAGAGTAGTAGCAGGCATAGATGCATCATCCAACATGATTTTGGCACACACTAAGTAGATTTCGCTTGATTTTCCACGCTGAATTCAATTTATTTTAAAGAAGACAAGGACCTTTTTGCAATGTTAAAAAGGTTATTTAAGATTTAAACATAAATTTTCAACATTGTAACTATACACTAAAAATTTCAACTTGCGTTGATTTGAAGTGTTTTCTTTTGGTAGTAGTTTTTTTATGATTAATTCTGATCTGAACCCAGTTTATTTCATAATTTGCTGAATAATATTCATACAACATACTGATTGTAAAAAAGTAAGAGTACTGAAAAATCAATAAAAACATTTAAATTTGTTATGCTTATATGTAGTTTTATCGTGTTACCAGCTACTTCCTACATCTCACTCTCAACGTTCAAAGTACCTGTTGTTGCAGTAATGCGTCATAGTTCTTCAGTTTTGATTTAGCTTGAGCTAAAGCGGCAGAAGAATCCGTGACAGAGGGAACAACTTCCCTGGCCCAGCTTCGTAGAAGAGTATTTTTATTGTCCAAGTTAGCAGCAGTAACCATCACCTGACCAAAACATAATAAAAAGCTCAATTAGAGTGAAAGATATCATGCAGTTTTCAATTATTAACATTTAATTTCCCCTTAACAACGCGTCATTTTCTTCGTTATGTGATCTGTTCTAATTTCTCAATGAATAAGGTATTTTCTATTACGTATACTTTTTGTGATTTTACTACTATTTATACTTAGGTAAACTCAACCCCTCGTAATGGATTGTTTCCTTCGTCCTTTTTCCCCTCAGGACTTCTGAAACAACTTCCATTAATTGAAAGGAGGATACATTCATTGCTCTCACCTGTAACCGATGGCACTGTGCCTTACGAATTTTCTCGGGGCCCCGACTGATGAAGAAAAGTTCCACTTCCTCGGTAACTTCGTCTCACCTCGGATTTTTGAGTCTCCTCTGCCTACAATGGGGGGTGCGCCTGATTGTTTTCAAAATTTGTAATCCAAAGTAGATCTCAACCTGAGAATTTTGACACCAGTCGTTCTCTTTTTGGATGAGTAGATCTTTTTCTATGATTTTTCAAAGTTTCGAATGTTTATGAAGTCACGCGCCCCTCCAGCCAGGGCGGGACCCCCCAGCCCACTGTGACGTCATAAACATTAGAAACTTTGAAAAATCGTAGAAAAAGATCTAATCATCCAAAAAGAGAACGACTGGTGTCAAAATTTTCTGGATGAGGTCTATTTTAGATTAAAAATAACAATAAACAGTTTTCCCAACCCATGGGCACACCCCACTTCCGCGGAAACGACCAGGTGGAACAATTTAATGAAATCGCGGTGGCACGCGATTCAACTCGCTCTCCTATGAAAAAGTCACCCAGCCCATCAGTGGGAAGTCGGTACAGTCGAGTTCACTGCATGCTGGCTGGACCTCCTGCACTGCTATCAACTCCACCCCCCATGATCGGATGTTAAAATCATTTATTTGATCGGATGGTTAAAAATATCATTGGGAAGAGCTTATCCCAACCAACTCAGAGAGGGTCTTATTTAAAATATTGTATAAAGTTCAATAATATTGTTGGATACAGATGTGTGGAATATTTTCAATTCAACATTCAATCCAAGATTAAAACTAACAAGCATAAAACATTACGCAGGATGATAACGCAAATGCAGGACACAAAATTACAGACCCATTTTTCTGCTGCTGTTAGGTATTCGATTGTTCGGATCGATCGGGTCTAATCATCGATCGATCGATTGTCGATATCAAATGTAAATGATCAATAAACAGTTTTCTCTCTCGCCATTTTGCTAGCTGCACGCGTTTTCATTTTACTCCCTTTCATATTAAAGGTATCGAATATTCTACAGTGTTTTAGTTCTCAAATTAGGCTACTACACAACAGTTTGGCGACGAAGGATTAAAAAAATATCGTGAATTTTTAACTCATGGCGTCACCAGGCGATCCGCAAGGTACGAGTTCTACGGCTCTTGGGCTTCCATCACCAACAATGTATGATCACAGCTCAGGTACGTGGAAATACCATAAAACGAGAATGATCAACATATTTTCAACGTATGGGGTGACGACGGACGCTAAGAAGAGATCCTACCTACTAGCATCTTTGAGTGACTCTACGATGGATCTTCTTTATAGTTTATGTTTACCGAAGGATCCCGGGGATAAGTCGTTCACCGAACTTATAGAACTTTTCGACACGCATTTCCTACCTCACAAATCGACTTTAACAGCAAGATATGAATTATACAAAGCACGCCAGAAATCAGGGGAAACTATAACGGCATTTTCCACGAGACTGCGATCTCTTGCAACGCACTGTAGATTCGGTGCAGAACTCACAATAGTTCTTCGAGATATTTTCATCATGGGAATCCATGACACGTCAATTCGAGGGAAATTGCTGGAGGGGGACGGGTCAGATAGAGACTTAACTTTTGATAGTGTTTTGAGAACTGCGCTCGCTAGGGAGGCGGCAGTAGAAAATAAAACATCCGTCATTAATATCAAAACGGAATTACCTGAATCTGATCTGTGCTACAAACGAGGTGGCAAACATTCCTGGGGAACAAAAGTAAAACACCACAACCCCTGCCCCTGTGTGCATTGTGGACGTTCGAACCATCTTAGCAAAAGTTGCAAATTTAAAACTTATTCGTGCAACAATTGTGGTAAGATCGGTCATTTATCTCCAGTTTGTAAATCAAAAAAACAAAAGAAAACGTCAAGTCAGAAATTTATGGCAGACGAATCTGATGATGAAATAGTTTTAGCTGACAGCTTCTTTAGCTTACTACATACCCAAGAAAGGGAAGTTAATAAACCTATCTGTATCGACATTGTGATTGGTGGTCAAAATTGGTCATGGCAAGTTGATACAGGGTCCCGTTACAATGTCATGTCTGACAGATTTTATCAGAAACATTTCAGGCATATTCCAATGTCTCACAATGACATTAAATTGACTGATTATATAGGAAGCCCAATTGTACCTAAAGGAAAAATAATTTTGAGCGTCAAATATCGTCAAAATATAAATGACATGATATTTTATGTGATCAATGATGGGGGTCCACCACTGATTGGACGAACTGGTCTAGAAATTTTAAATTGCACGCCAATTTTTAAATTAAATGCGGTCAAAAATGATACCTTGCCGCCTGAAGTAAGACAACTTCTTGACGAATATAAGAACATTTTCGCTCCATCAGTCGGTGCTCTGACTAACCACTCAGTGCGTCTGCACTTGAAGAAAAATACTGAACCTAAATTCATCAAATCACGCAGTCTCCCTATAGCATTGAAAGATAAAGTGGAAGCTGAGTTGACTCGATTGGTGAAGTTAGGTATCCTCACACCTGTTGAACATAGTGAGTGGGCAACGCCCATTGTACCAGTACTCAAGAATGATGGTTCTGTGAGGATCTGTGGGGATTATCGTACCACACTAAATCCAAATTTGGCACATGTAGAGTACAAATTACCACATCCGGACCACATATGTGCCAATTTCGGTGGTGCGAAATTCTTTACTAAGATCGATCTCAAAGATGCTTATCAACAGTTGAAACTTGATGCTGATTCCCAAAAAGTGACTACGATTAGTACACATATGGGGCTTTTCAACTATACTAGACTATGTTTTGGAATCACATCTGCTCCAAGCCTGTTCCAAGGTGTCATTGACAAACTACTATGTGGAATTCCTGGAGTAGGTTCACTCCTAGATGACATCTACATTTCAGGACGTAACCGGAAGGAACACGACGAGCGCTTGAAGAAGGTTTTGCAAATTTTGGATAGAGCGAATTTGAGAGTAAATGCTAAAAAGTGCTCTTTCGCGCAAAGCTCGATAAAATATTTGGGGCATGTTTTCGACGAAGCTGGTTTACATCCGACGAACGAACACGTTTCTGCAATTGTCAACGCACCCCAACCAACGGACGTGCCATCATTGAGATCTTTCATGGGCATGATAACTTTCTATTTGAAATTCATTCCATATGCGGCAGAGGTACTTCAACCCATGTATCATCTTCTTAAGAAAAATGTAAAATGGCACTGGAACGAAAGATGTCAAAAATCATTTCAAAAAGTGAAATCAATACTTACCTCTGATCCTGTATTGGCACATTTCGATGCTGCTTTGCCACTCACACTCACAGTCGATGCATCTGGCAAAGCCGTGGGAGCGATTTTATCCCAACATTACCCAGATGGTCGAGATAGACCAATAGCTTTTGCATCTAAGTTACTCACTCCTACGCAGCAAAAATATGCTCAAATTGAGCGAGAGGCATTTGCCATAATCTTTGGAGTCACACGCTTTAGGGATTATCTTTTTGCACGACCATTCAAGCTAGTGACAGATCACCGTCCGCTTGTCTATATATTTGGTGACAAGAAAGGAGTTCCGATTTATGCAGCAAACCGCCTCCAAAGATGGGCCTACATCTTGTCAAATTTCCAGTACACAATAAAATGTGTTAAATCACACGAAAACACAGCGGACTATCTGAGTCGCATCGCTTGGCAGCCTGGACGTGAAGTCGAAGAAAACCGAATCGGTTATTTGAATTTTGTCCAGGAAGAATGTCCTCTGAAGTTGGACTGGAAAGCCATAGCAGTAGAAACCAGAAGAGATCCTACTCTATCCAAAGTGTTAAGGAATATTGAACAAGGCAACCCATTACCAACTGAACCAGTTTTCAAACCATTCCAAAACCGACTTCATCAACTGACAGTTGATCATGGTTGTATTATGTGGGGTTATCGAGTGATAATCCCACCTCGTTACCATTGTGACATCTTGAAAGCAGTTCATTTTACTCATATGGGTTCTAATAAGATGAAATCTTTCTGCAGATCTTACTTTTGGTGGCCACATCTTGATGCAGATTTGGAAAACATTTCAAAGAGTTGTGAAATATGTTCCAAGGTTCGATGTTCTCCACCAACAGCTACCCTACGACCATGGTCATGGCCAAAAAAAACCCTGGACCAGATTACATCTAGATTTTCTAGGACCAATCCAAAACAGGATATACTGTTTCGTTTTGGTCGATGCAACATCGAAATGGGTGGACATTTTTTTCGTCAGTCGATGTACTGCCAACACAGCAATTCAATGTTTGGGTGAAACATTTGCTCGTTTTGGACTTCCCAGAACCGTAACAACAGACGGAGCAAAGTGTTTTACCGGTGAGAAATTCCAATCATTCCTAAATAATCTGGGGGTAAAACACCATGTGGGAGCCCCATTTCATCCACAGACTAACGGTCAAGCCGAGAGTGCTGTGAAATTGATGAAAAATTGTATAATGAAGACACTGGCCGGCTCCAATAGATCGTCTCTACAGTTGGCAGTGAACAAGTTCCTGTTCCAATACCGAAACACAGTGCATTCCACGACAGGGGAGACACCTGCTGATATTCTGCTGCATCAAAAACCAACCACTATTTATGATAGATTACGCCCAGAAAGCGATCAAATCGTTCAAGATCAACAACAAGCCATGGTATTGAACAGTGGTAACAGATCTGAGCAGTTTGAAAAAGGTGATCCTGTGTGGGCACGAGACTTCCGGAACCATCCTGGACGACCCTCCTGGATTCAGGGTCGCATTTCGGAGAAACTGGGAGCGCAAACATATCGCGTCAAGACCCAGGATGACAAACTCTGGAAGAGACATGTAAACCAGATGTGGAGCCGTCCATCGATGCCTCAAACACAAAATCAAGTGGACACATGTCTGCCTCCCAATCAGGATAGTCCTCCTCAACAGAGTCCTATGGCAAGCCCTCCAACAAGGGAATCTCAACCAAATCCTGACGACACTATCACCTCTCCTTTCCGAGGATTTGACGATACGGAAACTTCACCTTTTCGAGGTTTCACACCACCACATCCTTCACCTCCGAAACCAAGAAGACAGTCACGCAAGGCCCAATTATTCAATTAAGAAGATTGTAACCCAACGATGATTTAGTTTATTTTTCATTGACATACCTAGGTTTAAAGAAAAAAATCCTAAGTATCAGGTATTTTCATTTTATGTAAGGAGACTTTATTTTTCCAAAGGGGGGAGGTGTTAGGTATTCGATTGTTCGGATCGATCGGGTCTAATCATCGATCGATCGATTGTCGATATCAAATGTAAATGATCAATAAACAGTTTTCTCTCTCGCCATTTTGCTAGCAGCACGCGTTTTCATTTTACTCCCTTTCATATTAAAGGTATCGAATATTCTACAGTGTTTTAGTTCTCAAATTAGGCTACTACACAACAGCTGCGATGCGGCCCGACCCACCTCTAGTGTGCTCGTACCTCAACTGTGACTTGAAAATGTCAAGCGTCAATCCCATTGCCTCTAGGACACCCTCGCAACGAAGTAAAGCTCTCAAGGAAGATGATTTTGGGGAAAAAGCAAGACCAAAAAATCATCCTGACTGCTTTCCATTCCATTCCAGGTTGGATTTTCGTCCGACTGCCATTCCTGGCGTTGTGGACGTCATCAGCTGTCTTCCAAAGGGAAGATCTGAATTTGTTCTGATGGCTTCCCATTGCCTCACCGCCCTGGGTTGTGACGGGGGGGGGGGACTGAGCCTGGCTTGCACGAAAATACGCTCCCGAGGCGAGCCTCAAACTCACAGTCCGAGACTGCTTCCCACTCCTTTACTTGTAACGACTTAAGACTTTCGAAAAAGGAGAAAATGAAAGAAATAAATAGTTCTAAGCAAAATCTCTGCTACCACCCCAGTTCTCTGGGGAAAAACACCCAAAATAGAGCCCAAATAAAAAAGGGCAAAAGGAAAAAGGAAATGAAGAATAAAAACCAAATAAGAGAAAACGAAATGTACGAGAAAATGAGAAAAGAATGAAAGACAAAAAATGAAAACTCCTATACTGCTTGAGGTAATGAAAAATGGAAAAAACGAAAGTATGAAAATAACGAACCTGAATCCACTGGATTAGATGGAAACAATGAAAAGTAGAAAATCGAAGTGAAAAAAGGAAAACTGAGACCACGAGAGATTTTAGAAGAAATCCAAAATGGAGAAAAAGAGAAAGAGAAATACTGTGCGAGATGCTAACAGTCTATCAGGACAGAGCTGAGTGGTGAAATCTTGGTTAGTCAAATGGACTCGGGAAATAGCTAGAGAGAGGGTAGCCCTCTCCAGAGAGTTTAACTAATGAGGAATTTCACCATGTCGGAATTTCCTATTTTTGACCCCAAAATCGGATTAGGCACCTCAAAAAACCTCCTACGGCAAACTTTCAGCCCGAACTTTCTAATTTACGAATAAACAAAACAGTGTAGAAAATACGAACGTTTAAAAATTACCGGGAAAATGACGTCATCCTGGAATAGTTCATTTATGGCCGCTTGAAGCGCTGAGATCGAGAAATCTATAGCCCTCAGATGCAAAATTTCACAAAACAGTAAAGTTCAAAATCGAAAAACTGAAGAAAAAAATAGAAAAAGCAAGATGGGGAAAATTAGGTTTCCCCTGTTTTTGTTTGATAACTTTCCTCTTAGAAAACACGATTTCGTCGTCCCAATGTGCAACACTGGGAGGAGACTGCAATCCGAACAGCCAATCAGCGAGCATTCCCGCTTCACGTTGAAGAGGTCCGTTTTCCCGGTTATTTTTTGAAATCATAAATTTTGATTGTCTCCCAAAAATAACAGGAGACTTATTTTCCGAAATCAGCCCGATTTTCATCTATCCCACACCATTAACTTTTCAGGAAAAATGCAAACAGAATTCGGTGAAATTCCTCATTCTACCATCTACCGACAGATGGTGTAAGGTTCCTGATTCGTAGAGTAGCGCACTGTCACATACTATGTGCCGAAAACGTAAGCATGATCACTAAAAGTACATTTTGTTGACTTACAGATTCAAGTTCTTTCTCCAGATTTTTGTGCTCAACGCGGAAGCTGATGAATTCTTCAGCTTTTTGGGCTTGATTGTCTGTTATGGCGCGGACTTGAGAGACGAATAGATTGATACAGTCGACGTCTTCCAAAATCGACAACTTCAGCATTTCTCGAAGGGTGTTCCAAGAGCTCCTATTCATCCATTCAATGGACATTTTCAACGGGACCAGACTCACATAAAATGGCCCGACCATTTGAGAACTGTTCCAAACGAAAAATGACACAATAAGAATATGCTTATCACAAGCAGCATGGCATGCACACAAAAATACACTCATCACGTCAAGAAAATGTGGATTCATTTACCTGGGGATTTTCGCAATCTGCTGACCAAAAAATTTGGATGCTCTGAAATTCCTATTCCAATCTTCACTTTTAATCGACTTGTAAGATTTAAAGAACGACTCTACGTCCACTCGACTTATTGATAACCATGATCCCCACGTAGTACTGTATTCTTGGAGTTGAGTAAAAAGTACGTCAATGCAGGAGGTAACAGCTGCGAACTTGTGGTTGTTTCTGAGAAAATATAAACGGGAAATGTGAGAATATTAGAGGAATTGAGAACAGAGGAGTAAGATTTTGGTCTGGCTTGTTTTGCCAATATTTCTTTCTTTACCTCCAAAGAAAAGTTAGTTAAAACACAAATGGTATTACGTCACCTATTTGGGCAAGTAATGTAAATTGAATCTACAAATAAATAAAAACTATTCGCGTTTTAATAAAAACGGAGTTGAGTAGAAAGTTGTCTATTTCCACGAAAATAATGAGTTACAAGTTAAATCGATTTCGACGGTTATGTCATCATCAGTAACAAACAATAACTGATGAATTTTCGTGGAAAAAGACAACGTTCTACTCAACTCCGTTTTTATTAAAATGGTTTTCCACAATCTCATCGCGAGTGATTTTATTCGTATTCGTATTTTCTTCACAGGTTCCAAAACTCAACATTAATTTCATCTCTGCACTGAACATTTCGAAGATAATTGAAGGTCTCACTTCCCTTTTGGATTCTACGAAAAATTATGTTTCTTGTGGCATTCTTCTTATTTTTATAACATCTACGCCCACGCACTTGTTTATTTCCAAAAGTTATACTTAATTTTTCAAGGATTTTTGAAATTCATTAAAGCACCTACCTAGATAATTGAAAAACTAAAAGATTGCAGCAGGAATCATAAAAATCGGACAATAAGTCCCAGAGAAAAACGCTGCAAATTATTACACAATGGTTTATTATTTTTCTATATAATCGTCTATAAAGCCACCGACATGAAGAGAAACATCGATGGCATTTCGGTCAGCTTTAATTTGAACGGAGATTAGGCCTCTTTTGCGATTCACACTCGTGTTTCTGATTTATCGTACGTTTATTATTTTTATGGTTTATTGGTTTTTAATGGTTTATTATTTTTCTATACAATCGTCTATAAAGCCACCAACCATCCAACATGAAGAAAAATACTTGGAAAATGTCACCACACGCATATTTAAGCAAAAACCTCTTTTTTGGCCGGTTATTTGCCCATAACTTCTATACGAATTAAGCGATCGGAATAGTTCGACGTTAGGACCAACTAGACCCCAAATGGAGTCTATGTGCGAAAGATCGGGTTTTTTAGACCGATTCTAAGGCCTTTTATGGCCCGGACGGCGAACGGCGGACGGACATTGCAAATTTGGCAAATTTGGATTCTACGCACCTTGAAACGTAAAGTGACAAAGTTTGAGGGGGGGTTATAAAAATTTTTTGCGATACGATCACATAGGCTTATTATTAGAAATAATAAACCAAAAGGGAAAACCCCGTTTATTATTATTGACTGAGACACCCTTAACAACGGTTCAGAACAGATCCTATCCCCACCCTGTAGTTACGTAGTAGCATTATGCATGATTTATTTTTGTATTAAATTTAGGATGCTCTGCTCAGAGCATCCTTTTTTCATTTCATTCACTGAGGAAAATCAAGCTTTGCCGGAAACTAGTTTATCAACAACAAACGAGGGTTTTTCCGCACACGCCCCTGCAGAGTAACCTCAGAGGTAGCCACATTTAAATAAAATCAGATTCCGAAACCAGCATACTAAGAAATAATTACTATGCCTAATAGTAATTACTGATATTAGAAATAATTACTAATAAATAAATAAGTACCATGCCTATCCTTACACAAGAAGTTTACTATTACTTAAAGCGACTGAAAACGAGATGCTTACTTATCTTTGATGGTAGAATAAAGTTTTTCGTCGCCAATTCCTTTAATTTCCAGGAGTTTGTCAATAGAATCCTTGATTTTCTTGAAGTATTCTCTTTTGACGACACATAAACTTGGGGAATATTCAACCTTCTGATTTCTGCACAAAAAATGTGTGAATCATAGCAAATTAAAAGTAAGTAACTCGTGTACGGAGAAAATGTTTTAAAAAGTTGACGCGAAGTTTCTATTCTATTTTTGTCTATTTTGGTAGACTATCAAAGGATCAGACAGCTAATAGGCACAATAAATCATTTGAATTCAATAATTTGTAAATTCCAACTTTTAACCCAGATTGGCAACGTACTTATACACCAACATAATCTGCATTTCGGGAAGATGTTCCTCGATTGTATTCAAATACCACTTGTATTTCACGTCAAGCACTTTACAAATTTGTAAATCTATATGCCTTCTCCAGGCCATTGTGTCGGTAAACTGAAAAACAATAACAACGTGAGTCGTCAATTACTGTAAGAGATATCAAGTCAAATATACAGTAAATCTTTACACTACTTTTGGAAGCTTACTTTTTCCTCAACCTCCTCAACTACAGATCGTATTTCACTTAGCGTTCTCAGCCACACATCATTTTGCTTTATGAAGTCGGAAACAGGAGCCAAGGCCAACGTTTCTACCTGGAAGGATCAAAATGATGAACTATTTCCATGTCGTGTTCAAGCATTTGTAGATGAGTACATGTCAGCATCAAATATCCGAATTTGTATGGAAACTCAGGTTGAAGTATTTCCAGATAGCTATTGGGAATAGCAACTGACTGGCAAGTATGTACTGTTTGCAGATGGAAAGAATGCGGATGGTTTGGTGAGGTGTCCATGTGTATTACAGTCCCAAAAACATCCTCCTTCTTCTACCTGCCACTCAAGCCAGGGAAAATGAGACCGAGGGTTGTTGACTACCGACCAATGATAAACAAGAAGGATTGATTTTCACAGACCGTTCGCGTACTTTAAGGCAGTGGTTCCCAATTATATACATGGTGTTGACCAAACTTCAAGGATCGATCGCACATCTAATTTAAGTAAGAAAATGTATCGTAGCATCGTTTTTTTAACCCCTTGTTTTTCCTAGTTTTTTCAATTTCAATTTTTTTCGTGTTCTTGAACATATTACTGAAATTACCAGAACTACCTTAATTTACTGTAAACATGTAAAAATAAGGGCATCGTTAGAAAGGACCCCAAATTTCCCATTTTCCTACAAAAAAATTATTTTTAGTAAAGGTTGGTGCTTTTTTCAAATTTTAAAGGCGAATGAAGAGTAAACCTGAAGGGCAAGTGAACTCACAATCGAGATGGGATTCTTTCCTAACAATTGGCAGAGTGGAGGGGCTCTCTAACTCATTATGACTCGAGTTGCTCAATGCTCAAATTACGAAGGTCTGAGATATGGAGGCTCGGCCCTTTCCTCACCCTGACTCACCAGGCTACCTAAGATTTTGGTCGTCCATGTTAGCAGGTATACCCTTTGAAAAATTGGCCAGCCGCATTCATTCTATCTGCGAACAGTACACCTGAGGGACCTTCTCCAGCCTGGAGCTACACAATATTTCTTCTCAATAACATTAAGTTCATTTTAACGAATTAAATTCAACTAACTAGGTCCACTGCGCACAAAGGCTTCGGCACAAAGACAACTCGGTCCAGCTAGGAAATCTAAGGAGCTCACCAATATTTAACAGTTTCGGATGATGAAAGTAAAAGTTGATTTCGAATTACGAATAGAAAACGAGCTAAAGACTGTAAGGCCTAATTCCAATGTGATAATAATCTTTTCAATCATGATGACATTTTGTTTTGACTCTTAATAGACCATTGGAGTCAGAGGGGACACGCTAGAAAGAACACTAAATGAAAATTGCATCAGTAAATATTACCCTGGTCTTTTATTATAATTTGGAGGGAAAAATAAGTCCTTGGTTGTATTAATACAATGTATTCACACTATTTATAAATCACGATGTTATTATCGGAAAATTATTTTGGTTGGAAAATTAAATTGGATTGGACTCGAAAATGGCGCCTCAAATTAAACGAAACCAAATCCACTCATGTGAACTACACCAACAAAAAAATTACAAATATGCCGCTGATATTGAATCAATGCACAGTCCCATATTCCAACTCAGCTAAGTATCTGGGAATGACACTAGATACGAAGCTGAAGTGGAAAGAACACGTCAAAAAGAAAAAGGAACAGCTAACAATCAAATTCAGAAAACTGTATTGGCTCCTGGGCCGACAATCACAGCTTAGCTTACACAACAAAGTGCTGCTATACAAATCAGTACTTATGCCAATTTGGAACTATGGTATACAGCTATGGGGATGTACAGCTAAAAGTAACATGAAAATTATTCAAACGTTCCAAAATAAGACACTGAGGAGTATTGTGAATGCTCCGTGGTACGTTCGTAATGATGACCTCCACAAGGACCTCAAAATTGAGACTATTAGCGAGGTAGCAAAAAGATACGCGAGAAACTACGAAAAGAGGCTTGACGCACACACAAACCCAGAGGCCATCCAGCTTCTGGACAACACTCTAGAAATCCGACGTCCAAGAAGGACCAAGCCACTGGACCGTGGATGCTGAAGTGCAACTTTAATGTAGTGAAAGTCATTGGACTAACACTTACATGAGAAATGCGTAATATATATGTGAAGTAGAATTTACTTCATCTAGATATTTAATATCTAGATAGTTACCTGATGTACAATACCTTAAATTTAACTAGTTGATATATTGACAAATAAACGCTCTTAAAAAATATCGGAAAGTCAAACTGGAATGGAATTTTCCTCGAGTCCCCACAATCACCTGTTGGCAGGTTGACACCTGTTAGTGATTGTGTGGAGTACCTCGTCATCCAACATCCTTGATACCAGCCCTAGGGTAATAGGTAGGGAGGAGAGATATAGATGGCGCGGGGGGAGCGGGTTAAGACCTATCAGTTCGAATAAGTGCCAAGAAGGACGCGGGTGTTGACGCCACAGATTACTCTAGCAGAGATTCCAAAATCAGACAACCCCATTGCACTTGGTCCATATCAGGATGCAGTAAATGTAAATACGAATATATTAACCACTAAGAACCCAAGCATCGAAATTTTGACTGGCTAATTTTTTTTCTTATTCTTTCAATCAATTGGCTTAAAAAAGAAGGAAATGATGAGAAAAAGCAAAAAAATATTATTTTCTCAAAAATTACTGAGAAATTTAGAAGCAACAAGGGGCAGACTTATTCCAAACCCGCAATACACGTGTTGCTTGAAAGCAACATGGGGCCTTCTTGGCTCCTTCAGGCGAAAAAAACGACTCAAAGAATCATTATCCAAATATTTTACTTAGGAAGTCTGGTAAAAATATACAAAATGAGAACAAGTTTCTGTAAAAAGGAACAACTTCATTACTAGTTTTTCATCAGCCTTGAGTTTCAAGAAAAATCACAAACCACTTGTGGACAATCTCCACACCAATGCTAGAAAATAAGAGTCTTACAGACTTTTTTAACTAACATTTTACTGATTAGAAAAATAGCCGGTAATTTTTCTCATAAAAAACAGTCTTACACATTTTAGTACAAAAAGTAAGAATAAGTTCATATCACAAACAACTTACTCCCTACAACAATAAGAATACTTTTGCTCATTTAATGTACTTAAGAATGGAAGGAGATAGTGGAAGGTGGTTGAACGAGGTTTTTTAAATTTTCTCTCAACTAACAGAAATGCCCATGAAATTGGACTGTTAGTATTTTATTTTTGGATTTGAACTGTGGGAATTGAATAATAAATGTTTACTAGTATTATTGGAGACCAAGAATCGAGAAAAGTAACATGCGCGGTGTGTAAATTATATATTTTTCGCTCGATAGGTTAGTTTTAGAGTACCTTATTCTACTTCACTTTCTGTCTATCGTGACAAGTCACTGACCATCGCCACACAACTAACATTCTTGAAATATTTATACGAAGATCTCCTCTCACGTCGGAGCATCCGAATCACTCACATAAGTGGAGCAATTTATAATGGATTAACTCCAATAGTGTCGTACCTAGGGCTATTGTCATGTTTTGATTAATTTGATTCCTCGCCATCAAAGATAGAGTAGCTTTGTATATTACAGTCAGTCAGCTCAAGAATGATCTTTCCAAGGGCCACACTAGCGCTCTCATCGGCATCAGCAGAATCTTTCTATAAACCCAATTTTGTTGGAGTAAAAGAAAATCTTGGTGGGATGTTGGGGTCAGTTATTTCTCATTAAGTACAGAACCAAGGAATAAGGTGGAGAAGGTCACTTCATAGAGGGATCTATGCTATTAGAAGGTACCTCGAAGGCCCTATTACAGTGTGTCAACTCGAGATTTTATTTTTCTTGAGTTATTATGTATTTACTATTACGTTTTCTTACACAATCGCTAGCTGGAATATCAAGCTAGCCAGCGGCCAAAAGGTTTTTTTTTTAAGTGGATAAACTGTTGCAGATAAAAATCGGACTTCCGAAAAGATACCTCAAGATATTAAGGGTTAACGGAGTGTTTCATATTAGTTGGGGTAAATCTAGAGACGGTTTCCTATAAATCTCATCAACATCAGATAAACGTGATTTTACCTTAACACTTCCTACGATTTAATAGCACAATTTTCCTCAAAATTAGGGGAAGTTTTTAGGGGGGCTCAAGTAGAACGCACGTTTATTTCACTATGATTTGTAGGAGCTGTGGTTGGGATCTTCCCTCTCATGAAAAACTGAGTCGGGCACTCAGACTGAAACATCCTTCCCGCCAAGTTGCTACCAGTAAGGACCGAGCCAAACACTTTCCATCAATTCATGTGGATAACAAACTATTAATGTAACCAAGGCGACTCTTAATGGTCCAACAATGTAATATGAAGGATCATCTACAATTTTGAATCCACCAACACCAGTAATACAACATACCTTTAACCAGTAGCAGGTAATACAAAATGTATTATATTATCAGTTGTTGAAATTTGTAGAATACATACCTTCCTCATGACTATGGAATGATAATTGACGAGCCGATTGTTTTCATTAGCGAGGTTCTCGACGGCGGCCTGCATTCTCTTTATGTAATCGTTGACTTCTCTGGAGTTTTCCCACGTGACCGAATGCTCAGTTTGGACTAGACGAGCGAGTTCTCGCGCCGAATTCAGCATCATAGGGCTTTGGGAAGTAATAATGCGCTCGCTCATTGTATTGTGAAATGATGCGACCTGAAAATGATAAATAAGACTGTCGTTAATTGTTTTTTACAGAGACAAATAAAGTAAATGTGGAATTACCATAGATTGGATGTATTGGACGAGACATGTATATTTATACCTATTTGTTAAAATATTTTAGATAGTTTCGCCTTCATTAATTTTTGAGAGACGTTTGAGAATCAGAGAAACGAATGTGAGAAAGGAGAAAGTTATTTTTTTAATTGTTGATGGCGTCGTACCTTAAATGCGCTGTGATTGGGTGAGGCTAGCTCATTCATCTCATTTCAGGGTTAACACAAGGCCTTAATAATGATAATGGGGTATTTCGGTGGGTCGGAAATTCAGGTTTTTGACCTCAAATTTGGATTCAGCACCCTTGAAAACCTATATACTCCAACTTTAAGCCCAATGATACTATAACATGTGGTAGAAAAATTAATTAAAGAGATCACACGTTTGAAAAAGGCGGGTCGCTATAAATGCACACACACAAGGCAAGGACTACGCCACGCGCCTGTGTGAGTAGTATTTTGTAGTATCCAAGAGGTCCTCCAAGGGTTTCTGTGCATGGATACTTTTTTCAAAGGCAGTTGGCTAGCTACGTCACGATTGGCTAGCTATGTCACACCATTCAAATCTTCAACTTTCCTAAGCTTCTCTGATTTTTTAAAAACATTTTCTCGACGAACAGACCCAATTACCGTTATTCCTGAGCCTTACTCTTTTGGAAAAAAAATATAAAAAATTGACTGAAATACCCCATTGGATTATTTAACGAACTTTGTGAAATTCGAATTATGATTATTTCCCAAGGCGCTCGACGATGTAGTTCTACACACACTCACATACAACACGCATTTCACAAGATCTGATAGGATGAAAACATCCTATCGATAAGGAGAAAACTTTTTACCACTTTTACAACTTTTTAACACTTTACAGGCAAGATTCAAATTCAAATTCAAATTCAAACTGGTTTTTATTTGCAAAATCCATGTACATGACAATGCAAACGTCGAGATTAAACAACGAAAAAAAAAAAAAACACAAAGCATCAAAACAGCAATAATTTAGACTCTATGATACAGTTATTTATTTATTTATTTATTTATTTATTTATTACGGGCAAGCCCAATTACATTTTAAAAATAAAATAATACGTCATAACAGTAATACGTCGTAACAGTTCACAAACAAACTCGACTACATGAAAATGGAGCAACCCAGACGAACTTATGGGCGTGAGGCGAATGTGATATCATAAAACTCATTAACACTGTACAACTCTGCCTCGATAAGAATATCCTTCAGGGCTCTTTTGAAAGCGGGGATGGGCAAACTCTGCAGCCTCTCCGGTAGCCGATTAAACAGACGAAGAATTAAAGATTAAAGAATGCGTCAAATAATGTTGAAAGACAATGTCGTCTTGTAATAATGAAATAAGCTGGCGTACTCCATCCAGATCAAATGCCTCATAGTAACAGCAGCCAGCTGAAGGGGCCAAGGGAGCCCCGACCACGCCCTGTCCCACCCTCCACGGTGGCGTCCCTAACCAAAATCGCACCTGCAGCCTCGATTGAGGCACCACCCCCGTCACTCTGGCCCCCACAACCACTGCCATCATAACAAAGATTTCACGAATAAGTCAAACTAGAAAAAAACATTGTGGAGAATAATCAAAAAAATAAACCAACGAACTATCAATATCATTGAGCAGCTATTTGAAACGGAGCATTGTCCTTCAAAAAAATATCAATTTGTTCACATTCTATTAGCTCAGAATTCAACTTAATGTAATTAAGGTAAACGTACTATTATTCGACACTGCGTCACTAGTCGACACCTCCTCCAATAAATGAGAAAAACTAAGGATATAGGACACTATTTGCAGTTCCAGGAGAAGGTTTTGATTGAACTATGTCTTTTGAATGTTTGTGGGGAGTTTGCCATGGAAATGTGCAGGAAAAGAAAAAAATGGAAAGTTAGTCTTCAGTTCGTCTGAGTTTGAGTTGATTCTTCCCTGGAAGGCTAAGGAGCAAGTGTGTTAATATGCATTTTTCAACTTTTAGCGGCCAATATATTTTAATTATTCATGACTGTATGTCTTCTTTAGGGTTTTTGGCTCATGTTTATCCAACATACTTGCCAGTTTAACCATTCGTTGACTATTTTCTAGGCATGTCGACTACCGACGCAAAAATCGCTCATTTTCACTTGTCGACAGGGTGGTGTCGACAATTGGTAATCTCCTCCGAGTCGGTAGTCGACATGGTTTAGACTTTTCAAGGTGGAAAAAAATACTCTCTAACATCAAAATTTCCACTCGCGTCTTACGTTTTAGGTCTTTCCGAACATTATTGGTTCCGGGTCAGTCTGTCTGTCATGAAATCTTTGTAACGGGCAAACCTGCAAGTTATTTTCCGATTTCGATGAAATTTTCAGGGATTGTGAGGGTTGGCGCGTAGATGGTTCCCTAGGAAAACCATTGGCCCCAGGCTGAAAGAGAGCGGTGAATTGCCAAAGAAAGTGTGAACTAATCGATTTCATGCTGTAAGTAAGTACATAGATGTAATATTTCCCACTGGTTTTACTGTGATTGATTATAATCAAAATAAAGAAAATAAAGAAGTGAAATTATATAAGAACCTGTTTTGATTTTGCTGCACAAATCATATGTCACCACACATGTCGACTACTGATACAAATCCCGTGTCGACTACTAGCACACCTATGTCGACTTCTGAAGAAATCTTTTTTCCCCCTGTCGACTACTAGTGCGTTTACCTTATACAAATTTACGCGCTACTATCATCCCAGCAGCAAGTTAATAAACCGCATCAATGGATGTTTTACTGCCTGAATGTTTGATGGCACGCTTCCAGTGTCCACAAACAAAGAAACCCTGTAGTTCCACTCATCCGGTGGTTACACAGCACAGCGTCCACAGTGATGACGTCATTTCACAAAAACAACTCCACCTGATAGGCTTCACTTTTACGATTATCGGCATAAGAGGAGCAAATTTCGTGCAGAATCAATTTCAATTTTGGTGAAATAACTGAAATGAGAATTCTGAGCAGATTAGAATGAGAAAAAAAGTTCGTGAAATTCTCAAGCATTAGCAATCATGAACGAAATTTTCCCCCAAACACATCAATCAGTTCTTTACCTGAAATAAGAGCTTCGCCTGCTCCATAAATTGCTTTGCTTTTGACGCTGCATCAACTACCCTCTGATCAACAGTGTATCCATAAGCAGTCAACTTTCGAGTATCATTTATAAGGTCAAAAAGTTTGTCGGAAAAATTGACTTGGAGTAGCTTCTCACTTTGGAAATACACAACTGGATCTGTAGTGGCAAATCTGAAAATATGCGAATAAGTAATCAATGAGTTACAGTAATTTTAGCTCAATTATTGAGTACGAAAATCATATTGATTTATCGAAAAGGTGAAACTAAGAGCTGAAGAAATATTAAGAAATTCGTATAATGATGATAGAGAACCACGAGTTATTTTGTAATTTGCCATTTTGGCAGATCTCAGATTCTGGCATACCTAAATTCGTTTGCTTTCAAGGCAATAAGCATTTTGTCAGTCCAGGATTTAAATTGTCGTTCCACCAATTCTTTCAGTTTATTCCTCAGTTCAGTTATATCCGCAATGAGTTCATCGTATCCTCTCATGTCAAACAGGGCATCTTTAGCAAATTTTGAGAAGATTTCAAGCTGAAAAAATTGCGGGGTTAGTTAATATTGTTAAGGATTGAGATACTTTCAAATGGTATTGCAATTATAATGAGAGATCCCAGGTGATCTAATATTGTTTAAGATCATCAATAAAAAGTTTAGTTCCGTGTTTGACTCCAATTGTCTGGTTCAGAGTTGTATATTTGTATTTTATTGTATTCTCAACAGTATAAAATGTGTTCTGTTCACCTTCTGGACTCCAACTTTAGAGAACCTTTTGCATAGTTTGATGCCTCAGGAATGCCTCTCATTATGTATGATATTCCAGGAAAAATTATCCCTCTCATTGTTATCTTCAGGGATAACTTTTTTTTGGAAGAACAAACACACTTGAAAAGTTCACTCATGATTATAGCAGGAAGGGCGCTTTGGGAAACTTAACGTTGAAGTGAATCCCTCAAGTCTACCCTAGGTGAAAAATCATCGGAGATTTGCTAAGCCATTCACCATCACGCCGCCAGTGCTGATCTGACCGCCTAAGTGTTGTGTCAATGTGCGTGTTGTACAATCTTGTCATGGACAACGATACTCTCCTGTACTACACAGTGGTTTGCCTCCACATCAAGAAGAGAAAACCCAAAAGTAAATGAGTGAAACAATGGCTCCTCAAGAGAAACCATTTCATTCATGTGAAATTATTGAATTACCTAGTAGTCTAACCTGGAAACTGGAGAAATTATTTGAGAATGGATGATTAGTCGTGCCATCTCCTATTTCATTTGACATATCCACTGGAAAGATACACCCGTGAGGAAATTTATCATCCCTCAAGATAGGCTCGTGGCTACCCTGCGATGTTTAGCCACATGGATGCACTATGACGAGCTGAAGTTTTGCATTTTGATTTATTATTTTCAATAGTGAACCTTTGGATTCGACCAAGAAAAACATTTTTTGGTTTAAAATTAGTTTGTTTCCATCACGAGGTAGGTACGTGAAATCGCTGCAAATTATTACACAAGGGTTTATTATTTTTCCGAATAAATCACTCGCCTGAAAAGAGGACAGCTTTGCCATTCCCACTACCTTCCAACCATAGGTACTACAAACCTACAACATAGTACCAACTTCACAACCAAGTTTATTTTTAAGAAATAAACGCATCACACTCAATTCGTTGAAACAGGGATTGAAGTTGCCTTAAACATTATGACACGTTATTACTGGTTGCTAAGGACGCAACACTGAGTACCTACAACTCGAGGAAACGAACAACGATCGGATTTTGGTCAGCTAAAATTTCAACAGAGATTAGTCCTCTTTTGCGATTCATAATCGTGTTTCTGATTTATCATAAGTCCAACACTTTAGTTCTCATGGGGTGCGAAAGGTTGGTCCTACAAAGCTCTGGGTGGTCTCATTCGATTCTAAAAATTCAATACTATTTTAAATTGGTGGAAAAACAATACCTTTACATAGACAGTTTTTTAGCTAGGGCGTTTTGAAAATTGCAGCCCACAGAAGTGACCGACATCACCCAAAAGCGTCGGGGCAAAACTCCAAATACCAAATTTCATCAAAATCGGTCGATGGTGACTAACGAAAGTGCGGTTTCCGGCTGACGGACGGAAAAGTTTTTATTCGATTTTCGGATTCTACGCACCTTGAAAAGTAAACCTACAAATTTTTAGGGGGGGGGATTACATTTTATTTCTTGGTCGATTCCGAAGGTTCATTATTGAAAATAATAAACCAAAATCGAATAAGGATTTTGCCGTCCGCCCAGCGTACGTGGCACTTTCCTTAGTTACCTACCATGGAATGTTAAAATTTGGTATTTCACATACCACAATATGGTATATGAGATAAGATAAAATGGGGGACCCATATATTACATGGGCCGATGTTATCTTAAAGTTCATCTTTTGTTCATAAAATGTCTTCTCATTTAAATAGATACAAGGTTTGTTCCAGCGCGCATGTTGAGTTCATGAACTGATGCGTTCCAGCAACGCCAAGTTCGAGAACTTGCAAACATGAACCGCGTTCCAGTGCCTCTCAGTTCATGAACTTTCTTACACCCAACCTGCACACAACCCGCGCGCATGTTGAGTTCATGAACTGATGCGTTCCAGCGGCGCCAAGTTCGAGAACTTGCAAACATGAACCGCGTTCCAGTGCCTCTCAGTTCATGAACTTTCTTACACCCAACCTGCACACAACCCGCGCGCATGTAGAGTTCATGAACTGATGCGTTCCAGCGGCGCCAAGTTCGAGAACTTGCAAACATGAACCGCGTTCCAGTGCCTCTCAGTTCATGAACTTTCTTACACCCAACCTGCACACAACCCGCGCGCATGTTGAGTTCATGAACTGATGCGTTCCAGCGGCGCCAAGTTCGAGAACTTGCAAACATGAACCGCGTTCCAGTGCCTCTCAGTTCATGAACTTTCTTACACCCAACCTGCACACAACCCGCGCGCATGTAGAGTTCTTGAACTGATGCGTTCCAGCGGCGCCAAGTTCGAGAACTTGCAAACATGAACCGCGTTCCAGTGCCTCTCAGTTCATGAACTTTCTTACACCCAACCTGCACACAACCCGCGCGCATGTAGAGTTCATGAACTGATGCGTTCCAGCGGCGCCAAGTTCGAGAACTTGCAAACATGAACCGCGTTCCAGTGCCTCTCAGTTCATGAACTTTCTTACACCCAACCTGCGCACAACCCACGCGCATGTAGAGTTCATGAACTGATGCGTTCCAGCGGCGCCAAGTTCGAGAACTTGCAAACATGAACCGCGTTCCAGTGCCTCTCAGTTCATGAACTTTCTTACACCTAACCTGCGCACAACCCGCGCGCATGTTGAGTTCATGAACTGATGCGTTCCAGCGGCGCCAAGTTCGAGAACTTGCAAACATGAACCGCGTTCCAGTGCCTCTCAGTTCATGAACTTTCTTACACCCAACCTGCACACAACCCGCGCGCATGTAGAGTTCTTGAACTGATGCGTTCCAGCGGCGCCAAGTTCGAGAACTTGCAAACATGAACCGCGTTCCAGTGCCTCTCAGTTCATGAACTTTCTTACACCCAACCTGCACACAACCCGCGCGCATGTAGAGTTCATGAACTGATGCGTTCCAGCGGCGCCAAGTTCGAGAACTTGCAAACATGAACCGCGTTCCAGCGCCTCTCAGTTCATGAACTTTCTTACACCTAACCTGCACACAACCCGCGCGCATGTAGAGTTCATGAACTGATGCGTTCCAGCGGCGCCAAGTTCGACAACTTGCAAACATGAACCGCGTTCCAGTGCCTCTCAGTTCATGAACTTTCTTACACCCAACCTGCACACAACCCGCGCGCATGTAGAGTTCATGAACTGATGCTTTCCAGCTGCGCCAAGTTCGAGAACTTGCAAACATGAACCGCGTTCCAGCGCTTCCAGTTCATGAACTTTCTTACACCTAACCTGCACACAACCCGCACGCATGTTGAGTTCATGAACTGATGCGTTCCAGCGGCGCCAAGTTCGAGAACTTGCAAACATGAACCGCGTTCCAGCGCCTCTCAGTTCATGAACTTTCTTACACCCAACCAGCACACAACCCGCGCGCATGTTTTTTTTTTTTTTTTTTTTTCAACGTGATTTATTATTGCAACTGAATATTAAATACAATCCATCTAGCAATATTACATATCATTATTACACTCCTTGAGAGCCCGTTTACAGTAAAACGCAGTCCCTTCTCATAACAGAATCTTCAACACTGAGCTATAACTGCACTTTAACTGCACTAACTAAGTCCAGTGGTTTTTTTCGCTTGAGTCGCCGGAGTTCATCTTGGTTGTCCAAAGCGTAGAGCATTTCCAGGTTTTCATGATTGTGGAGGCGTTGTTCGTGCTTCCTTGAGTACCTTGCGATAATTTCGTGGACTGTTTCCATCCCCAAGTCTCGATGAATATCATCGTTCCTCATGTACCAAGGTGCACGCACTATACTTCTCAGTATTTTGTTTTGGGAGGTTTGAATTTTGTTAATGTTTGATTTTTTGGCACAGCCCCATAACTGAATTCCATAGGTCCAGATAGGGCGAAGGATCTGCTTATAAATAAGCAGTTTATTGTGGAGAGAGAGACGAGAATTGCTTCCCATCAACCAATACATCTTTCTGAATTTGATTTTAATTTCCTCTTTTTTCTTTTCTATATGTTTTTTCCAGTTTAATTTGGAGTCGAGGGTCATACCCAAATATTTAACTGCATCGGTATGGGGTATTTTATTTGAATTGATCTCAACATCCATGACAGGAATTTTCGGTTAGTAAAGTTGATGTGAACTGATTTTGATTCATTCAACTTTATTCTCCACATATTGGTCCACTTAGTAACCTCAGTGATTGACTTCTGTAGATTACTAGTTGCAGCTTCGATATCATCATCGACGGAGAGGATAGCCGTATCATCTGCAAAGGTGGCAACAGTTGTACCTTCTCGTTGGGGTAAGTCCCTTGTGTACAGTAGATAAAGGACTGGCCCTAAGACACTCCCTTGCGGGACTCCAGCTTTTATTGGCTTCAAGCCAGAGTATTGGTCATCTTGCTTCACCCTGAAATGTCTGTTTTCAAGGTAGGATTTTAGCAGTAAGTAGTACTGTTTTGGGAGATCTCTGTGCAGTTTGTACTCCAATCCCTCGTGCCAAACCTTGTCAAAGGCCTGTGCCACATCCAAGAAGATACTAGCACATATTTTCTTACCTTCGAGGGCCTTTTCTATTATGTTAGTGATTCGATGGACTTGATCTATGGTTGAATGTTGTTTTCTGAATCCGAATTGGTGATTTGGAATTAAATTTCTATCTTCTATCAATGGTTTGAGACGTTTAAGAAGCAATTTTTCAAATAGCTTTGACATAACAGGGAGGAGCGATATTGGTCGATACCCCGTCTTCTCGTTTGGTGATTTTCCTGGTTTGGAGATCATGATGACTTCAGCAACTTTCCATTGGGAAGGTACGTGTTTCAGTCTAAATGTAGCATTGATAATGTGAAGCAATTTCATCACTGCTTTATCGGGGAGCTCTTTCACTACACGACCTGATATCAGGTCGTAGCCGGGCGTTTTTTTTGCATTAATGTTGCTTTTTATTTCATCCTTAAGTTCCTTCAGTGTCACTGGAAGTATTTCGAGTTCGTCAATTTTTTCCGTCCGAGTTGTATTTTCGTCTGGTATTTGATTTGGTAATGGTTGAAAAGTTTCGAAGAGATGTTCAGCAAAAAGGTCTGCTTTCTCTATATTACTTCTGGCCCAAGTTCCATCCTCCTTTTTGATTGGAGGTGAGAGGACTTTGGGACGTTTCAAGTTTTTGGTAACCTTGTAGAGAGAGTACTCCGTATCTTTCTCCGCAGTCAGTGTAGTTAGAAAGTGATCAACTGATTCATTTTCCATGGTTCTGATTAGGTGTTTAAGTTTGTTTGCGTATCTGTTAAGTATTGTTTTGTTTTCGGATGTTCTATTATTTTTCGGATGTTCTATTATTGATTGAGTTCATGAACTGATGCGTTCCAGCGGCGCCAAGTTCGAGAACTTGCAAACATGAACCGCGTTCCAGCGCCTCTCAGTTCATGAACTTTCTTACACCTAACCTGCACACAACCCGCGCGCATGTAGAGTTCATGAACTGATGCGTTCCAGTGGCGCCGAGTTCGAGAACTTGCAAACATGAACCGCGTTCCAGCGCCTCTCAGTTCATGAACTTTCTTACACCTAACCTGCGCACAACCCGCATGCATGTAGAGTTCATGAACTGATGCGTTCCAGCAGCGCCGAGTTCGAGAACTTGCAAACATGAACCGCGTTCCAGCGCCTCTCAGTTCATGAACTTTCTTACACCTAACCTGCGCACAACCCGCGCGCATGTTGAGTTCATGAACTGATGCGTTCCAGCGGCGCCAAGTTCGAGAACTTGCAAACATGAACCGCGTTCCAGCGCCTCTCAGTTCATGAACTTTCTTACACCCAACCTGCACACAACCCGCGCGCATGTAGAGTTCATGAACTGATGCGTTCCAGCGGCACCAAGTTCGAGAACTTGCAAACATGAACCGCGTTCCAGCGCCTCTCAGTTCATGAACTTTCTTACACCTAACCTGCGCACAACCCGCACGCATGTAGAGTTCATGAACTGATGCGTTCCAGCAGCGCCGAGTTCGAGAACTTGCAAACATGAACCGCGTTCCAGCGCCTCTCAGTTCATGAACTTTCTTACACCTAACCTGCACACAACCCGCACGCATGTTGAGTTCATGAACTGATGCTTTCCAGCGGTGCCAAGTTCGAGAACTTGCAAACATGAACCGCGTTCCAGCGCCTCTCAGTTCATGAACTTTCTTACACCTAACCTGCACACAACCCGCGCGCATGTAGAGTTCATGAACTGATGCGTTCCAGCGGCGCCAAGTTCGAGAACTTGCAAACATGAACCGCGTTCCAGCGCCTCTCAGTTCATGAACTTTCTTACACCTAACCTGCGTACGACCCGCGCGCATGTTGAGTTCATGAACTGATGCGTTCCAGCGGCGCCGAGTTCGAGAACTTGCAAACATGAACCGCGTTCCAGCGCCTCTCAGTTCATGAACTTTCTTACACCTAACCTGCGCACGACCCGCGCGCATGTTGAGTTCATGAACTGATGCGTTCCAGCGGCGCCAAGTTCGAGAACTTGCAAACATGAACCGCGTTCCAGCGCCTCTCAGTTCATGAACTTTCTTACACCTAACCTGCGCACAACCCGCGCGCATGTAGAGTTCATGAACTGATGCGTTCCAGCGGCACCGAGTTCGAGAACTTGCAAACATGAACCGCGTTCCAGCGCCTCTCAGTTCATGAACTTTCTTACACCTAACCTGCGCACGACCCGCGCGCATGTTGAGTTCATGAACTGATGCGTTCCAGCGGCGCCAAGTTCGAGAACTTGCAAACATGAACCGCGTTCCAGCGCCTCTCAGTTCATGAACTTTCTTACACCTAACCTGCGCACGACCCGCGCGCATGTTGAGTTCATGAACTGATGCGTTCCAGCGGCGCCGAGTTCGAGAACTTGCAAACATGAACCGCGTTCCAGCGCCTCTCAGTTCATGAACTTTCTTACACCTAACCTGCGTACGACCCGCGCGCATGTTGAGTTCATGAACTGATGCGTTCCAGTGGCGCCGAGTTCGAGAACTCGCAAACATAAACCGCGTTCCAGCGCTTCCAGTTCATGAACTTTCTTACACCTAACCTGCGCACAACCCGCACGCATGTAGAGTTCATGAACTGATGCGTTCCAGCAGCGCCGAGTTCGAGAACTTGCAAACATGAACCGCGTTCCAGCGCCTCTCAGTTCATGAACTTTCTTACACCTAACCTGCGCACAACCCGCGCGCATGTTGAGTTCATGAACTGATGCGTTCCAGCGGCGCCAAGTTCGAGAACTTGCAAACATGAACCGCGTTCCAGCGCCTCTCAGTTCATGAACTTTCTTAGACCTAACCTGCACACAACCCGCGCGCATGTAGAGTTCATGAACTGATGCGTTCCAGCGGCGCCAAGTTCGAGAACTTGCAAACATGAACCGCGTTCCAGCGCCTCTCAGTTCATGAACTTTCTTACACCTAACCTGCGCACGACCCGCGCGCATGTTGAGTTCATGAACTGATGCGTTCCAGCGGCGCCGAGTTCGAGAACTTGCAAACATGAACCGCGTTCCAGCGCCTCTCAGTTCATGAACTTTCTTACACCTAACTTGCGCACGACCCGCGCGCATGTTGAGTTCATGAACTGATGCGTTCCAGCGGCGCCGAGTTCGAGAACTTGCAAACATGAACCGCGTTCCAGCGCCTCTCAGTTCATGAACTTTCTTACACCTAACCTGCGTACGACCCGCGCGCATGTTGAGTTCATGAACTGATGCGTTCCAGCGGCGCCGAGTTCGAGAACTCGCAAACATAAACCGCGTTCCAGCGCTTCCAGTTCATGAACTTTCTGCACTCATCGAAGGCAGGGTTGTGAACTCGAACTGAAGGGTAGCCTGTGCCGTTCACGTGAAACCTACTAAATTTTTCATTTGTTGACCAGTTTTCACGCTGATCACTTGGCTCCATTCTCAAACTTTCTTTTCCTTGTGCTGAGCCCCTCTTTCTCGAAGACCGAGTTGTCTTTAGGAATGAAGTGTTTTTCTAATGAAGTGTAAATTTTTGGAAATTACCTACTTATGTTCTAACAGAAGCCATTTTCGATCGACTCTTTCTTTTTTCACAAATACACGATTATTCCATTATCACTACAGTGGGCTTTGTCTATTTATTCGGAGTGTTTCAAGGAAGTTCACATCATCCCTCTCTTCTGCAAACTATTTACCGTAAAATGGGGTGATTGATTACTCACGTGACATGGGCAAAAGTTGATTTGACTACAATAGTGGGTTGCTGCGTTTGAATTGAAAGCTATTTCGAGAAAATTGAAGCTTTTTACAAGAAAATTGAATGTTTTACGGAGAGTCCGGTCACCTGTCGATCTCAAGATGACTTCACGATTTCGGTATCATTTCCTTAGTAGTTTTTCACGCTGAATTTAATGGCGATAAGTACTTCCGAATATTTCTGACTGCTAGAATGTGAATTTTTGAAGAAATAGTGGAAGCTGATCAATGAAATGAACCTCCGAACTCCAGGTATGAACTCTGCAATGTTTTTTCTACTGAAACAATGTTGTTTGAGTCCCATAAGATTGAATTTTAACGTAACACAAATAAGATGATGTTGCTATTGAGTAGAAAGGTGTTACTTTATGCTCAGTACCTTATCTACGAATAGTGCGAATTTTTTGAACGAAAAATGAAGGATTTCATCGAAATAACCACTATCTTGCAGTCAAGAAGTATCACCATTGGATTCAGCATGAAATTACATTTAATTCCTATGCATAGGAAATTAATGATACCAAAAACTAGTCAATTCATCTTGAGATCGAGGGTGACCATGATAAAGCATGTATAACACTCGATTTTTAGTAAAACACACGTTTTTTTGGCACTAAAACTTGATTTAGGTACCTACTCTTCCAATATGAATTTTAAAAAGAAAAATTGATAGACCATTGGAAAACTGACAATTTGAGCATGTTTTTTTCGAAGAGCGCCCATCGAAATAGGCAGGGATTCAGAGTAAAAACTTTGAAGTTTGCTTTTTGACTTGATTTTTTTAAACATGTTTCATTGCTAAAATATTTTGATTTCGCACTAGTTAGCTTGGAAATGTAACGCTCTTTTTAACAATTTAACAATAGTTAACAACAATTTAACAATATCAGAATACGTTCTTGGCAACTCGGTCACATGGACCACCAGGAAACAAAGCATCATTGCAACTTCGTTTTGATGCTGAATATTGTATAGCTGCCAGTGAAGCCGCCAAGGAGGACATTTAGCTGAGGGTTCTCATTTAGGACTTCGACATCAGGAGTGAAGAATCAATCCCAATCGAAGACAATCAGAGTGTGATCAAAATTGTCTATTCACCACAAGTAAATAAAGTTCTAAGCATGTCACCAGGAAGTTCATGTTTGTGAGACCTTACGTTGAACAAAATGTTATACACTTCGAGTATGTTAGTTCTTCTGATCAGACTGCTGGCTTATTAACACTTCCTTTGCATTTATTTCTTAAGCTTAGAATGGCATTTCATATTGCTTCCGAGTCTACCAAGGAAGCGGAAGCTTTGTTTTCACTTTTCAAGGATGAAAAAAAAAAGTTCTCCAAAATCAAAATTTCCACTCGCGTTTTGCGTCTTAGGCCTTTCTGAACAATTTTGGTTCAGTGTCTGTGTGTCTGTCTGTCTGTCATGAATTTCTTGTAACGGGCATAACTATACGAAGTTATTGTCCGATTTCTATGAGATTTTCAGGGATTGTGCGGGTTGGTGTGTAGACGGTCCCCTATGAAAATCACCACCTTCGGACTGATAGTAGCCACTGCGCATGCGCAAACGTGAATTTCCTTGTAACGGCCATAACTTCTACATTTTCCATCCGATTTCGATGAAATGGCGAATTTGCCTCACATTTTTTTTTTTCGAATGAGGGTTTATTTTCATGGAATAAAACCATAGTGAGCTGCTCGAAAACGCATCCAAAAAATTTAGAGAATTTAAGGAATATGGAAATTTTAAATGTGGTGGCAATGAGTAAGAGGCAGCCATGTTTGAAACGTAACGGATATTCTACCAATCTGACTTCAAAGGAGGTTCTGTGGCGTTACCACAGAAGCGGAACATACACGAACTTTTAGCTTACAAGTAGTGCGCACCAGAGTGCGCCGCGAACTGGCAGGAAGAACCCAGACACAAAAGTGACCAAAAGAAACAATATTACTCACTTTTTTACAATACGATTCTACCTACTAGTTTATCAAGCATTATTAGTCTTCATCTTCTCTTATTTAGTTTCAAGATTTGAATCACATTATTCGAGTAGCCATTTCACTGGATCGTTTTGTGTGGCGGTGCTAGAACTCTGTCTGCTGTCGGAGTTGTTTTCGCGTCGTTTTTTTTTTCGTATGACGTCAACAATATTCCTCGATTTTTGCGGTGTTTTGTAACAGAGCTTCACTTGTTTAGGCATTTTCTCCTACAGTAATTTTTTCCCCTTGGTTATTCTTAGTGTTAAACGTTATTCTAGGGCCCCATTATAGGATTTGACTTGAAATTCCAGAATCTAAAATTGAGGCAAATTCCCCATTTGCAGGGATGCTACAGAGTAGTGTTTAGATGGCCCCCTATGAAAATCATAGAGAATGGTTTTTCATAGAGGGATTCATTCATAGAGGGATGATCCCCTGTGAGAATCTCAAATCCTATTCATTACATTACTAGGTCTCAATAGCTCAGAGGTAGCGCATAGAACTGTCCCCCAGGGGTCCCGGGTTCGAATCCCAGCCGAGGCTAAGCATTTTTTTGATCCAATCACATACATCTACTCACTTAATTTTTCATCCGAATTTGATGAAATTCTCTAGGATTGTCCAGATTAGCGTGTAGATGGTCCCCTATGAGGGTAGTGAAAGGTACTTAGAGATTGGTGTTTTCAGATTAACTACTATGCATCGGATCATCGATATAATCGGGTTATGGATACGAGGAAGCTATGTGCCACACCCACTTGACAGACGTTTTTAGATTCAAAGCAGCTGTAAAATTGTTGAGAAGGGGTGTTGAACAACAACACAGCTCGCTAGTTGCTCTTCGTATTCTTATCTTTGCTTTGTCTAAAACAACAAGTTATAATATAATAAACGATTCACTATTAGTTATGTCCTAATTAATTAAGAACCTACAGACTAAAACAAACTGATCTGTATATTGTTCCTAGGCAAAGCATTTGATTATATACAGTAATAATTATTTATTTAAAAAACACAATTTACCTTATTGAGATTTATGCGTGCTTCTGCTATGGGGAACACCAACTGGGAGACTTCTAATTTGCTTACGATTGTCTCAGCTCCTTCAACAAGGGCAGAAGGATAAATGGCTGTCACATTGTACTGAATCTGCTCTAGAAAGTTTTGTCTCTCTGCAGATAGCGAGTTGAGAACAGTTGGAAGCTGAAGGAGAAGATCGAATCGACTCAATTCCATTATTAGCTGGAAAAAATGAGGAAGGTTATTTCTTTTGTCACACATTTGTAACTACTTCAGAGGTGTGCGAAGTCACAGTAGACACTCTGATCGTGCCTGCCCTTACACATTACCAATATATCCAAGATAAACTACAGATCTGGTGTGGAATGCCAGAGTGCAATCAACAATACTGAATCAAAGAGTTGAGCGAATTGGTGATAGAATAATAAGGGGGAAGGAAGTAAAGGTCTGTTACGGAAGTATTTAAAGAGTTTAGCATTAGCAATGGGGGGGGGGGGGGGGGCTGAGTCTGTGAATAAACGATTTTTAACATGGAACATGTTTTAGCGATAGGGTAACTACCCGAAAAACGTTACACTGGAGGGGGACGCGGGACAGTCACGCGCCTTTTCGACACTCCGGTTTCAACGCGCAACGCGCCTAGCTTTTCAATGCATTTTAGATATGTTGCTACAGATATTCTAACTTTTGTATTATACCCACCTACGACTAAAGGTTCTGCACTAAATTTGGTTAAAACATGTTCCATGCGTTTATAATTTAAGCCGCAGGCTTTAAGTAGATAGAATCTGGCGAGACACAAAGCGCCTATTTTTTACTTATTTTTAAGTTTTGGAATTAAACAAGTGCAAGGGTGTAGAGATTATAAAAATAAGAAGAATGTCACAAGAAACATGAAAATTGGATGATTATTTCCTGAGAAAACTGGGAAAAACTGTCGATGAAAACTGACCAGCTATGAGAAGGCCTAACTACTGACCTAACTGAATAAACGGTTTTACCATATTATTGTTAGATTTTGATGATTCCAGGGGCATTCTTTTAGTTTTTCAATTCCCTTGGCTGCACTAATGAATTTCAGAAATTCATCAAAATTTAAAATTTAGGAACAATTTTCAAAGTTAGAACGCCTGTAATTTAGGGAAATACAAACCCGCAACGAGGAACGAACGACGACCGACTGAGACCCCGACGGAAAATTTCCTTTGGCACCCGTCCTACCGTCTCCCCTGAGTCACCAACCAATCAACTGACCAACCCGATACTCGGGTGAGAGGCTAAAAAAGGGCAAACGGATAGATGCCCATGTCGAGATAGGTCCACTAAATCAACCTACCTCCTGGGCAGGGTTGATTGCGATTATATTAGGAGTGGAAGAGAATGAGGAATTTCACCATGTCGGAATTTCCTATTTTTGACCCCAAAATCGGATTCAGCACCTCTAAAAACCCCCTAAGGCAAACTTTCAGCCCGAACTTCCTAATTTACGAATAAACAAAACAGTGTAGATAATACGAATGTTTAAAATAACCGGGAAAATGACGTCATGCTGGAATAGTTCATTTATGGCCGCTTGAAGCGCTGAGATTGAGAAATCCATAGTCCCCAGATGCAAAATTTCATGAAACAGTAAAGTTCGAAATCGAAAAACTGAAGAAAAAAATAGAAAAAGCGAGATGGGGATAATTAGGTTTCCTCTGTTTTTGTTTGATAACTTTTCTCTTAGAAAACACGATTTTGTCGTCCCAATGGGCAACACTGGGAGGAGACGGCGATCCGAACAGCCCAATCAGCGAGCGTTCCCGCTGCACGTCTGTTTTCCCGGCAAGTTTTGAAATTAAAAAGTTTGATTGTCTCCCAAAAATAACAGGAGACTTATTTTCCGAAATCAGCCCGATTTTCATCTATCCCACACCATTAACTATTCAGGAAAAATGCAAACAGAAATCGGTGAAATTCCTCATTGTTAATACTTGCAGCAGGTTCGTCCTGAACGGAGTGTAGGACGGACCTGCTGCCAGTATTAACAATTCCCGGACCCTCCGAAATATAATAATGGTTAAATGAGTAGGTATATAGAGTAATGGTCACCAGAAAACCCATATTCGTAGGTAACAACAAAAATCTAGCACAAGTTCACGAGAAATAATACAGGCTGTGAAAAAATAACCAGTTGCAAATCCACAATATTGATACAAGTGGAACCAGAAAAGTGATTTCCCATTCCACCACATGGAACAGTTCAGTGAGAGACAACAGCAAGTTGACATTAAGAAGTTCCTTTAGTACTGATCGAACAGGTAAAAAAATAAAATGGTACTAACAGCAGTCAAGTTGGAGCCGTATGCTTGAAACTTGAGTCGGATCACGTCAACTATGTCAGGCTCAATAACAGCCAATACTTCATAGAAGATTTGGACAGCAGATTTCCATCTTGGCTCCGTGTAGTAGTTGTACAGCAAATAATTGACTTCTGAAGAAAATATAAACATGTTCTGGTAAGTAAAACTTAAACTGTTTTGGAATTGTATAATATTGGAATATTTGTAAGGTGGACAATAGGCTAAGCTCGAAGTCAAGATACTGTTTTTTAAACCCAGACTCAGACTACAATAACCTGTGCACCAATCTCAGTTCAACAGGTCATATGAGTGAGCCAAAAACACTATGATTATGAAACAACATTGAATAATAAAGAGATAAGGGATGAATTGGGTATAAGAAGGTGTAATACCTTCAAAAGGCTTTAGCAGGCGAGAATAATCCATATCCTTGTTGTAGTCGACCAGAGCAATTTGTAGCTGTGTGAAAATCATACGCAACTTCAAAACCTGTTCCAAAAAAGTAGTAAGATTCATCAGTACAAGAAAAATGTCTTTGGATCATGGAGGCGTCAAACTTTGTTTGAATTACATTAAAGGAACTTCAAAAATAACTTACTTCCTTCAATCTATCCATGAAGCCATTGGAATAGAAAGGTATGTACTCATTTTCCGTCCATGGGTTGTTGGCATAATTTGGCCAGTACAAAAAAGTAAGCTTTTTGGTGATATGATTCCATTTCTCACAAAGGGTAATGCCCTGCAAAATTTAACAACAGTCTTGTACATTTTTCCTTCCTGACAAGTTCAATGTGAACTTAAAGTCTGTGAATCATCGTATACCCTTATATCATAATTTTAAACAGTGAAAATTGATTGTTTAATGCAACATATTAAATCATCATCAGGTTATTGGTGCAAATCTAATGAAGTTTCAAGTAAGATTTTATTCATGTTAAGCTGGTGGATTTTGTTGCTCAACCAAGTCACCTGGTGTGAGCAAACTACTTTACATGTAGTGATTGATCTTGAAACAGAGATATAGGTATCTAGCGATGCTTATCAGTTGAAGAAGTGCAACTTCTGGAAATGTTAGTCAGTAACTGGGCAGCGCCGTGGGTGTTGAATATTGAGAAGGCAATAAGAAGAGGGAACATGACGGCTGAGAGGGTATGGACGTAGTGATTGTGTTTCCTCTTCAGAAGAACCCCGCAACCCTACCCAGAGGCTTTGCGAGCCGTTCTCTTCTTTGATTGAAGAGAACGCCCCTCATCACCGCCCTAAGTCCGAAATCCACAAATGGAACTTATTTTCAGGCGCAGAAATGCTTGGGGCCCCCCACCACCGCCAGATCCCATGAGAGAACTTGGGAAAACCATTTAAAAGGGAGAAATAAATTGAATTAAACGGATCACGGAAAATAGAGCTTGTAGGTATATTCAACTTGATAACAATGAGGACTGGCGCGGACAAGGCGACCAGGTGTAACAACAGAACAAATAATAAAGTCTGTGGTCGTTTGACATTCCAACACGCCCCCATCAAACGAACACTGAGCACAAGAGAAAAAACTGCCATATAAAGAAAAACATCAGATAATCAAAAACTAGGCATTGAACACTTGATCAACAAAAGACTTATGTGACTGACCTGGCAAAGATTTTTTAAATATATCAGCTAACATCTGAACTAGGGATGTCCGATACTTCAAAAGTATCGATACTTTTGGGACATCCCTAATCTGAACTAGGGATGTCTCCAAAGTATCGATACTGAAAAGTATCGATATTTTTTGAAAAAAGTATCGATACATATCGATACTTTTTTCCCCTGATATATATCGCAGTATCGATACTTTTTTTCCAGTATCGGAGGCGATACTTTTTTACCTCTCACATTAGATTAAAGTCTCGAATTTTAATAGGCACCTACCTCTTTCTCTACGTTAATTGTTGGGAGACCAACCACTTCAACAAACTAAACAAAGATGATGAACCACCACCTCCAGCTCTCTATGATAACCTGCTGTCCTCCATCATCTAGGAAGGACCACCAAAATGTTAACCCAACCAAGTGCAATACGAAAACAAGTGCCTAAACAAAAAAATGAGTGATTTATTGTTTTTTTCATTCTATATTAATTATTATCCTCGCGATGGAGAGATGTCACACTGATAGAGAGAAACATGAAAGGCATTTTCACACATTTTTGTAAAAGTATCGAAAAGTATCGATACTTCAAAATATCGATATTTTTTGAAAGTATCGTATCAATACTTTTTGATACTTTCTAGATGTATCGATACGATATTATATCGATACTTTTAAAGTATCGGACATCCCTAATCTGAACTGAAGGAATATGCTTAACTAAAACATTTTTCTTGCGCACATGATCTTTGATAAAATGAAACCTTATGTCAATGTGTTTCGTTCTATTGCTAATGACATCATTTTTGCTCGTGTTAATGGCACCAGTATTATCACAAAAAATTGTAACAGTTGGTGGCTTATTATTGGGAAAAAGCTCGCTAACAAGTGATCTAAACCACAAAACTTCCTGAATGCCAAATGCCAAAGACATATATTCAGCATCTACCGTGCCGAGTGCAACAGTAGGCTGTCGTTTAGAATACCATGAAACCAATGAACCATTGTATTTTACACACAAACCGGAAACTGATCGTCTTTCAGTGAGCACATGTCCCCAATCACTATCACAAAATGCGACAAGTTCGGGATTAGACTCTGTTTTCTTGTACGATAATTTCAGCGAGGCAGTTCCTTTGAGGTAGCGAAAAATTCTTTTCAACGCTTGCCAGTGTTGAGATTGATAGCAATGGTTAAATCTTGACAGAGTATTCACTGAATAACAAATGTCTGGCCTTGAAACTTGTGACAAGTAGAGTAGACAACCCAACGCCTCTTGGTATGGGACCTTTAGATCAAAAGGTTTCGCCACCTCTTCAACCTCTAGGTACTTCAAACCTACTTCCAGCGGAGTAGAAACTGGATTGCATTTTGACATGCCAAACTTCTCCAAAATGCAGGCGATGTAGTGGCTCTGGTCAATCCATAGGGCATGAGCAGCTCGGTTTCTGGTGATATTCATGTTAAGAAACTTTGAAATAACCCCGAGATCCTTCATTTCAAAATGCTCCTTCAGACCTTTCTTTACCGTTTTTTCCATTAGCGAATCATTTGTAAAAATTAGAACATCATCGACACATAACCACTTGGGAAAACCATTTAAAAGGGAGAAATAAATTGAATTAAACGGATCACGGAAAATAGAGCTTGTAGGTATATTCAACTTGATAACAATGACGACTGGCGCGGACAAGGCGACCAGGTGTAACAACAGAACAAATAATAAAGTCTGTGGTCGTTTGACATTCCAACAAGAGATGACCCCCCCCCTCCCCCCGCCACCACTTGATGGTCCTCAAATTCCTATACTATTTTTTTTTGAGAGACAAAAAAGTCCCTCTACTTATTAATATCTCGATGGTGTTAAGTATGAGCAATGCGCACGCCATGAGTTTGACACTTTCATAATGAAAAAACGTCAGCATAGTAGTTAATATCAAAACATCAATCTCTAAGTACCTTCCACTACCCTCATAGGGGACCATCTACTCGCTAATCTGAACAATTCTGAGAAATTTCTTCAAAATCGGGTGGAAAATGTAGAAGTTATGGCTGTTACAAGGAATTCACGTTTGCGCATGCGCAGCAACTACTATTAGTCTGGGGGAGATGATTTTCAAAGAGGACCATCTACACGCCAATCTGAACAATCCTGGAAAATTTCATCAAAGTCGGATGAAAAATGTAAGTGTTATGACTGTTACAAGGATTTACGTTTGCACATGCGCAGGGTCTCCTGTCAATTTTAAGGCCTTGATTTTCAATGGGGACCGTCTACAACCTAATTCGCATAATACCTGAAAATTTCATCGAAATCGGATGAAAAATGTGAAATTTATGGCCGTTACAGGGAATTCACGTTCGCGCATGCGCAGCAGCTACTATCAGGCCGGGGGTGATGATTTTTATAGGGGACCGTCTACAGACCAACCCGCACATTCCCTAAAAATTTCATCGAAATCGGACAATAACTTCGTATAGTTATGCCGGTTACAAGGATTTCATGACAGACAGACAGACACAGAACCAAAATTGTTCAGAAAGGTCTGAAACGTAAAACGCGAGTGGAAATTTTGATTTCGGAGAACTTTTTCTCAACCTTGAAAAGTGAAAACAAAGCTTCCGCTACCTTGGTAGACTCGGAAGCAATACTAGTGTCGGAATTCAGCCTTTTTGTTTTGAAATTCGGATTCAGCACCCGAGAAATCCCCCATTTTTTTCAGCACCCCATTTCTGCCTCAAAAGTCTGTTTAGATTGACTGTAAGGAGGGCGAGAAGGTTTCGCAAGACATCATAACTAAAGGATGGCAGGGTGCCACGCTAGAAGGGGACGAGGTGGAAGACACCATGGATTGTGGTTAGCTCGTTTCCGCTACTATCCTAACATACCTCTAGTACAGCATCTCCTTGGAACGATCCCACTGAGGTTGTTCAAGTAAACAAGTGAAATAAAACAGCCGGCATTGCCCTCTCATGAGATGATCCTAGAGGAAGGACGGTATGCTTTCCCTCTACAGCAAGGATGCTCACAATGAAACCAGGTAGGTTGCAAAATTGCTGCAATAATTCTCATTTGTCTACTATCTCCTCAGCACATGAACGGCAATCAACCAGATCAGTGCCACGAACGTATAGTGCAGTCAAGGTGCTCAGTTGCTTAGCAGTACGACCATGCTGACTGAGACCTTGCTAATCCAAATAGAACTGGAGTAGGTAAATTAGCTGTCAAAATTGTACCAAAAATAAAACTGTGCAGCGCAAAACCCCAAAATTGGAGTGTAAATGCTGATGGTCAAATACATTAACTCCACTTGCTCAGAATTTTTAATTTTTATACACTCACATCACGCAGCTTGTTCTCAATGTTGGTTAGAGGATCAAACCAATCCTCTGTGCCTCTGAGGTTGATCTGAAGAGACCTCACCAATTCATTGCCTGGAATAAAACAGATCAAATTTCTATAGAAAATATTGCTATCCGATTAATATCCTTTCACTACTTTATTTCTAATATTGAGGATTGTTTGGTAAAGCGACAAAAGATCAATCTAATAATATAATCAAGGGGTCCCGGCATTGGAAGGCCTATTATATACGACTTTTTTGAGATTTTGTCAATACATTCCATTTAGAAGCCACCTTCCTAGAATAACTTATATAATAATATTATATGTATATCACCATATCAAGTACTTTGTGAGGTAAGTAGAAACTATTAATTTATTCTTCTAGAAATCCCCCCTACATGGACTATTGGGAGCGGAGGGGACACGCTAGAAAGAAAACTAAATAAATTAAAACAATAAATAGAGGGAAGGACGCCCTTGCTACCCAATGCCGGTACTTGTGTAAGAGGATATAGGCGGACAACAAATATAGTCGTTGACAAACTCACCAATGATAGTCAGTAGTTTGGCCATTTTGTTGAGAGGATATTTGAAATCGTGTTTCCAAACATCATCCAGTATATTCATAATGTTCTCGAGCGTATCGTCGACATCTGATCCAGACAAAGACACAAAACTCCTGCAAAATAAGTTGGAAATTATCTTGTAAGGCCATCTACAATTCCCGAAGAGGAACAGCCCGAAGATGTAACTATGCTTTTCAGGAAGAAAGTGCATGAAACTGATATAGTACGTGGTTACTGGCAGCCTGGAAAAAGTTGTTGCTTTAATGGGGAATGCGCCATGTTTTCAAAACTAATGCTTTCATTAGTGCTCGTCCAGCAGAACTTGGAACACAATTGAACTAGCAAATTTGGTCAGGAGTTGATTTTCATTCATTAAATTAAATGGGTTGGTAGTTGTTTGGAATTTACATATTACGTCACTAAACGGTTTCCTAAACAGGATTGTGGGAATGAGACGAACATAGAGGCGCTATTGTTGGGACGAAGGAAGGAAAAAGAATCTAGAATTGACCTGTAAAACGGTATAATACTCATACTTCAGGAGATAACTGATGTGAACTGGCGGCTATGAAGAGCGAAATGAAGCGAACCAAATATTACATACTAGCTGAAAAGCCTGCTGGAAGCAGGCAAAAAAAAGCCAAGTGGGTGTGGCACATAGCTTCCTCGTATCCATAACCCGATTGTATAGATGATCCGATGCATAGTAATTAATCTCAAAACATCAAAACAAGATAATCTGTAACATCCCTGAAATTTTCATTGAAATCGGATGGAAAATGTAGAAGTTATGGCCGTTACAAGGAATTCATGTTTGCGCATGCGCAGTGGCTACTATCAGTCCGAAGGTGGTGATTTTCATAGGGGACCGTCTACACACCAAACGGCACAATCCCTGAAAATTTCATTGAAATTGGATGGAAAATGTAGAAGTTATGGCCGTTACAAGGAATTCACGTTTGCGCATGCGCGGTCGCTTCTATCAGTCCGGGGATGATGATTTTCATAGGGGACCGTCTACACACCAACCCGCACAATCCCTGAAAATTTCACCGAAATCGGACAATAACTTCGTATAGTTATGCGCGTTACAAGGAATTCATGACAGACAGACAGACAGACACACAGACACTGAACCAAAATTGTTCAGAAAGGTCTAAAACGCAAAACGCGAGTGAAAATTTTGATTTTGGAGAACTTTTTTTTTCGTCCTTGAAAAGTGAAAACAAAGCTTCCGCTACCTTGGTAGACTCGGAAGCAAAATTGTAGATATGTAAAAAAAAATTTGATGTCGCGGCCTGGAATCGAACCCGGGACCCCCACGTTCGTACGACATACGTACGTACGCACGTACGGCTGGGGTTTTATGTAATTAGATTCCCACCATTTTGATTTCAAACGTAAAAAGAAACAAATTGTAGAACCACTAACAAAAAAGTTTATGTATGCCAAGCCACCATCGTAAAGCATAGCATAATATGACGTGTTACAATCATTATCATTAAAAATATATTACGAATGTAAAGTTTTTGTAAATAGCTCAAGAGCATTCACAATTTAAAACATTAATATTTTTCAAGAAACACAATGCATTGAAAGTCTATACATATTATGAATTATTTAAGATACCAAATTGATTAATTGTAATGGCCTGAGAAAAATGTGTCATCCGGGAATTAGAAGAATGTATCACTGGGTGAGATCTAAGAACTCGCCGTATTTATTAGACGAAATTAACACAATGACTTCATCCTGCAAAGTCTGTGCTGATATCAGTCCCCGGTTTCACAACAAGCAGCAGACTCATTTAATAAAAGCTACTTCACCCTGGGAACGCCTGAACTTGGACTTCAAGGGGCCTCTTCCTTCATCTAGCAACAACCGCTACATCCTGACAGTTATTGACGAATGCAGCCGCTTCCCGTTTGCGTTTCCTTGTTCTGACACATCATTCAACTAACTGATCTCGTTATTTGTCCTACCAGCTTTTATACACTCGGATCAGAGTTCCGTGTTCATGTCTGAAGAGCTCAAACAATTCTTACACACTAGAGGAGTGGCAACAAACCACACTACCCCATAAATACCCAAGAGTAAATGGCCATCGAGAAAGGTATGATGGTATAATTTGGGATACAATCAAATTGGCACTTAGATCGCACAAAATTGAAACCAACCAGTTGGAACTCGTTCTAAACGATGCATTACATAGCATGAGATCCTTACTATGTACAGCGACGAATACAACCCCACACGAGCGCACGTTTTTCCACTCAAGAAGATCCTCTAGTGGCACATCACTACCTGCATGGTCGCTCAATCCTGTTGAGGAAGTTCCAACGATGCAGCAAATATGACCCACTAGTTGAGGAAGTCTAATAGAAGCGAACACTGATTATGCTCAAATACGACTACCAGATGGACGAGAAACAACTATCAAAACCATACATTTAGCTCCTAATGGCGGAACTCACGATGAATCTCTAGAGGTGAAACCTTGTCATCAAAGTCATCACCTTCCGTTTGAATCTGGAAAGCCAGGAATTCACCCCGTTGATGATCCCCACCTTCAGCTGGAACCAGAGAGTCTAGGAATTCAACTGGCACCTTCAAATAATGATTCCTGGAGCCGACCAGTCGACACCCCTGAGACAGAGCGGCCTCTCAACTGCCCTCTCATCTACAGGACTAAGTTTTATGAAGAGGGGACAAATGTGGTGAGGTACTCCTTCACCACTATTATAATCACAAGTTAATACGTTGTCAAGGACCGTTCAAACTACTTGTTCTTCTTTTATAAATTGTACATCACGTAATTCTCGCTGAATAAAGCCTCATTACAGAAGGTATTTCCTCACGCTCTATTCGTTTTATCCGTGTGACATCACACAGATGGATGTAGGAAGAAGAAGAAGACTAATCTCGCTGAAAGGCGGCCATGACGACTCCCTTGTAAACAAAGAAGGTTTTTCATTATGCCAATCTGTGCGGTTATTAGTTGCTCTTCTCGTCCCAGAAGCGGTATTTAATTTTTTGGTTTGCCAAAAGTGATTAGAAACAGTGTGGAGAGACAAGAAAACTTTCCGAAAAAAGAAGGATATCAGCCTTTTGGCGTCGCTGCTTCCCAGCATTCCTAAAAACCATGATTTTCGATGAACTGACACTTTTATAACCAGCTTCAAATTATCTAGTACCACTTGTGTTGTCGTTCGACTCCCGTATCGTGTTTGTTGAGGTTGTGCTTTCATTTGTACAACAGTTTTCTTTTTTCATCAGTACATCAGTTTGTTTCCCCGGGAAATATCACGTTGTTCACCTCTCAAAACCAGTGTCTAGTTCCACTTGTGTTTTGTGCTGTCGTTCGTCTCTCGTATCCCGAGTTGTGGTTCTCAATTTCAGCTTTCATTTGTACAAGTTTTCTTTTTCATCAGTTAGGTACACTGAGCTGAAAGCTGAATGTGGGAGCCCGAGAAGCGTTCTGATTGGTGGAGCTCCAGGACGTAGTTATAGCGGAAAGAACCAGATCGCGTTCAAGGTCGGTTCACGATCGTTTGTTCCCAACCTCATCACAACAAGTCACCTTGTTTATCACATATTTTTCTCATTGGTGCGTAACCGGCCGCATCCAAGTAATTAATTTGATAACATCTAGTTATATTCGCGATATGTACGAAAAAATCGGGCGATATTCAATAATACACTGGGTTTCAAACGTTTCTAAGGGTGGCAGTTGTCGATTCAACATTCGAACTACTGGCGATAGGGACAACAACAATTGCATGAGGAACTCTGGAAATATCTTTCGCCTCGATTGGTTTTTCCAAGTAATTTTTGCAAATTGAAATGATGATGAAACGAACAGTTATCAATTTCTGGTCATTCGAAAGGATTTGAAAAGAAGCGGTATGAAGAGTGTGGCCTCTCCTCCCCGCCTCTTCCGTAGTAGTTCCTCAATCCTAGCTGAAAGTAGATAGCGCCACTGAGGCAGCCTCAAAAATACTTGCACACCATTTTAACGTTGGCTTTCTTCTCTGTTAACTTGTCTCCATTACTCTGTGGTTAGGTATTAAATACTCTGCTCATCACGAAAATTCTGTAATCTTCACATCAAGTTCATGTTGTAGGTACTGCCTATCGTTAATTCTGTGCGAATTGTATATTGTTTCAATGTACAATGAAATTTCTGAATAAATTGCGTGTTTTTCATTGAATGTTGTACATTATTCCATTATATCAACACACCTAACTACAAATCTACAATAGAGAAGAATAGACGATGGGAGTCAGCTCACGTAAGTAGTTACCATTTAGGGTTTCAAGGAAAGAAGTTACAATAGTTATGAAGTTTACCTTTGAAAAATACCTTCTTTTCTAATAATGGTAGGGGTTTGGTTCATTATGGATATCTGCATTTAGTTGTTGCGTCTATAAGTTCGTGTATCAATCATAGTAGGATTGATCTGTACTACTTCCCTGTTTGTGAAAGTCTGTATGTGCGTGGTAGTTAGAAACAAAACACTCACTCTAAACTATCTAGAGATATGTTGTTGGACAACTAAAGAACCAGTAGATAGGTAGCTACTGAATAATCGGTAGTTATTACTTATATGAGACCCAAAAAAATGCATTGAGAACTCTGGAAAATCTAGGTTTGTGGTGTTCACTAGGTACTTTCTAAAGGCGAATACGCTCAACCATCAGTAGGTAGGAACGTTTTATAATGCAATCTAAGGTCAGATTGGGATGTAAATAGGCACTTGTCTCTGGTTCTCTATGTGAGTAGGTATCTATTATTAAGTAGGTATTATCGATCAACACACCTAACTACAGATCTACAATAAACAGAATATCAGTTCACATAAGTAGGTACAATTTAAGGTTTCAAGAAAAGAAGTTCGTAGGTACAACATTTATAAAATTTACCTTTGAAAAATACCGTCTTTAGCAGTTAGTTGTCTGTAAGTTCGTATATCACTATATCTATCGTAGTAGGTTTGATCTGTACTTCCTTTTTTGTGAAAGTCTGTACGTCCGTGATAGGTAGAAACAAAACACCCCCTCTAAACTATCCAGAGATATGTTGTTGGACAAACAATGAACAAGGAGACAGAGAGCCACTGCAAAATCGGTAGTTGTTATGTTTGAGACCCAAAAAAATGCAGTAAGAACGCTGGAAAATCTAGGTTTCTGATGTTCACTAGGTCTAAATCTAAAGGTGAATTCTATCAAAATCATCAAAAGGTAGGAAGGTTTCATATCACAATGTAGGGTCACAAAAGGATGTAAATAGGCACTTGTCTCCAGTTCTCCATGTAAATAGGTATCCAAGTAGTAATACGTTTGTTCAATGTGGCGAATAAATTCAAATTTTCATTCTGAAAAACTTATTTCGAGAGTTTTTAATTGACACTAATGTTTGTGTCAGCCTGGTTTGCTTGTTAGCATGACAGTTGACACCTGTCATGTCCCTGTTCTTTGTTTCAAGACCCCTTAGTGTCTGTATCAGCTGTTTGCAATCTGATCGCTACTTACGATTACATAATTGCTTTAAAAGAATAGAAAGAAGAAAATAATGAATATACCACTATCATTCTGTTTACATACCAAGAAATAGGACCTATGTGGTATGTAAACATAATGACCTTGCTGACAGCGAGTCAAAATGGCGCCCTTTCACGACCAGCTGATCGGGTAAGCTGAGAAGGTTAGGTTTGATAACCTAAGGTAGGTTAAATTGAGTCTCACGGATATCACCCATTAAGGCCATATCACACGAGCGATTTTTCAGCTTTTTTCCGCAGAAAAATCGCTGGAACGTGAAGAGGAAGAAGTACAGTGTTTCAAGTATCCATGCAGCGGGTTTTTAATTCCACTTCCCCACCCCCCCATAGCGCAGCCTGCACCCTGGTGGAGCGATTTTTCTAGCTTTGGAATATTTAGAACGCGTTCTAATTTTTCTAGTCCGCCATTTTGTGCGGGAAAAAAAGCTGGAAGGAAACCATTCCAAGGTTCTCCATCGATAAGTAATTTGTGGTTGTAGCATTCCTTGATCTACTAGTCGACGTCTGTTCAGTTTTCTGCAGTTTTCCGAGAGAAAAATTAATCAGTTCTTCGTTCATTTTTAAACCTCCAACAAGTATGCCGCCGAAGGATATAGTGAATAGGTGGACAACAAGTGAAACTTCGCTTCTAAAACGTTGCTTCAAAATTCCACACTACTATAACCTGATCCAAAACTTGTAGTCAGTGAAAATCGCTGGCCGCCAGAATGCGCTCTATTCGCAGTTTTCTGCGGTTATTCTTCTTCAACTTCGCCTAACTTATTCTAACTTCCTCTTCACGTTCCAGCGATTTTCCAGCGGAAAAAAGCCAAAAAATCGCTCGTGTGATATGGCCTTTACAACTGTCACTCTTGAAGGGCATCACAGTCTCGGAGAGGGAAGTCGCCTAGCTGCTGCTGACACGCGGAAGGAAAGTAGAGCATGGGAGGAGAGGGGAGGGGGGCCTGTGATGTATCCAAAACAACTGATCAATTTGGTATCTTTAAGTAAAGAAGAAACTACACTTCACTTACATAACCTGAGTAGAAAGATACTGCATAGAGTTCAATAGATATTTTCTCACATCAGCGTTTAACTTTTTATGAGCTGATTCCTCAACTGTTTTCCAGTAAAGAAGTTCATCATCAATGGAGTTGATTTCTGAAATCATAAAGATTAGAACAAGTTCGTTTAGAATATAAATACCATTCATTCAATTTTGTGATTTAAAATCCACTGAACATATCTATATACATAAAACGCCAACCGTACCTATGTACGTATGCACGGAGGGGTTGGAGGGGTCGTGGGAGTGGGGAGAGTCAGCGGAATCGGAGACTGGAGGAGTTAGAGGAGTTGGGTGCGGGAGGGGTTAGAGGGGTTGGGGCGGGAGGGGTTGGAGGAGTTAGAGGGGTTGGGGCGGGAGGGGTTGGAGGAGTTAGAGGGGTTGGGGCGGGAGGGGTCGGAGGAGTTAGAGGGGTTGGGGCGGAGGAGTTAGAGAGGTTGTGGCAGGAGGGGTCGGAGGAGTTAGAGGGGTTGGGGGTGGGAGGGGTTAGAGGGGTTGGGGCGGGAGGGGTTGGAGGAGTTAGAGGGGTTGGGGCGGGAGGGGTCGGAGGAGTTAGAGGGGTGGGGCGGAGGAGTTAGAGAGGTTGTGGCAGGAGGGGTCGGAGGAGTTAGAGGAGTTGGGTGCGGGAGGGGTTAGAGGGGTTGGGGCGGGAGGGGTTGGAGGAGTTAGAGGGGTTGGGGCGGGAGGGGTCGGAGGAGTTAGAGGGGTTGGGGCGGAGGAGTTAGAGAGGTTGTGGCAGGAGGGGTCGGAGGAGTTAGAGGGGTTGGGGGTGGGAGGGGTCGGAGGAATGAGGAATTTCACAGAATTCTGTTTGCATTTTTCCTGAATAGTTAATGGTGTGGGATAGATGAAAATCGGGCTGATTTCGGAAAATAAGTCTCCTGTTATTTTTGGGAGACAGTCAAAATTTATGATTTCAAAAAATAACCGGGAAAACGGACCTCTTCAACGTGAAGCGGGAACGCTCGCTGATTGGCTGTTCGGATCGCCGTCTCCTCCCAGTGTTGCCCATTGGGATGACGAAATCGTGTTTTCTAAGAGAAAAGTTATCAAACAAAAACAGAGGAAACCTAATTTTCCCCATCTTGCTTTTTCTATTTTTTTCTTCAGTTTTTCGATTTCGAACTTTACTGTTTCATGAAATTTTGCATCTGAGGACTATAGATCTCACAATCTCAGCGCTTCAAGCGGCCATAAATGAACTATTCCAGGATGACGTCATTTTCCCGGTTTTTTAAACATTCGTATTTTCTACACTGTTTTGTTTATTCGTAAATTAGGAAGTTCGGGCTGAAAGTTTGCCTTAGGAGGTTTTTCGAGGTGCTGAATCCGATTTTGGGGTCAGAAATAGGAAATTCCGACATGGTGAAATTCCTCATTGTTTTTGCCTGCTTTTAGTTGCAGGCTTTTCAACTAGTATGTTAATACTTGGACAAAGGTAGAAGACGTTTCTGCGATTAAAGAAACAAAAAAAAAAAAATAATAATCCACACAGAAACGCGGATTTTTGATCTTTGCAAGCACCCCATGTGACTGAGTGTTCAACGAGCCTGGCTTATAAGCTTCTACTCAGGGGAGCTCCTTCATCCTTACTCCATGGCAACGCTGATGTCATCCAGAATTTCATTTTCTGTTTAAAATTAACATACTACATGTCCCGTGTGTAAGGAATATGGGAATCTTTTAAGCCAATTAGCTACTGTAAAACTAAAAAGCTGCAAATTTTTACACAAAGGTTTATTATTTTTCTATATGTCGATACCTTAAAGCACAAAGGAGCTATGTCCATCCACCTTCCTCATTTTTTATTTTTTTTTATTTCAGAAAAACTAAAATTCAACAAAACTAATTATTGAGTTTTCTTGACGATAATAGGTTGAAAATGTATTGAGGTAATTAAAGAGTTTAGTGTAATAAGCCATTATTTTAGTAATTGTGCATTGGTGATAATTTCTTTTGCGTTTTTCTCAAAAATCCATTTTTGGACATGGCTCCTTTGTGCTTTAAGGTATCGATATGTAGATCATTCGTCTGCTAAGAAAACGGCTTTGCCATTGTTACCACCAACCAACTTGAAGAAAAATATCGATCGATTTCGGTCAGCTAACATTTGAACGGAGATTAGGCCTCTTTTGCGATTCACACTCGTGTTTCAGATTTTTCGTTAGTCCAACCCTTAAATTCTCGTAGGGCGCGAACGGTTTGTCCTACAGGGCTCCGCGGGGTCTCAAAAAATTCTAAAAAGTCTATACTACGTAAAATTGATGGAAAAACAATGCCTTTATATCGAAATTTTTCGAGTTAGGGCGTTTTCAAAATTTCAAACCTTATTTTTCGACCCTTACAAGTGACCTACGTCAACCAAAATCTTCGGGGCACAACTAGACCCCAAATGGAGCCCACGTACGAAATTTCATCAAAATCAAAGTGCCGCGGACGGCGGACGGACGGCCAAATTTGAATTCGATTTTTGGATTCTACGTACCTTGAAACGTAAACCAACAAATTTTGAGGGGGTGTTAGAAATTTGTTTCCTTGGTCGATTCCAAAGGTTCATTATTGACAATAATAAACCAAAAATTGAATATCGTTGCATTATGTTCACTTCATGATTGAAATTATTTCGAATAGGAAGAGGGAGGTAGGAGTGGGCCGAAAATAGAGTGAAATAGTGAACTGAATTGGAGGTTTTGAGCAAATCAAGTTACTACAACAACGTAAAAACCTTTTTGTAGGGATTTGGTCAAACTGATAGATTGATCCACGTTAGGGCGACAGTATCCACAATGCTAACCTCCCAGACTGTTTACTGGCACATGAAGGTTGAGAAAATAAAATTCATTCACGTTTCTAATTAGCTCAGACTCGTTCATAATTATTCCTTTTACCCGTTACAATTTTCTTTAGCTATTACTCTATTAAGAGGGTCTCAGTCGGTCGTCCTCCGTTCCTCGCTCAGGGTTACTATTTCTCTCAAGAACCGGCGCTCAATGTTTAAAGTTGTACTTAAATTTGAAATTTCCACCACCGTCCGAAGGAGCAACATAGCCACTCACCACCCCTCCCCCTCCCATCTCATAGCTGGTCAGTTTTCATCAACAGTTTTCCCCGTTTTTCTCAATAAATAATCATCCAATGAGGAATTTCACCGATTTCTGTTTGCATTTTTCCTGAATAGTTAATGGTGTGGGATAGATGAAAATCGGGCTGATTTTGGAAAATAAGTCTCCTGTTATTTTTGGGATACAGTCAAAATTTTTGATTTCAAAACTAACCGGGAAAACAGACGTGCAGCGGGAACGCTCGCTGATTGGGCTGTTCGGATCGCCGTCTCCTCCCATTGTTGCCCATTGGGACGACGAAATCGTGTTTTCTAAGAGAAAAGTTATCAAACAAAAACAGAGGAAACCTAATTTTCCCCATCTTGCTTTTTCTATTTTTTTCTTCAGTTTTTCGATTTCGAACTTTACTGTTTCATGAAATTTTGCATCTGGGGACTATGGATTTCTCGATCTCAGCGCTTCAAGCGGCCATAAATGAACTATTCCAGCATGACGTCATTTTCCCGGTTTTTTTAAACATTCGTATTTTCTACACTGTTTTGTTTATTCGTAAATTAGGAAGTTCGGGCTGAAAGTTTGCCGTAGGGGGTTTTTAGAGGAGCTGAATCCGATTTTGGGGTCAAAAATAGGAAATTCCGACATGGTGAAATTCCTCATTCTTATGTTTCTTGTGGCATTCTTCTTAGTTTTATAATCTTTACACCTATGCACTTGCTTAATTCTTAAAGTAAAAAGTAAGTAAAAGATGTAAATTTTAAATTTTCAAGGATTTTTGAAATTTATTAGTGCATCTAGCTAGGGAATTGAAAAAAACTAAAAAATTGCCGCTTGAATCATCAAAATTGAACAATAATGGGGGGTGCGCCTTGATTTTTTTTTTTAGATTTTTAATCGAAAGTAGACTACATCCTGAGAATGGGGTATTTCGGTGGGTCGGAAATTCAGGTTTTTGACCTCAAATTTGGATTCAGCACCCTTGAAAACCACTACACTCCAACTTTTAGCCCAATGATACTATAACATGTGGTAGAAAAATTAATTAAAGAGATCACACGCTTGAAAAAGGCGGGCCGCTATAAATGCACACACACTAGGCAAGGACTACGCCGCACGCCTGTGTGAGTAGTATTTTGTAGTATCCAAGAGGTCCTCCAAGGGTTTCTGTGCATGGATACTTTTTTCAAAGACAGTTGGCTAGCTACGTCACACCATTCAAATCTTCAACTTTCCTTAGCTTCTCTGATTTTTTAAAAACATTTTCTCGACGAACAGACCCGATTACCCTTATTCCTGAGCCATACTCTTTTGAAAAAAAATAATAATAAAAGAATTGACTGAAATACCCCATTTTGTCAACAACCGCGACCTTCTAGCAGATTTCTGAGTAGATCTGTTTCTATGATTTTTCAAAGTTTCGGCCGTTTATGACGTCACGCGCCCCTCTCGCCTGGGTGGGACCCCAGCCCACTGTGACGTCATAAACATTCGAAACTTAAAAAATTCATAGGAAAAGATTTACACACGCTAGAAGGTCGCGGTTGGTACCAAAATTCTCAGAATGAGATTCTACCTTAGATTAAAAATAACAATAAACAGTTTTTCCTTCCCAGGCGCACACCCTATTGCCGGCGAAAAGTGGGAATTCAGTTAGTGAATAAACGGTTTTTCCCACTTTTCACCGACAATTATTGTCCGATTTTGATGATTCCAACGGCAATCTTTTAGTTTTTCAATTCCCTAGAAAGGTGCACCGATGAATTTCGAAAATCCTTGAAAATTTCAAATTTAGGTTCAACATTTAAACTTTAAGCGCCCGTTCTTGAGAGAAATACTAACTTGGAACGAGGAACGAACGGCGACCGACTGAGACCCTCTTAATAACAACTGCTTGAGTCTAACTGAGAGCCTTTTCCCATTTTTAGTTCGGCAACAAGGCCAAGAATGTTGATGATAAAGAATTAGTAAACTTCTATGTTTAAAATACGCAAATGTTACCTTCAGAAGCTCTTGGGGTGCTGAACAACGTGGATCTCATCTCTTCCTCAAGTTTTTCAAATAGGTTTGCCAAGCTTGGTCGAACTTCCGAAACATTGCTCTGAGGAAAGAATGAAATAATAATAATTGTGATGTATTTGGATACAATTCAACGCGACCGATCATTCTTCCTGCTCTTTGGTTACAGATGATTATGAGATAATCAAATTAAAAAACGCTGCAAATTATTACACAATGGTTTATTATTTTTCTATATAGATCACTCGTCTACAAAATCACCAACCATCCAATATGAAGAAAAAAAAAAAAATCAAAATCACCAACCATTGATTGCATTTTGGTCAGCTCTAATTTGAACGGAGATTAGGCCTCTTTTGCGATTCACACTCGTGTTTTGATTTATATATATATATATATTTCAATATAAACCCTTAAATTTTCGTAGGGAGCGAACGGTTTGTCCTACAGAGCTCCGCGTGGTCTCAAAAAATTCTAAAAATTCTATAGAATCTTAAATTGAAGGAAAAACAATACCTTTATATCAAAATTTTTTAAGTTAGGGCGTTTTCAAAATTTCAAAATTGATTTTGGAACCCTTAGAAGTGACCTACATCAACCAAAAGCTTCGGGGCACAACTAGACCCCAAATGGAGCCTACATACCAAATTTCATCAAAATCGGTCAATGCTAAGTGGCAAAAGTACGGCGGACGGACGGCCAAATTTTTATTCGATTTTTGGATTCTACGTACCTTGAAACGTAAACCATCAAATTTTGAGGGGATGTTAAAATTTTTTTTTCTTGGTCGATTCCAAAGGTTCATTATTGAAAATAATAAACCAAAAAAATCATCAAAAATATTCAATAATACACCCACGAACCTTCCGATATTTTCCGAAAACATTTAGACACTACTTATCAGAGCATTCATGCGCTGACTGCTATTAAACCTATTGGCACCAATTATTATTATAATTATTCAGTAATACCTGAATACGAACCTCAACACTTGGTAGACCCAAGTAGGTTTTGGGCGTAGCTACATGGTAAAGACGTGCTCACTAAACATGCGATACACCTCTCGACGAGGATGCACTGTCCAGCAACATCGCAAGGATTGGTGATCGCCATGGTCAGGCTGCACAATCAGGCATCTGATCAGTCATCGGCCATCTTCCCCTTCACATCAGTGGACACACGGAATCTCCAGATGTGGAGTTAGGTGCTCCAGTGTTCATTTCATCATAATATATTCTTGAAGGAATGCTCCACAAACGCTTTCGATGAGGTTCATTTTTGTAGTAATACGCCCAAGTTAAGAAGCTGTTGCATTCCAATATTTACCGCGCCACACACGAAAATATGATCCAATAAACTACTGCTTCGCGGATACTATAATTTCTCGTGACGAATTAAACGTAAAAAGGCTTAGTGTGTGTGACTGTTCCCATTAATGTGAACCTGATTTTATTCATACAACCTTCCTCTCCATGGGAATACCCAAATTGTCCCATTCTCAAAAAACTGCTTCTTCCCTCAAGCAAGTGAACCAGGATTGACAGCTGAAAATTTGCACTGGAGCCAAGGTTCCAGTGACTGGCAGTGGTTATGATGCTGTGGATGTCAATAGTACGATACTGTCGGTAATTTAGTGTCAGATAATTCCCAGGCACGGTTCCAGCAGTTACAGCGACAAAGACATAAATGTTCCAATTCATCGGCACAGTTCTACTACCAGTACAGCTTAAATAACGTGGCCACACCCACTCTCTCAAAGAATTTGAGATGTACAGTCAGATCATTTAACAATGATTAATTTTATGTAATTTTTTCGACAAAAAATTAGATTAAATGTTTATTTCGCGATAAACGTTCACATGACATTTGTTAAAATGAACATGGTAACGCTTCCGTGAGCCATGACGTGACGATCGGTCACAAAGGTGCAATATTTTTGCCATGACGGTCGGAGAAATCATGGAAACCTCCTGTTAATCTTTATTACACGATAAAAATTAGCATCTTTGCTTTTTTGTTATAAGGGAGATTCTTCTATCTGATAAATTGTACCCTACTTTAGAAAAACGTTGTTCACTAGGTACTGATATGGCCACCACACACAGGCTTTTCCTGGCCTCATTTGAGATATTTTTTGGAGATTATCGTAGTTTATTGTTTCATGCTTACCAGTCTGTCTGTAGTAGCCCTCTCAATCTCTTCCCGGCCTGTGGAACTGTACTGGTGGTATGATCAGGTACGGTGTCACTGCTTGTAACCATTCCGATAGGTTCCACAGCCCTGGTACAGATGTATTGACAAATCCCTAGATCCCAGATAGTGAAATCTACCTCTACCGCAAGTACTTACTTCAATATGTTTACATGCTTGTGTTTATTGATTAATTTTGACCCCATTAATTGCACCAGAGTGAAGTTATGGGGGTCTCAGCTGGTTGCCATTCCTTCCTCGTTCCGGGTTAGTCCAATTTCTTACATACCGGCGCTCGGTTGCAACTTCCCACCACCGTCCGAAGGAGCAAATAGCCACTCACCACCCCTCCCCCTCCCTTCTCATAGCTGGTCAGTTTTCATCGACAGTTTTCCCCGTTTTTCTCAATAAATAATCATCCAATTCTTATGTTTCTTGTGGCATTCTTCTTAGTTTTATAATCTTTACACCTATGCACTTGTTTAATGCTTAGAGTAGAAAATAAGTAAAAGATGTAAATTTTAAATTTTCAAGGATTTTTGAAATTTATTAGTGCATCTGCCTAGGGAAATGAAAAACTAAAAACTTGCCGCTGGAATCATCAAAATCGAACAATAACTGCCAGATAAAAGGGGGATAACCAGTTTATTCACAGACTGAGACCCCCTTAAGTGATAAGAAGTAGGCACCACATGCACGGTGCCACCCAATCCTTCACAATTGGGAATACACCTACTTCAAGCTGTAATATGGCTGAAATCCGTAAAAATAGTTTACTTTATGAGCGGATGAGTTAGCTTTCGTCATGCGTTTTCAAAAACAGGTGACCAAAACCAACTCACACTTTAGCTAAGTAGGTATACATCTTACATATTATCAAGATTGAATTCCTTTATGAAAACTAAGTGTCCGTAACTTCATTAAACGGTTTCAGAAGGAGAACGGTATTGGAAATAGATGTCTAGTATTAAGCATGGTGCAGGGAACTCACTTGAAGTATCGCAGGGGTAAAGATGTCTTGAAGAGCGTGATAAAAGCTCTGAAGGAATGACTGGTTGACAGATAACACTAGAATAGTATCCATATAATTCTCGGAGGATATAGGATCTGGTTTCGTTTTGAAGAATATCAGTAGTCTACTAACGAGATCTGGTGATTGGTTCCCTTTATTTGATGTCTGAAACTAAATTTTAATAACAATTATTAACACACACCAGCAACCATTATTGACAACTTGTTCATTTATTTATAACTCCCCCCTAAAGGCGGAGAGGGCATGCCATTAATAAACAAAAATAAAAAAAAAAAAAATCAAATAGAATGGGGAGGACGCCCAGGACTCACCCGACGCCGGCCCTAGAGATGAAGAAGCCACCACTTTCAATGGGTGGGAGAGAGGGATGAAGAGAAGAGTCTCAATAAAAAGACCACTAGTTCAAACGTAAACATCCTTAAACTTAAACTTGAACATCCGAGCATACCTCTTTGAAGAAGAGCTTCGAGTCATCCAAGATGACATACATGGGCTTCATTTTCGAGCTATCCAAGAAACCGTTGAGAACCACATCGTTACTATAAGTTTCTACGTCGAAGTTTTCTTGTGAAATGCAGAAATACCGACCTGTAGAAAATATAAGGGTTCAAGTACAAGGTGAGAAATTAACATCGAGGATAAAACAATCATCTGTAGTTGACACAGGATTTTCAATGAGGAATTAACGAGGTTATTTTTTTCAATTCTAAATGGGGAATTTTCCTCACAATTTTTTAATTTTTTTTTTTTTCAAAAGAGGGTTCACTGATATGGAAGAAAACCCTAGAGTGCGGCTCGAAAACGCATCCAAAAAATTTATAGAATTTAAGGAAGATGGAAATTTTAAATGTACCGGGAGTCTGTGACGTGACGAGTTTCCCCTTATGACAGCAGCGCTACCTCTGATAGCGCACATGAAACAACTAGCTTATGTGTTCGAACACACGAGTGCGCCACAAACTGGCAGAAAGAAGCCAGACACAAAAGTGACGAAAAGAAGCAATTTTACTCACTCTTTTTTACAATAAGATTCTACCTATTAGATTATCAAGCGTTATTAGTCTTCACCTTCTCTTATTCAGTTTCTATATTAGTTAGTTTTGATATTTGAATCACATGATTTGAGTGGATCATTTGTTATTAAAATTTAGTTTCAGATTTAGTTGGATTATTTGTGGTCACGAGGGCGCCTACGACTCTACCTGTTGACATTCTCTGACACTATTTGCCAAAACTCCTTTTACGCTTCGCTAGGGCAGAGATTTGCGTGAGAACCCTGGGGAGTGACGTAATCAGTTTTCCTCCATCTTCACGGTGTTTTTAGGATGTCCCACAGTAAGACTTGGGCGTCTTGACAGTTTGACTTGTTTAGTCATTTTCTTTTACAGTAATTTTTTCCCTCGGGTATTCCTGGTGTTAAACGTTATTCATGGGCCCTTGCTGCAACTCCTCAATTCTCCGTGGATCTTTACGTCCTATCGGTAATTTTACCTTACAATATTAACAAGAAAATTCGGTTCAAGTTTACAACTCAATTGACTTTTATTTCTCTCAACAATTGTATACCAGAAATTTACCGAAACCATGTGAATTTGGACAGTGAAATACTGAAGTAGTCAAACGAGAAATTTAGTTAGGAAATTATTTGGAAACCAAAATTTTCGCAGTTGCGACAGCCCTGTTATAGGATTTGACTTGAAATTCCAGAATCTTAAATTGAGGCAAATTCCCCATTAGGAAAGTCTGCCCTTGTGACCGTGAACGGTCGAATTTCGCCTCTCTTCTTGGGGGCATTCTGACATCGCATATAAATTTATAACTCCATTCAGATCACTCACGTCAGAGGGAACTGATTTGGCGGAGAAACTTCAGTGGAAGTCAAGGTGTTATACAACGCCTGTCAGAAAAGCTGGGTGTAGTCGCTAGCACAGCAGGTCTGCGACTTGTACTACCTACGCTAGGGTTTCTATCTTTTCAGTTTCCTCCACTTGGAATGTTGACAGACATATTACTTCAAATATAGTCGTTATTTTGTTGGAAAGGGTGCGGATTCTTTCATTTCACGGTTAGATCCGTTTCTGTAGAGCTGGTACATGGATACTATACTAAAACTACAATACATGTATAGTATCGGATTTTTTCTCTGTATCGGATTGTATACTTCTGTACTATATCTGACCGGATCCGAAAATTCACGCAACACAATTATTCTCTTCGGGATAATCCCAACAGGTTGATTCAACCATAATGTTAACACAATAGAGGTAATGATAAGATCATACAAACACAGGAAACAACACACATGGAAATATACATGTCACTCCATAAATTGTCGATCTATAAACTAATAAGATCCCATTCGAAGACGATTATTTGCAACCAACGAAAATCTACCTTGACACTGAAAGACCTTCCTTGTTCTTGGGTATTTTGAAGTCGAGTGTAGTTACTAAGGTCCGACGCAATACGATCCGGATTTGGCACCCCGAAAAGTAACAAGTGCACACCATTATTGACGCTTACAGGCAAAATTTCGAGTAAGAGGAGAGAGAGGGAGTAGATATCGGTCCGGTATACGTATCATCACATAGGTGGTATCATTTCTCTTATCTCTTACATCGAACACACCAAAGAGTTGAGTCTGACAAACTTTAAACATGATCGACATCTCACTCATTGCCACTTGGAAAATTTTCAGGCTCTGATTTTCAGGCCACTTGGAAAATTTTCAGGCTCTCTACTACTCTCCCTCTTCAGTGGCCCCTTCAATTTAAAGAGGATTCCGCCGGCTACCCCAAATCGGAGTCGGGAAATTTTCCGCTGTGATCATCCTTGATCAACATAATGATGAACAACATGTGTAAAACATTTTCCAGGGTCGATAAACAGACAACACGAAAAACAAGCATTATTTAAACGAAAATGGAAGCATCATGCGGCTTCTAATTGTCACAAAAACGAAAGAGAAAACTTACCGGCGGTCGATATGATGAACTCCTTCCGTTCATCCATTCTGTCAGATTGAAGTCAGCGCTGTCACAAATCCCGAAAGTTTCACCGAATCACTCATTGAACAAAGCTCATATGACAACCATCTGCTAAAGAGGAACATTCGGCATTATCACGAAATCAGTAAGAGACAGAGATATGTATGGCTGACAAAACGGACTCCGGACCTTGTTGAGTTGTTTACAACAACGTTGCTATGGACACTATCTTGTCGTTTCCATGGACGCGGTTTCTGCGCTTGAGTGACGTCCGTCTCGCGACTGCCTCTCCGGGATCCTCGATCGGCCATTTTCGCCTACCATCGGTTCTCCTCGGGTTGACGCCTAGGTCGGCCATTTTCGCCTTCCATCCGTAGTTTTTAGGACGTCCCACAGTAAGACTTGGGCGTCCTTATGCGATCGATCTGGGGTGGAGGAGGACAACACTCAACAGAAAAAAAATAACCACACAGTAATCCATTTTAGACCATTCTGAATCCAAATCCGCGAAAAAAAAACCATAGCTGTATGTCTGTGTGTGTGTGTGTGTAACAAAATCTTGTGTACTCTGCACAGGCCTTAGTTCTCAACCGATTTTCCTGGTTCTTTTTTTGTTCGTCGCGGGAAACTATCTAGTTGTGCACTACGTCGCCGGAATTTCGACTTTCGAATTTCGATTTTTTGCCTTTTAAGGGGAGGAAAGGGGGGGTTAATGCTCGAAAAACGTGCGTTTTTGGGCATAATCTTGTGTACTCTGCCCAGGCCTTAGTTCTCTAACGATTTTCGTGGTTCTTTTTTTGTTTGACGCGGAATACTATCTAGTTGTGCACTACGGCGCCGGAATTTTGGATTTTGCTTTTTAAGAGGGGGAAAGGGGGGTTAATGTTTAAAGGGGGGTTTGCATAACCAGTTCATCCTCTAACAAGGCCCGCAAGGCCAGTAAGCACCGTAAGAGTGTGTGGAGTGGGTAGAAGGCCCCGCACTGAATGGGTTAAAAAACGTGCGTTTGCGTGCATAATCTTGTAAACTCTGCCCAGGCCTCAATTTCCAACCGATTTGCGTGTTTCTTTTTTTGTTTGACTCAAATAACTTCCCCGTTGTACATGATTTCACCAGAGTACCAAAATTCGCAAGGGGAGGGGGTGAGTGGGGGGATAATATTCACAAAATATCCGATTTTTCAATATTTCGGTTCCTTTACTGCCTACTAATTGTACCCAAGCTTTGAAATTGAGGAAAAATTCTCATTATACCTCCGGATTTTCATGAATTATTCTCTGTACCGCCATGGAACTAATAGTGGTGCCACCATGGTGCCAGGACACCATAAACCGCATATTTCGTGGTTTTTTTTTTTTTTTTTGTGTTTCACCTTGAATACGGATGTGAACCTCGACGGACTGCCTACTAAAACCAACAGATGAAAGTTCAATGTTACGACGTATTTCCGCTTTGGTGCCAGACTGGCACCATTGGTGGTGGGGAGGGGGGGGGACTCGAATTCGCATGTTGGGTATCGTAGATCATGGATTTTAAAATGCTCTTCAGATTCGAGGCTCGCATGCCGCTAGAAATGTTAAGGTGGATAATGGTGGTGGGGGGGGTCAGTATTTCTTGCCTAAAGTAATAAATAAATTACATCGAGTGAAATAGTTTTATCGCTTACCAACTGGTTGAACTGATCCAATAAGTATTGGGTCCAATGGGACGTCCCCTGGAATGCATGCATTACTAAACAATATGTTTCTGACAATTTTTCAGAACATCGACCAAAAACGTCGAAAATTCAGTAGTAAATTTTTCCAGTATCCTTCGGTGATTTCATCAAAATGGATCCAGCTCAAATGACTGGGAGAAAAAAGCTCATGCATAGGGGAAAACATATGAAGGGTCACGGGGAAAAAGGATCAGACTCCTCAGAATTTATTCAATATTTTAGGTAAGAAATAGTGCCCCCCCCCCCCTCATCCTTATCCAACACAACATTTCTAGCGCCATGGGAGCCTCCAATTCGAAGAGCATTTTAAAAACCATGATCTACGACACCCAACATGCGAATTCGAGTCCCCCCACCCTGCCAATGGTGCCAGTCTGGCACCACAGCGGTAATACTTCGTTGAACTTTCATCTATTTGTTTTGGTAGGCAATCCGTCGAAGTTCATTTCCATATTCAAGGTGAAACACAAAATAATAATAATAATAATAATAATTTTTAAAAACCCATGAAATATGCGGTTTATGGGGTTCTGGCACCATGGTGGCACCACTATTAGTTCCTTGGTGAGACAGAGAATAATTCATGAAAACCCGGAAGTATAATGAAAAATTTTCCTCAATTTCAAAGCTTGGATACAATTAGTAAGCTATAAAGGAACCACTCACCCTCACCTCTTACGAATTTTGATACTCTGGTGAAATAGTGTGCAATTTGGAAGATTTATGAGTCAAACAAAAAAGAAACACTCAAAATGGTTGGAAATTGAGGCCTGGGCAGATTTTACAGGACTATGCCCGCAAACGCACGTTTTTTGAGCATTAACCCCCCCCCCTTCCCCCTTAAAAAGCAAAATTCGAAATTCCGGCGACGCAGTGCACAGCTAGATAGCTTTCCGGGTCGAACAAAAAGAGAACCGAGAAAATCGGTTGAGAACTAAGGCAGACTTCACAAGATTTTGTCACACACACACATACACACACACACACACACACACACAGACATGGTTTTTCGCGGATTTGGATTCAGAAAGGTCTAAAATGGATTAGTGTGTGGTTATTTTGTTTCTGTTGAGTGTTGTCCAACACCCTTCCACCCACGGTCATTTCGTTTAAAAAAAAAACGCTACAAATTATTACAGAAAGCTTTATTAATTTTCTATATGGATCACACGTCGCAAAGCACACGGCTTTGCCATTCTTATCACCAACCAACTTGCAGAAAAACCAGGGGCGTCAGGAGAGAATATTCGCCAGGCAATCAGCTTGGCCAGAGGAATAAACAATGATGAAAAACGCAGCAAATTATTACACAGCGGTTCATAATTTTTCTATATAGGTCAAGCCTCTGCAAAGAACACAGCTTTGCCATTGTCTACCTACCAACCATATTTTCGCTTCATAATCGAGTTTATTTAGATGAAAAGAATGCCTCACACTCGATTCGAAAAAATAAAGAATTCCTTCATTGAGAAATTTGATAACTAAGGAATTTCTGAATGGTGGGGAGATACTGTGAGTGGATGGATATTGCATTTGAAGACCACAGGGGAAGAACGCACCAAGTCGATTTTTTACGAAAAATAGGTTATGACGGTTTCCTATAGATTTTTTCACGGCGGACTCGATGGTGACAACCAAAATGGGCAAAAACGATCCAATATAGGAGAAAAATGCGAGAAACGAAACACCGTACAGGGGAAGAACGCACCAAACCGAGCGCAACCGGGGAAGAACGTGCCAACTTTCGGGCTCCCTCCCCCAGGTCGTATTCCCCTACCTGATGGATCTCTGTGATTCACGCATTCATGTGGTTTTCCTGGGTTTCACAGTATTATTTTCGATTGTTAGCGGCGATCATTATTATTTTCTTCATACCAATAAGTTTATTTGAGGTAGATACTAGTGTTTGTTTTCTTGAAAACGGTGAAAATGTTTTTGTTTTTGTTAGCGAAAACTGTTTTGTTTTCGTGGAAGTGAATATGAAACAGGAAAGCGAGGAAGATGGGATTAATCTTACCACCAAGAAGAGAAAATCTACTGGAAGGATGCGAGATGTGGCTCAGTCCTATTTCAAGAAGTTGAAGATCAAAAAATGAAAATACGTGTCTTGAGTTTTTTGGTAATTTTTTCAGAACAAAGGGTTTTTCTTGATTTTTAAAAATACAAACATCAGTTTCCTCAAATTTCATTAAACGAACAACTTTTTCAAAATCAATGTTAATGTCCTTAATTTTTTTTGTAATACCTACTCCTTTTTTGCAAGAACAAAAATGAATTTCCTGGATTTTATTCTATTAAAATATTTTGCAAAAATATTCTGCTTCTTCGTGAGTGAACTTTTGAAAATACCAAATCATTATACATATTATTAAAATGTCACGAAACCGTTATGCCCTGATAAAGATAGAAATCTTATGGTAGGATACTATGAATAAAACCAGCAATACACGTTCATGGTGCGTTCTTCCCCTGTACAGATGGACCTTTGCAACTTTGGATAGCAATATGGAGTTTTAAAATACTTTTTGCAGTAGTTTTGATTATACCACCGCATTCTACAGTACGCTGAGATACAAATTCCATTTTTTTAAAAATTGTATCGACAAAATTCGAACTAATATTGGGTTTTTGCCGGAAAAAATGATCTCCTGAAAAGTTTACAAAATGGGACATGGTGCGTTCTTCCCCTGTAGTCTTCATTTGCAAGTCTTGCCATGCGGGGGTTAATTAGTCATCTTCCAAGATTCTCTGCCTACCCACTGATCGTCGCCTGTCATCCAAAACAGTCCCACAAAATTCAATTCTCTGAACTGCTTGCCTTGCATCATGGAGCCCTGCACTAGTTCGCGTATCATCTGCAATCGATCGTAGTTACCGATCTCTACAACTTTCTGATGTGCTGCTGGCTGGTATCCAAGGCAAAATACATACTTATTTCATTTAAATTCCTTACTAATTATGAAATAGTCCCTAAATTTTACAAAAGTTTTCCAAAATCGGCTAAGACTACTTGCAAAAAATGGAAATATACGAGAAAACAAAAATTAATTTATTCATTTTGCGTATTTTTAGTAAGACAAACAGTGTTAGCTATGTTTGCCTGGAGGTGACGCCACTGAGAAAAACATAGATCGCATTTCGGTCAGCTAAAATTTCAACAGAGATTAGGCCTATTTTGCGATTCACAATCGTGTTTCTGATTTATCGTACGTCTGACCCTTAAATTCGCTTAGCGAGCGAACGGTTGGTCCTACAGGGCTCCACGTGGTCTCAAAAAATTCTATACTATCTCAAATTGATGGAAAAACAATACCTTTATATCAAAATTTTTCGATTTAGGGCGTTTTCAAACTTTCAAACCTTATTTTTCGACCCTTAGAAATGACCTACGTCAACCAAAATCTTCGGGGCACAACTAGACCCCAAATGGAGCCCACATATCAAATTTCATCAAAATCGGTCAATGCTAACTGAGGAAAGTGCCGCGGACGGACGGCCTTCTATCTTGTTTTACAACTGAACCCGTCACCCCATTGCTGGAGAAGCAGTTTCGTGCCTTTAGGGTTGATAGAACTACTCAAATCTCAAACCAGTATATTTAGTTAGGCCACACTGTCATAAGTAGAGTAGTCTAAATATGTCGTCATTATACTGTCTCCTCTGTCGTCATGAGATTCACGAAATGATTTGGTTTCCTTCGGAATTGAGGTCTTGAACTGAATTTGTTTCGAATGAAAATTACGACTAGGACCCAAATAATTATAATAGTGGCACCAAACAACACTAACAAGAAAGATTGAGTCATTGATTTATGTGAGGAATTCAATGTACGCTTCCGTTGTTTTGGATCTCCCGAAGGGGGGGGGGGGGGTTTGTTTTTGCTCTGTGATGGAGTGGCAGATATGATTGACGAGATGGTTTGACTCTCATGCTGAGATGGTGCGTTTTGGTTTATTATTTTCAATAATGAACCTTTGGAATCGACCAAGAAAATTTTTGTTTTAACCCCCCTCAAAATTTGTTGGTTTACGTTTCAAGGAACGCAGAATCCAAAAATCGAATAAAAATTTGGCCGTCCGTCCGCGGCACTGTCCTCACTTAGCATTGACCGATTTTGATGAAATTTGGTATGTCAGAATCCAGGTATCAGAAAATCCATCTATCTGCCTTTGATGCCAAGAGGGCGTCGACTCGTGGTCCCAGCTGAAAGGCCTTCCATTGATGTTGATGGCCAGTGCCTGAGGGCAGCGCCACACAATGTTCGATGGATATACCTGGGAGTATCCTTTGGTACCCAGGGTATATGTCGTAACATGCCAATGAAAATGACTGCAATCCTTGAGAAAATTGATAGGGCACCACTGAAGCCTCTGCAGAAATTAGTAATGTTACGAGACCACGGCATACCCTCACTAACTCACCAATTAGTGCTGGGAAGTACCACGCTCTTAACTCTAAAACAGATGGATATATCTGTGAGGAGATATGTGAGAAAATGGTTGCGCCTGCCATTTGACTCTGCTAATGCATACATCCATGGACCCGTGGGTGATGGTGGTCTTGGAGTCATGGAATTGCTCAGCCAAATACCAGTCATAAGAGGTAATAGGGTAGGGGCGGCAAACACACAACTCTTTGAAGGAGGGACGAGTCTCCAACAACAAAATGGGACATCAAGAATCGACCGTCGAATTGTCAGGGCACAACGTCTCCATCAAACTACAGATGGGGCTGAACTGGTAAAATCACGCGATAACAGAGCTAGCACGGCATGGATCAGGAACCCTTCAGCAAAACTATGGGGATGGAGGTCGTTGGGTATGGTGAAAGTCCATTCTGGTTCTCTGCCAACAGGAGTGAGGAGGACAAGAGGCAGGCGTACCGGCATCAACCATCTATGCCGAATGGGATGTCAAACACCTGAAACAGCCTCGCATGTGCTCCAGATTTGCCCAGCCGTGGTAAGACCCAGGTGTGCCCGTCACAATTCTGCCCTCAACCTACTGGAAGCCTACGCTCGCCGTAAAGGATGGCCAGTATGGCTAGAGCCACACTTTAACCTGAAACAGCGAGGTTATCGTCCAGACCTCTTGGTGGTAATACCAAAAGGAGCCTTCATTATTGATGAAGTGGTCTCTGGCTCTGGCCAGAGATCACTCGCAGACATCAATGCTTCCAAAATTCAAAAATATGAAGTTGACGCATTACTAGATGCTGCAGCAGCACTTGCAAACATTCAGCGAAACCAACTGAAGGTGATTGGAGCAACGATCACCTGGAGAGGGCTATGGCATGGCAAGTCAGCCAAGGATCTGATTCGGGCTGGTTATCCACTGTTTATCCTGGAGTGGATGACCACCCGAGTCCTAACAGGAGGATCATTCATCTGGCCTAAATTCAGGGCTACGGCCACACGACGGCGTGCCACGGCTCGAGCAAGTGGGCCCCGTGGGACTTGGAGCTGAACTCGAAACCCATAGGGAGGAGAAGCGTCGACTGATGGCATAGCCAGAAGAGGCACAATCCTCCCTCCATCATTTGTGGGATAAGGTGATTCAACCTTGTCCCTCACCCCAATGTCCGGGGTCGGATCTCGGACCCTGAAAACAAGCAGCCAGATGGACATGACTGCTGAAAGTGCTGATACAATACTGTGATGTAATTATTTATGTACAATACCATCAATTGTAGCGGTGAAGTATTTTTTCCAAATATAAATTGTTAATGGTATGTGGGCTCCATTTGGGGTCTAGTTGTGCCCCGAAGCTTTTGTTTGATGTCGGTCACTTCTAAGGGTTGAAAAATAAGGGTTGAAATTTTTAAAACGCCCTAACTCGAAAAATTTTGATATAAAGGTATTGTTTTTCCATCAATTTAAGATAGTTTTGAATTTTTAGAGACCACGCGGTGTTGTTTTGTTAGTTCTGAGAGCGTGTAGTCGGAAATTGGAGAATCCCCCACCACAACAAGTGGGTGTGGCACATAGCTTCCTCGTATCCATAACCCGATTGTATAGGTGATCCGATGCATAGTAGTTAATCTCAAAACATCAGAACATCAAAACAAGATAATCTGTAACATCCTTGCAAATTTCATTGAAATCGGATGGAAAATGTAGAAGTTATGGCCGTTACAAGGAAATTAACGTTTGCGCATGCGCACTGGCTACTATCAGTCCGAAGGTGGTGATTTTCTTAGGGGACCATCTACAACCTAATCCGCATAATCCCTAAAAATTTCATCGAAATCGGGTAGAAAATGTGGAAGTTATGGCCGTTACAAGGAATTCACGTTTGCGCATGCGCAGTCGCTTCTATCAGTCCGGGGATGATGATTTTCATAGGGGACCGTCTACACACCAACCCGCACAATCCCTGAAAATTTCATAGAAATCGGACAATAACTTCGTATAGTTATGCGCGTTACAAGGAATTCATGACAGACACACAGACACGGAACCAAAATTGTTCAGAAAGGTCTAAAACGCAAAACGCGAGTGAAAATTTTGATTTTGGAGAACTTCTTTTTTTCGTCCTTGAAAAGTGAAAACAAAGCTTCCGCTACCTTGGTAGACTCGGAAGCAATAAACACATTCACCAACTTAATTATTAAATTCAACACGCTGTAAGCTGGGAACTTGACAAACTGGAAGACAGTGTAGGGAGATGAATCCCACCGCTGCCACCAAATTTGTAAGCTGTAAGGTTTTTCAGGACCCTTTTACTGAGTTTACGGTTTGATTGAAGGTGCCTGAAGGGCCTTACGATGGAAACTGTTTTAAACAAAATGGTTGGAATGTTTTAGCTGAAAAGTTAAGAAAGACAAGTATCTCTGAGGTGGCGTGGTGTACTTGCCTGGTTGCGTGATGAGACGGTCTTCGGAGATTGTGGTCGTTGAAAGTAAGTATTTAATGCCAGAAGGGCGTTTGTAATGTTGAATATTCAAATATTGCGTGTTTATTGTAGACTAGGAAAATGAGTCGGATTTCCACGAACACGGACATTACATAACATAACTTCTTGATGTCAAAAGATCCATTGATCACCAGCTTGAGAGACATACCTCCACCCAAGGATAAGCTTAAGTTAGATGAAATAGTCAAAACTCTTCTGAAGATAGACCAAGAACCATCCGAAAGTGACAGTGATGATATAGGTGTAAGTGCCTTGAAAGTATGATGCAAGTCGTATTTTTTTGTTCGCTGCTTTTTTTGGATGGGGGAGGTATATATTTTGCTTCCGAGTCTACCAAGGAAGCGGAAGCTTTGTTTTCACTTTTCAAGGACGAAAAAAAAAGTTCTCCAAAATCAAAATTTTCACTCGCGTTTTGCGTTTTAGACCGTTCTGAACAATTTTGATTCCGTGTCTGTCTGTGTGTCTGTCATGAATTCCTTGTAACGCGCATAACTATACGAAGTTGTCCGATTTCTATGAAATTTTCGGGGATTGTGCGGGTTGGTGTGTAGATGGTCCCCTATGAAAATCATCATCCTCGGACTGATGGAAGCGACTGCGCATGCGCAAATTTACGAAGCAAAATACATAAATTTAAACATGAAAATTAAATGCAAATAAATTGAATATGAATAAAATGAATAACAATTAAATATTTCTTTTAAAAGGCTATACATACCTACCTACAGGTTCAGGAAAATTCAAGAACTCCAAGATCAGTAAGGGGCGAGCGTGGGTTAGAAAAACAATTGAATGGAAACATTTTTTAGAAAAACAGATGAATGGAGAAAATCCCAAATTTTTAACCATACCTGCATGGTCGTAGACAGTCCTAAGTCTGTAAAAGTGAGAAGGAAAATTTTAGGATTTTTTTTCCAAGTCCGGGCGAACTTTTCAAGAACCTCGTCAATGGAATGAGAATATTGAAAAGACATCAAAATTGTTGCATGGAAAATTTCAAAAATTTTCTCAACTGACATTGTTTAGAAACATTCTAAAATTTGAGAAAATTAGAATACAATCATAACGAAATTTGGTTCGTGGTTGCTAAGGAAACACAACTGGGTGACATGAAACCGAGTTCTTGCTCAGTGCACTCTGAAAATGTTCTTGATTATGGTTTATCTGAAGAAATCGCAAAATTTCCTGCCTAGAAAACTTCCCTACCAAAAATTAAAAAATTGCCATAAGTAGTTGAAAGATATTGTTTAGTAATGCAAACCTACATTCCAGGGGACGTTAAACCAGTAGGTAAGCGATTAAACATGCATTTTTATTCACCTTCCTCCTGCACAAAACTGTTTCACTCAATGTAATTTAGTTAGTAGTTTGTGAAAGAAATAGTGGACCCCCCCCTCCCCTTAGCTGCCATAGCATGGGAGCCTCAAATTTGAACAGCATTTTAAAATCTATGATCTACGATACCTACTCAACATGCGAACCCCCCCCCCCCCCCGCCCCGCCTACGGTACCCTAAGCGTGTTGAACAAAATCGGTCAGCGCTAAGTGAGGAAAGTACCGCGTACGGCGGACGGACGGCCAAATTTTTATTCGATTTTTGGATTCTACGAAACCATGAAACGTAAACCAACAAATTGGTGGGGGGGGGGGGGGTAAATTTTTTTTCTTGTTCGATTCCAAAGGTTCATTATCTATATACATAAAACGCCAACCGTACGTACGTACGTATGTCGCCCGAACGTGGGGGTCCCGGGTTCGAAACCAAAATACGAAAAAGAATCTTAAAATTGAAATAAGACGTGGAAAAATAAGGACAAATAATTGCTGTGAGACGCTTTAAAAAAAAATACCTAGTTTTAGACACGACTCTCTAAGTTTTGGAGTCCTTAAGATGGAACCTAAAATGGCGATAACTCCCTCAATAAAAAGCCATAAATCAAAAGCAGTTACACCTTAAAGAGCGTTATTTTCTATCTTTCTAATGTAAAACCAAAATTTCAGTGGACAAAATCAACCTCAGTGGTCAAAAGCAACCCTAAACATTGAAATTGTCTGATCTGTTCAAATCAGTAGGTACTTTCTACATTCCGTCGTGATTTACGAAAGCAGCCTTCAAATCTGCCTCCGACGAGGGAGTGACTTCTACAGATTCTCAGCTCTCCCATGGTATGATGAAGACCGTTCCGAGAGACTACCTTGTACGACGAAATGGGTGCTATGCTCTACTGGGCCGCCCACCTGAACGCCTATTTCGTTGAAAACCTCACGTTCATCCGGGTTCAAACACGAATTTCTCGACTAAATTCCATTGTATACTTTTTGTGATTATACCATTGGAAAACTGAGATTCTTAGGAAGTTTCTCCCTCGTCGGAGGTAGATTTGAAGGCGGCAATAGTAAATCACGACGGTTCCACATTCGCCAAAGAAAGTGGCGATTTCAACAATTTAGAATATTTCAATGTTGTTGTGGTTGCTTTTGACCATTGAGTCGACCTTACAATTTTTGTTTACATTAGAAAGATAGGACATTTAACGCTATTTTCTACGGTGTAATTGGATTTTGATTAACTCGAAAATTGAGGGAGTTTTTATAGCCAATTTAGTGATACAAGATCAAAAAACAAAAAAATAACAAATTAGAAAAAAACTTGGAAAAACAAGGGGTTGAAACGAAATTGCTCAGATACTTTCTTTAAAATGAAAATGCCTTTTAGAACCGATCCTCGATTTTAGGCGAGTGAAGTCTGAAACATTCTGTGAAATACCTAAACAAAGAACAAATCAGCTCTTGAAAAGAAGAAAGCCAAACTGATTGGAAGATCTTTTCACTGATGAAGGACCACTTTACGCCTATCCACAGAAGAGCTAAGAAATCAGATAATAACTCATACCTATCGAACACATTTTTTATAATATAAGAAATAATCAACTCATTTTGTTATCAGTAGTTGAAAATTCATCATTTTTTTTAAAGTACTACCGATTATTACGAGAAGTCGTAATAAAAGTCCTCCACCAAACATGTCAGATCTTTCGAACGGGTCTTTCTTCGTAATGCAGTTGTACTCACGGGGTACCACCAAATTTCTTCAGTTATGGGTGAAATGATAAAGCAAAAACACAAGTTAGGTGAAACCTGAGTCGTATAATTAAACAATATAAATATAACAGAAAATAAAATGCATAACTAATACTGTTGAATTGCACTAATACAAAAAGATAATCATGTATGACACACATTTTTCAATTGGAATCACACTTCAATTTACACAAATTGAGGAACGAAATGAGAACACTGTAATCTAAAAAATAAATATAAATAATTACTTAAGTATAATACTTATCGTTAAAAACAGAACCTACCACAGAAGTCCTATTTTTCCAAATATACCAGGCTGGTCGTGTTTTCATAGTTCAAACTTTAAACTTACATTTTTATTTTCTATTGTAAGGACTAAGAATTCGAAAAGGTAGAAGTTGTTACCTGAACTGGGAGAAGTCACGAGTAGGTATGTTGAAGATGAAACAAGGTAAGTTATGTTTGAAATGAAATTTCCAGTCATATTGGCCAACCTGTGAGGCCCAATGCTAGGAGTAAAGCCAGGTTCGTAGTTGGATTGTAGGCACAACCTCATCGCAGTGTCTGAAGAGATTCATTTTCTTTTAGAGATTTAATAAATTCCAATTTTAGGCATACGTGACTGGGTTTAACTGTACTTATTGTCAAAAGGTCGACAAACATAGAATACGAAAACAAACAACATGAAGGTAAAACGGACGGGAATGAATTCAAAGAGGTTCGTCCATAATTTGTGTGCAGTAAATGGACAAAAGGATTCAGATTCAGCTCAGTGTTTATAAGTATTTGAAACACCGACTACTTACAACAGTTGGAGAGTGGAATGTCTGTGGTAGACGGCAAACAACACAAAATAACATCAGCAACTCGAGATAATGAGAGAAAACACACAGACGATTTACAACCAGGGCTAATTTCCTTATGGTGAAATGAGATAAACATTTGACCTTCCGAGGATCTATTCTTACTCTACTTTGTTATATGAAAAAGAATTGTGTGCTCAACATACATTTTTTACATTATGCAGTTTTTGACCAACATCAAAACGGCCGTAGGCCCAAAATAGAAAGAATCTCAATGGGACTTTTTTAAATTTTTTTTAAAAGATGTTTGTACGCCTTGCTTTTTTTCTGGTACCAATTAGCCTGATTATTTTTTAAATGTGTTCTGTCAGTATCCAGATGGTTCTATTTCAAACGGATTTCATTTTGCCACGTTGAAAGTGTTGAAAATGAGTGAAAATAGTTTGAGAAAGTGGTAGGTAGCTGATTTCAGGAAGATTGGTCTGTGTTGACGTAACTTCAGCTGTAACTTTCCACTGAGTCCCTGACGAAACGTTTATGTATTCAAATTAAAGGTCTACTTGTAAGTTTTAAAATGAAATGGAGACTACCGAGTGGGTGTGGCACATAGCTTCCTCGTCAATCATAGTTACATTACAATTAGTATCTACGTACTGTATTGGAGAATCCGCAGTAACCTGTACTCGACATGCTGTTTACGATGGATTCTCCAATACGGTACGTAGATAATAATTGTATTCTTATAACTAGCGGAACTAACCCCATTCATTAAATACCATAGTTCCATTAGGTTGTCAGAACTACCAAGTTCCCTACCAAATATGAGGAAAATCGATCAGTTAGGTGATGCGACAGTAGACTGTCAAGTAAGAAAGCGACTAGAGATGGGCGAAACAGTTAGGTTACATTTGCGTATTAGGTTCCACCTTTACCTCTCTGGGTTGATAAAAGGCTCCAATAACCTGTTATTTATTAATAGGTTATCTCAGAGACCTTCTCACAAGCTCATTACAACATACCATTCCAAGGTATCTTTTTCTATTTTTCGTTCCCGATCTATGCTCGTTTGTTTATCATGTCAAGCATATTGTTATTGCATTCCTAAGTATCATTCTCTAGTTTTCGTTTCCTACCTAAGTTGGGGTTTCTATCAAGTTATTTCCGACATATTTACGTGTTAGTGTATTTTCACTCTTTTTCGATTAAAAAAACCCAAGCTATTGTTCTGGCACCACACATTTTGGAGCCTTCCCAATTCTTCCGCTTCCAAGCGGAATTAACGAAACCCGGTTATTTTTAATGGTTACGTTAAATACCGCCCATCTCTAAAAGTCCCAAAAACCTCAGGGAAACTGATCCACATTACAAAAACCAATCGAAAAACTGCAGTGAAATTAATTTGAAATTTAAATTAAGGACCACTAAACAGTGAAAAATAAAAATAATTGGTATATAATTGAAAAGTACCATTAAAATAACAAAAACCTTATTAACAAAAAAATGGACTAGCCTCAAAACTGATGACGGTAAACAACCAAAAAGGAAAAAATAATCAAGAGATGAGATAAGAAAGTATGATAGAAATGACTGGGTATCACACTCAGTGAAAGAATGCGTGTGGATGCTCACATACCCAAGGTTGGTACAAAGGCCTTGGCCGCCTTCATGAAGGTGTGCAGGCTTGCAGGCTCCGATTGGGGTATTGGCTATAGCGAATTGCTAGTCATCTACAAGGGACTTTTCCTGGGAATTCTCTTGTATGGTGTGCAAGCCTGGGCCCACCTTATGAGCGCTGATAGGTGGCTAAAGCTTGGGCGATTCCAGAGACGGGCCCTACTAAAGGTAAACCGAGCCTATGCAACCTCGGCCACATGTGCAATGCCAATACTAGCAGGGGTTCTCCCCATCAAGTATGAAGGGTGGCGAAGATGGGCAATGTACCGAATAGGGAGAGACATGTCTTTTTCAATCCCAGGACTCATGTCAGAGGGTGACAGCGACCCGAATCTCCCTAGGTCAGTGCGGGTGCAGAGACTCGAGAGTGCCGTTATGGACGCATGGCAGCGGGAATGGGACAGTGAGACCAAGGGGAGGCTCACTCATAGATTCTTCCCGAACGTTAGAAGTCGGTTGGAGATGAAATGGGTGATCCCTGACCACGAACTGTCACAGTTCCTGGTTGGACATGGTGAGTTTTCAGCCAAGTTACATCAACTTGGTTTGCATCAAATTCAGCAATCATGTTCGTGTGGTGGGGAAGAATATGCTGATCACGTACTGATGGAATGCCCGGACTACACCAACTTGAGGAACGCATGTGGACTGAGGGGACTTGATCCAGCAGAAATGGTGGCATCCCAAGAGAACATCTCCGCACTAAAGAGGTTCTCTGAGATTGCCATAGCCATGCTCGCTCGTAGGCATCATGTACATAGATTGGGAACGTAATTATAAGTGCATGCTGTATATAAAAAGGGCATAAGGTGATGGGTAAATAAGGTAGTGCTAGGACTAGGATAATATTGGCTAGCTAGTAGACAATTAGATCATAGGTAGTGCTTGCTGGCCTCCCAATGCACAATTCTCAGAAGAGGGGTGCTGTAACGGGGGGACCGCCGTAGGTAGAGAGCACTTAACATCTCGGGGAACCACATGACATGACTACTGTGGGTTGTTTGTTGCCCACAATTGGTCCCCTTATCTCTGATAAAAGTGGTAGCACTCGTGCGGGCTCATCACAAGTGGAGCTGAGGACCTTTGTGTTCACGCTTGTAAACAAACAGGGCACCGTGTCCCTCCCACACGCTCTCGTAATGCTCGAGCTGCAGGCTTACTGCAGGTGTAGGAAAAGCGGTAGACACAGGTACAAATTCTCTGTGTCGGGCCTGTGACCAGTCATGGCCTCTGGGAAGTTGACTGTGCCCATCTCATGGTGGGTATATGGTTAATAACCAAAACTGGTACCGCGGGCGGGGGGATGCCCTAGGCTACCGGCACAACGACAGTTGTCAAAGTGTCCCCCAGTTGAGGTTTGGATTCGCGGGGGTCGTGGTTTAAATCACCCAGGGCTGCAGTCCCCTTCTGCAGTCTCTGGGAAGGGATCCGGGAACCGGGGCCTTCAGGGCCCCTGTGCCTTGGATCCTGGCATGTGAGTTTTGCGAATTGTCAAAAACTCGGGCGCCAACCTGCATAGTCGGAAGCACGAGCTAGAACGTGCGCCTCCACCTGTAGGTTATAACAGGAACCTGCTGTTAGCTGGGACGCTGATTGTGTGAACAATCGACTCTCCGGAGTGAATTGCCCTGGTTGCTTGCAACCAGGGGGGAGACCAAAAGGAATTTCCGAGGACTCCTTAAATCGACTTCCAATTGGAAGGAGGGTAGTAGACATTCCTATGTCCCTATCTACTCTCTTTCGATTGTTCGTCACCTTGCCGTGGTGAAAGAGCCCGAGCCTATGGGCCGCCAAGAACGAACACGGAGAGAGTAGACAATATCCGCTGGATAACTCTCCGATACGGAAAAAATCTTGTCTCTGGCTCAACTGGGATTACTATGACAGATGAGTCACGCTCATGGTATAGCATTCAAATAAGTTGAGCGATGTACGTATGGGGCTTGGACCTCCCTGAAAGTTAAGCCTAACTCTACAACAAAGCAGAATTGGCGAAAGAAGAAGAAATAGGGGACCAAAAGCGGTAGCTGTGGGCTTCGGCTTGCTGCCTACACGCACCTGGGACCCGCGCGAAGGCTGTTGGTATGGTGGAAAGAGTGTATGTTGATTCATGCCTCTTATAAGCCTGCCACGTTGACGAATCCGTGAGTGTAGGTGACGAATTTGACGGTTTATCGTCGGTTCTGAGGCTCCTCCGGTATTCCGATCCTAGATTCATTTCTTAGTCTGGATTGTTACCCGTTCAGACGATTATTGAGTGCTCGTTGGATGAGGAGAAGAAATTCTCTAAGTCCTTCGAGTGCTCTTTTTTTTCGTTTGGAGGGGTGCTCGACGGACCAAAGAGTAGTTGGTCATCATCCTATCATTTGACTGTCACGGGAGGCATTCGCCGGACTTGAGAAGAAATTCTCTATGTCCGGGGGGTGTCTCCCTTTTTTATGCACTTTTGGTGGGGTGCTCGACGGATCAAATATTGGTTGGTCGTCATCCTATCATTGACTGTCACGGGAGGCATTCGTCGGACTTGAGAAGAAATTCTCTATGTCCTGGGGGATGTCTCCCTTTTTTATGCACTTTTGGTGGGGTGCTCGACGGACGTACGTGCGCACTGACAGGGAGCCCAAGACATGGGTGGCAAACTTGCGTACATCTAACCAGTCCCCTAGCCAGGCTACTGAGGGGAGGACCGGAGGCGAATCAGGGGGTACCCTGGCTGACGGAACCTCCCTACACGTGTTGCAAACGTGGCCAATAATCAGGCTAAGGCCCGGAGGTGCCATCCAGGGAAAGTGTGTGCATGCATGGACCCTACCTCTGGGAGGATCATGGAGCTAGAGGCAGGGCTGATCAAGTACCTTGGCCCCCAACCTCTCCATGCAAATCCCAAGCGCTTTACCATAGGCGTGTAGAAGGTACCTACAAAAATATGGTATGTCAGGTTGGTATCTGGCAGGGCCCAATGAGTATGCTGTTGGGCTTTCTACCCTCTCTGTGGGCCTCTTCCCAGAGTGTGGGTGCCTACCCTAAATTAGGCCTGGTCGAAAGACCCAGGGAGGACAGCCCTGAGAAAAACCTGGGGAGCCCACCCTCATTAGCCTTTGGGCAAATGGGCTAGGGGGCCACCTCCGATACACGGTGGCACACTGCCGCCTGGGCGGGACAGCCTCACACTTGTGAGTCGGGGGGTGTTCTCCATACAAGAGCATGTCCCTAACCGTCCCAGGGGTCCCTGCGATGGTAAGCAGCCCTGTTGGTACCCACGGAGTCGGTACGTGGGGCCCCCGAAGTCTGTAGGGGCATCAGCCCTGGATGTGTAGGGGGACTTAGAGACCGTCGGTGTTACAAATTGTCCCGACGGTGTAGGTCTCGCTGTCTGGAGTTCCAGGCACAGTGTAAAAGCTGGGGCGTGCCCGTGGGACCGAGCCTTCAGGGTAAGGGATAAAAGCAGTACAATGGAAAGACGAACAACGAAAAGTCGATTAGGATCACCTTCAATGGGATCGCCGGGAGGGTCTTGTAATCCTCATGCACCTAAAAGCGCGATACAACGCCTATCGCAGGCCTCCACGGCCCTTGGTGAATTAAATTCTTACATCACGCGCGAATTCTCTAGCGCTAAGCATGCTAAGTATTTGAGCTTGAGGGTGGACTTGATTGAGACTGTCCACAGGGAACTAGAGGATGATCTTGGCCTCATGGGCAAGATATATCCGCGCCTTGTTTCCCTCGAGACATCCGTAGCTCATATAGCCGGATGCTTGGAGGGACTGGGGAGCGCTGGACAGGCTGAGGCCGCCCAGATGGACATGGGGGCGATACAGCAATGTGTCCAAACCATTGTCCGGAAGGAGGTCCAGGCTGTTCAGGCCACCCTCGAAGCGGAGGATAGCCGCGACGAGGGTGAGGAGAGAAGGCTCCTCAGCAAGCTTACAGAAAAATGCGATGACATGGTGGAGGCAGTCACCGGCACAATTGCCGGGAAACTGTCTCCAATAAGCAAGAGACCAGTAGTCATTCCTCCGTCTACCTTGGACAGTCTGGTAGGTCAATTTGCCTCCCGGATGGACGAGGTGGCCAAAGAGTGGGCCGATGCTGTCAGCAAATCGGTCCAGGAAGCTCTGAACCGTAACTTGGTGAGGGAAGAGCCAGCGTTGGCGTCCGCGCTGAGCAACTCCACCGGGGAAAGCGGACCTAGGGAAAAGAGTGCGCCCACCCTACCAAGCAATAAGGGGAAGGCAACCTTCTCCGAGATGCTGCAGGGGCCCGGGAGGGTGATCACCACCCCTGTTGCGAGCCAAAAACGGCGTGACAAAGGCGGGAACAAAAAGGGGACACCCTCCCCACCTCGTGGGCATGGAAATGACGGTAAAGCCAACACCCGGGAGCCGGCCAAAATTGGTACTTGAATGTACTCACATACCTCAGCCTGTCATTCCCCAAAGCAATTATGGGGGGCCTTCCAGAGCTCAGACTTCCCTTCAGGAGCATTGCTACTGTCTTGTCACCGGCTATGGTTAGCTTGACGGCATTGCACTCTGTAGCCAGGGCGCTCATGACTCGTTCCGCCTCCATCTCCAGGACCCTCCTGCTATTTCCCCTGATCATAACTACTAAGTCGTCCGCGTAGGCCACCACCTCAGTTCCAGTGGCACTGACTACATCTAGAACACTGTCGAACAGTATGTTCCACAACCTGGGGCCTAGAACGGACCCTTGCGGACAACCCTTGCTCAGGGACTTGCGGGCAACATTGGTCCCCTCAGCGAACTCCACCCACCTGTCATTGAAGTAGTCCAGCAGCAGGTTATAGGCTGCAGGGACAACACTGCGCTGGAGTAAGCCCAACAGAACGGCCGGCCACCACACGTTGTCAAAGGCACCTCTTATGTCTATAAATATGCCAAGGACATACTTTGTGTCTGCCATCACAACCCGCTCTTGTAACCGCACAATAGCGTCCACGGTAGATCTTCCCTTCACAAATCCAAATTGGCTTTCAGATCCGGCCAGAAGGACAGGATCTATTTCACCGACTATGAGCTTCTCCAGCACCTTCCCTGGGATACTGAGAAGGCACAAGGGCCGTAGTCCCTTAGGGTCAGAGGGTTCCCTATCGGTACCCTTTCTCAGCACGCATAGTCTCCCCACTTTCCATCTGGTGGGGAAAACTCCCAGCCTGAAGCAAGCTCGGTAAATATCGCAATACCAGGGGTACACTAGGTGCCACGCCCTTCTTAGCATCTCTGCCTCAATTCTGTCCGGACCTGGAGCCTTTCTGAGCTTCATAGAGTGTACATAGGCCTCTATGAGAGTGTCACTAATTCTAGAGTCTATATCACTAGCACTTTCACTATCACTACTTAGAACTAATCTGTGTTCCGTCACAGCACGTATTTCCTCCTGGGCCTCTGTCTCGTTGCGATCATCGTCCGGAAACAGGGCCCCAAGCAGATCATCTGCAGCTTGCGTCCAGTTTTCTGGCGTCCTGCCCTGCAAAGCTGTCAGGGTGTATGGCAGTTTAGAGGATGTCACAATCCGGTAGGGCCTACCCCACAGCTCCTCCCTACTGTTGGCAGTTACAAATTCCCTCCAATGTGCTCTCTTTGCACGCCACATCAAGCTCTCGTAGGCAGCCTTGGCTGCATGATATTCCTCCTTATGTTGGGGGGTAATCCTGTGCTTCAGCCGCCTATTTCTGTTCCTGAGCCTCAAAACAGCCCTCTTTCTGGATTCAAGCCTGTGAGTCCACCACGGCGCCTTGACCGGCGGACTGCCAAGCACAGGAATCGACTCAGAGGCAGCCCCAATGAGTGCTGTCTCAATGATCGCAACAGCTCTCTCAATCTCCTCTCTGGTTTGTAACTGGCAAAAATGTAGGTTCCTCAGCCGCTCAGCCACACACTCCTCGTACCGCTCCCAGTTGGCCCGTGAACAATTGAATCGTCCCTTGGCCCTGGGTCCAGCACATCTGACCCCACGCTCAGCCAGCTCAAATCGTATGGACGCATGCTGACTAGAGGTGCTGTCTGGGTCCACTTTCCATCCCCTCACTCTATCTGCAGCAGTAATTGTTGCAAGCGTGACGTCAATGTTGGAGGAGCCCCCAGCTGCCCCACAAAAGGTGGGGGGCTGTCCGGGCCTATTTATTACCTCCAAATCATGACGGAGAATAAGGTCCTCGAGCAGTTCGCCCCGATCCCAAGGCCTCCTGTGCGTGCCAGCTGGGCCAAGTGGGTCCAATACATGACTGTGCCACAGACGAGACCTTGCATTGGCATCCATACCAATGACGACCCTTGCAGCGCCCAGGGAGAGGATCACCCGACCAACCCCCTCCAGGTATGCGTCAATGTCATGGGAGTACTGGCAGTACACCGACATGAAATACGTCAGTGCACCTCCAGGCCCCTCAACCGACGCAACACAGAGGTGCCGGCTACTAAGGTGCCCCAAAACCACCACATTCAGGCTGGGATCAGCCACCACTATGGCTGCAAATGGAGGTCCCTCACCAGGGCCCGTTAGGACACGGAAAGGACCCAGGCCTACTATCTGGCCCTGACTGGTGTAAGGTTCCTGGATCAGAGCGATGTCCCACTTGTTCCTGGTCCACTCGCTCCTGACCTCGTCGGAGACCAGCCTGGCTCTATCCATGTTGATCTGTAGGATTCTCATACAGTTACCAACCTGGCATACTTTTTAACTGCCCACCTGTAGGCAGGGCAGCTGTTGTCCGCCACAGAGTGGTTGGACGGCTTCCCTGCACGTTGACAGTTTACACAGGTTGGACTGTGTGTCTGCCGCTTGACACATGCATCAGTGCGATGAGGCCCTGCGCAGTGGCCACATGTGTCCTTTACCTCAGCACACCTCAGATTGGTGTGACCATAGCCCTGGCACTTGTAACACCGAGTGACATCGATGTAGTCCGCCACTCTACATCTGGCAAACTCAATGTGCACATGGCCCAGGCCAAGCAGAGCTTCTCGGACCTTCTGGGACACCTGGATGACCCAAATGGTGTCGTCATATTCCCTCTTCCCCTTCTGGAATGAGGGAATGAAGCCCTGCTTGAACTCAGACTCTGTCACCACCTCTCTGATCTGAGGATTCTGCAACCAGACGAGATCCCCGAGTTGTTCTTTGTCGACAGTCCTGTCGACCCTGTGTAGTTTCAGCAACATGTGCTTTACAACAGGCGTCGAGACTGTCACCTCATAGCCCTTCGTCTGCAGTTTCTGCTGCAGGATCTCCGACTCGTTGGTACTTCTAGCCTTGACCATGATCTTGTCGCCTACTTTCCAGCAGACATCTAGGCCGATTCCCAACTCGGCCAGATTGACGTCTCCCTGGAGTTTCTTCCTAAGGGAAGGCGGCGAGTAATTTGGGCCCTGACCTTCCGTGGGTTTCTCTGCCCTGACCTTAGTTATCATCAGGGGATCTATCCTAGGTTTCCTCTCCGTCTCCGACTCTCCCCTATTCAACTTAGCCTTCAAGGCATCTGCATAAAGTTTAGCCGGAGGGGTGGTGGCCCTACGTGTCTTCTTCTTCCTTCTGACAGTCCTAAATATGTCCTCGTCAGTGTCTGTGACGCCAGGTGTCGAGACAACCACTGGTGCCCTGACCTTCCTAGCTGCCTTCTTTGAGACACCTTCGGGAGAGGTACCCGTCTGCCTCTTCCTCTTGGAGCTGACTTCGGTCCACTCTGATTCGGAGTCTGAGGCAAAGTTTGTCTGCTTCTCTAGTCTCTTAGGGATGGCACCACTGCTCTTAAGAGAACTGGGCCCCGTCAGTTGGGAGCCAGTTCTCTTGGAGCCCTCTGTTGTCTCCGTGACAGCGTCAGTGATTCTTCTGTTGGTGAGGTCCATCTTCCTCCCAAGGGGAACAAGGTCCTCACAGCGCAGTTTCTCGAACTCCCCACTGATGCCATTCACCCTAGCCTCGACCTGGGTCAGCTTCTCAAGGAAGGTGTCCCTGGTGGTTGATAGCTCATTCCTAAAGATGGTTTCCAACAGCGAAATTGCCTGTGGCATACCTCCCATCAATATTGCCTCGTCGTCGCCAGGGACAGGCCCGGCAGCACCCTCCCTGGCCAGTCTACCCTCGATGTTCTCGACTGACTCAACCATCCTATCCATTCTTTCTGACATCCTTCTAAGGAAGGAGATCTCACTTGCCTGTTCGTTCAGCAACTGGTTCAGTTGCCTGGCGGACTCTTCGATCTTGTCAAAGAAGCGTCTTTGACAGGTCTGCCCCCTTGTGACTGGCATGTTATCTGGAACGCTGCTCCATGCCTTCCAGTCAGAAATCACATCTGCAAGATCCTGCAGCGCAATCTTACCGCTTCTGTCTGCGATGGTCCTGACCGGAGGTCTAATGCCTGGCAGCTTGGTCGGTGTGGCCCTTGGGGTAGACATCTTGCTCTCAGTTGACAAGGGGCAGGCGATGACACTGACTGTGTCAGGCACCAGTCTATCGAGGCCTGTCAAGTCCTTTGCTAGCTCTTTAAGCCTCCTTTCCGAATCAGTGTCAGAGAGGTCAGGGTTTCCCCACTTTATCTCCTGAACGAAGAACTCCTTACTCAGGGGAGTTGGTGCAGACCAGGATTCCCCAGATGACGAAGCCTCCCGGCTGACACAATTTAACCTGCCGCAAGTGGCAGGGACCACCTTCTTCTTGCTCGGCTTCTGGAAGGGGTCAGCTCCCTCCACAGATGGTACCGGGGCACTCTTCCAGGAAGGGCTCTCTTTATATCCCGGCGGGATGTTATACGGGCTATAGGTCTCTTCCCTTGCACTCTTGTTTCTGACTTCACTGCAGCTGCCGCTGTCAGTTACCCAAAGTGAAGGCTTCTTCCTGGGCTTCTCTTGACGCGTAGGTGGAGAGGCTCCGTTCCCACAGACTTTCGCAGGGGGAAGAGCTACGGTCAATCCAGAGCCTGAGTTCTTCCAATTGTCGCCCTCAGCCTCCCTACTATCGTCCAGGGACTGGTGATAGTTCCTTATTTCCTCAGGGATGGCTCTTTCCTCTTGGCGAATCTATTGAGTCCCGTTGGATATAGGATGCCAGTTACGGTTTCGATCCCGTATTTGACGCCTAGGCCCACAGCACCTATTAACGCAGCAGGATTGCCCGACACGACTAAGTCACCCGTGAAACCTGCGATGGCTGCCCTGTCGGCCTTCCTCACTTCACTAGCCGATTTGGCGTAGTGATACGCAAAATCGTGCTCCCTGGCCAACTGATCTGCGTAGCAGGTGGGTTTCCCTGCGTACAAGCTGTTGCCCGGACCAATGTACCTCGTCCCTGGCAATGTGAGATCTATGGGCATCAGCCCCTCACCCTAAAAGTTGCAGGGGAGCGCGACCCGATTCCAATGCAACTTCCAGCGACCAAATCGGTTCAGCGGATCACAAGCTCTGACGATTACGGAAAGATCGAAGGGTGGAGGGGGTACCCCCCCAACAAGTTTCTGTCGTCCCACCACCCACACTATCCGATGGTACAATAAAAACAGTTATCCCCCTGTAGCCGGAAAAGGGGGGGGGAGGGGTATACCCCATAAAATGTTTTCATGCACCACAGGCCAAGCCCTAACAGATGGGCAAGGGTCAAAATTTTAAGTACCTATAACTAAGTCCCCTTGGTACTTAGGGGGTTAAACTTACTATTAGAAATTATATCTAGCCAATACCAATGTAAAAATAAAAGCCTAAAATTATTGAATAATATTTGGTCCTAATCTACAGAAATCACTAGATTTACAGAATAATAATGTAAGGTTGGCACCCCTGGAGGAAACCTAAGTGAGCCTCCTCAGAAAGACCATGTGGAAACCATGTGCCTCCACTGGGGATGAGTCACAGGCCCTTCCTTCCCCTCTACCTAACTTTGAGGGCTAATAACTCTAAAACTGTTCCTTAAAATTTGACTAAACTTTAATAGTTTGTTCCTAGTCCTTCCCACTGCACAATTCAGCAAAAGGCACACAAAAAGAACCCTTAGGAAAAAAGAAAAAGGGCATGTGCCCTTTGCCAGGTACCTGAAGGGATCTGGCCCAAAAGTGGTAGCACAATTTAATAGGACTTACCAAAAGGAAGGGCCCTGCCAAAATTGAAGTTCCTACCTCTTCTTGAACCCACTTAAAAACTTGACACAAGCAAGAGCTACACAGAGGAGATGTTACTCCTTTGAAAGCCAGCACTCAACCACTAGGGAACCTGATCCGAAGTTTGAATAGAAATTGATCAAATAAATTTCTGATATAATGCGTTTTTCAAAAATGAAAATTGTCCAAAAATTAAGAAAATTATGGATATATTCATATATATAATGAAAACGCGCGTATATTTGTCGTACCCAGAAATAGAGTAGCCGTGTGGGTACTCTATGAGTTCGTAGAGACGAGTAGAACATGAATATGGACTCCTAAGATCTTCAAAGCATACCCAGTGCATACAGTATGTTGGTATGGTATACTGAAAATAGAAAATAATGAAAACGCGCGTATATTTGTTGTACCCAGAAATGGAGTAGCCGTGTGGGTACTCTATGAGTTCGTAGAGACGAGTAGAACATGAATATGGACTCCTAAGATCTTCAAAGCATACCCAGTGCATACAGTATGTTGGTAAGGTATACTGAAAATAGAAAAAAACCAACAATAGGATGTGGTGTTGACATGGAGTGGAGTGGTCAATGCAGTGGTTAAGATCTTAACCATAGCTTCAACTGAGAGATTTTTTCCCATTTCGGTGGTTTGCCGTCATCAGTTTTGAGGTTGGTCCGTTTTTTGTTAAAAAGGTTTTTATTTTATTATTTTTAATTGTTACACGAATGTAGGAAATGGTTAGGAATAAAAATAAATAATTAACACATGTAGGAAAAATACAACAAAGAAAGGAAAGGGGTTTTGGGTTAAACCTGTAGAGACTGGCTACAGACGTGTTCCAAACAAGCAAATATTACGTGGTGTACATCTTTTTGTTTCTACCTTTCAGGGTCAAAACATTTGTTATTAGTGATGCAATTCTTGTCTAACCAAATCGTATCAAGTTATATTACGATACGTAATAGTTGGAGCTAAAATATGTTACACAAAGGGAAACCTGTATGCTATCTTTTTTCAAATTGCGCTCCATTGGGCCACCTAATGCCTTCTTTAACAATTAGATTTTTTATTCTCTAATCCGCGTTCCTAGAAAATATCGGTATTGAATAACATTCCTTAACTATTACAAAATATCTAATACAGAATGTGTTGATGCCACCGCATCTCTTTCATGGATCGTCTTGTTCCATTTCCCCCATCACACCTCTCTGCTTGATCCAAGAGCAGCAGTCAGTAGTTCCCTCCTCGCTTTTCTCCGTTTAAAAATAAAATACTGGAATAATTTAAGTTTCAGTGATGGTAAATTCAAATCCCACGGAGGTGTCGTGTGGTCACTCTCCATTAAATATTCCCAAAAATCGTCTCACTCAGTACATCAGCGCGTCTATAAATGTAAAATTTGTTTCAAAGTGAAACCAAAAGCTCTGGAACAGAAGATCAGCAATTCAAAGCTTTGTTTCCTTCCCAGTTTTGATTTCGCTATTCCCTTTGGCATTTATACGTTCCAATAACGAGGTCGGCCAACTCTGAAGGCTCATCATCCTCACCGTTTCGAATTTGCATCACGCCTCTGCACAGATTGTTTTCATGAGGTCTTCTGGCGATTTTTGTCTTGTCAACTTCTATCGAAACTAAGAATAGATTGGGAGATCTACAAGGTACCATCGCATCTTCATAGCTCAATGGGACTATAGGAAATGAGTGGTTAACTCGAGGGGTTGAGTGGTGTCTGGGAGTAAAACATAGACATTAAGGTCAATCTGTACACTTGCTTAGGCACACAGCGGCTCACATACAAGGAGTTTAATACATTAATAGTCCGAATCGAAGCAGTAGTATCTAGTAGTAGGTCTCTCACTACGTTGTCTGTGGATCCTAATAAACCTACTCCTCTCACGCTATTCACTTTCTTACTTATGGATCTCCAGTGGACAACCTACTGGACGAGGGTCTTTTGAATATTACTTTGAATCGCCTCGACTACAACCAGATCGTGACCAACATTATGCAGGGCTTATGAAGACATTGGCAGCAAGAGTACCTCCGCACTCTCGCGTGAAATGAACAGAAGACGCATTTCCCATAACTGAGGGCACCGTGGCCATCAAGGAAAATTTGCCACCCCTTCATTTGCTACTTACTGTTGTCATCGAGGTTTATCATAGCCCTGATGGAGCGAGTCGTGTTGCCTAGTTAAGCACCTACCAAGGCGAGTTGGTCAGGGGTCGTTGGTATAGTTGTACCCACTTCCTACACAGTGATCCTCATTCCTCACATCTAAGTTGTTCCTGTATTCTTCATTAATACTTATCTAACCCTTGTTAATGTTTTGGCTCAGGTTCCTAACGATTGTCATGAATTTATTACACTATTGTCTGCCCATACTAAACTTATTAACTTTTTTTTTGGTATAATACTTGATTTTTATTGGAGAATTAGGAATTTTTATATACATTCTGAAATGAGGAATTTCACCATGTCGAAATTTCCTATTTTGACCCCAAAATCGAATTCAGCACCTCGAAAAACCCCCTAAGTCCAAAAAATGAGTTTTTAAAAACACTTTATTTAACAACCACGAAAATTGCGGAACGACACGGTACGACGCACAGTGGGGCCAAATGGCCAAAAAGCGGAAAAAAGTCATTATCTTTTGAACGAATTACTGTATCGTCTTGGGAATGGTTTCATTCGATTCAGAATACGAAAATACATTAGAAAAATATGTTTTCTGACGTTTAAATTTATTATTTTAGTACTAAATCTTGAATTTTGAAAAAAATAATGTTACTCAAAGTGGAAAAGCGTGTGAAAAAAACAGAAAAGCGGTTTTACAGGCGATGGGTGTGTGTTATTTTGTTTTTTCTTCGTTTCAGAGGTTATAGGATACGATAAAGATGATTGAATAGAGGTTTCTTTATATATGTATGTAAATATATATATGTAAATATATATATGTGTAAATATATATTTATGTATTTAATTTTGACAAAATTTTGAGTGATAAAAACCTCTGAAAATTGGATAGTAAGCGATCGAATATTGGAACGAATCCAACTTGAACGTTTGCTAAATCCGAATAAGAGATTTTCAACGATGACATGTTCTCGGTACGTCACGACAGTACGAACTGACCACACTACTGCGAATGACAATCCGAAGAACCTGGTTTGTTCAAACAGAACCTTGTTGACTCTTAGCAGAAATATTTTACGAAAACGTCGCTATTTGCATCATTCTGTTTTCCAATAAAAAATAAAACAAAAAACGTCTGCCAAATGGGTGTGGCACATAGCTTCCCAGTATCCATAACCCGATTGTATAGATGATCCGACCAATGTAGCCTTAACTTGACTCCGTTACTCTGTGATTGTAGCTAACAGCCCACAAAGGGGACATTCTACATGTCAACATTCACAATCCCTGGAAATTTTATCGATTTCGAGAGGAAAATGTAGAAGTTACAACCTTTAAAAGGGTTTTACTCTGAAGCTGCGGTGACGGCAGAGACGGCGTTCTTGGTGTGCCTTTAATCACATTTTAACCCACTACATCTAAATTCGGTGAAATACGGCTATGAAATGTTTACAGCTTCTTGATAATGGTTAGATTTTCAAGAAAAAAAATAAGCCAAACCGAAGGATGGCGAAGCTCGGTTTTTCCACTCCTCTAAAGTTGTATTTCGCTATAAAAACCCAAATCTGGAGCTAATGTTCAGGCTAAAATGTTATGAAAAAATAATTAGTATTTTTTAGAGATACTACATATATATATCCAACATTATATAGTTTTATTTAAATTTTTTGAAACACATAGAACGTGTTAGGAAATTTTCAAATTCTACTCTCAAAGTGCTTAAAATCTCGAAATATCAGGTTTGAGCCCCCATTTAGCAGTGAAAACAATTTTTAAACATTGAAGGTCCTTCACACCCTAATTCTACAGGTAATAGACTTTAAGAAAACCACATTACATTTCTTTTTTAGTCACTTTGCAAAAATGGAGTCTTTTCCACTCCACGTATGCGGGATGATGGCGTGAGACTGACTGCTGTGGAAAAGGAACGGGGGATATTTATAGAGGAGGACAACTGCTGATGCAGCGTTTTGGCGGAAGGTAGCGTGGAAGGAAGGAAAGGTGACGTAGGTAACTTGTATAAACACTGCATATTGCTAAATAAATTAATTTTAAAAAAAGTGTTTTTCTAACCCTCCAATTAATGGAGATGAAAAGGGTGGGCCATCAACTCATGGACACCCTTTTATAGTATTTGAGATACCTATCGAAGTTTGGGGACCTTGTTGTAGTGAACCACCATTTCTCACCACCCCTCAAAATGGTACAGACACCAACAGAATAAGTAATACTTAGTCGCTTGGAACACACCTTATGTTACTATTTACAGAGTAAACGGCTAAAGTATTTTACAGTGTAAGATCTATTACCATGACATTAGAGATATAAGTTATTTTAGTACATAACAACATTAAAACATCCATTTCTATACTACCTGACTTGGAGTGACACATATCATGAGGACTAGAGAATCTTTTCACGAGAAAAGCATGTGATGTTCATTCATGGCTAGATTAGAAGAGTCAACAAGACAGGCAGATACTTACTTGACAGAGTTTTAATGGTGACAACAATCAAATTGTTAAAAACTGCTAAAGGTAATTTTTAGATTCGTGATTGGATGATATTATATACGGCAGGTATTGAAACCTATCAATGGCCAGAGGAGAAACTACGAATGTCGGAAAGAACCTGGTTCTTCCACCAAACCTTCAAATAAACATTTTTAACTTCGTCAATACTATTTGGCTCTGGGTGTATAATGTGTTTGCCAACCCAATTGCCCCATCCCGCTTTATTGGGTGATCTCAGGCAAGTGTGCCCTGGACAATATAATACACTTAGGTTAAGGAATCCTAACATCTTCAAAGCATACCCAGTGCATACAGTATGTTGGCATGGTAGGTATACAGAAAATCGAAAAAAACCAAGAATAGCCGTGTGGGTACTCTATGGGTTCGTGAAGACGAGTAGAACATGAATATGTACTTCTAACATCTTCAAAGCATACCCAGTGCATACAGTATGTTGGCATGGTATACAGAAAATCGAAAAAAACCAAGAATAGCCGTGTGGGTACTCTATGAGTTCGTGAAGACGAGTAGAATATGAATATGTACTTCTAACATCTTCAAAGCATACCCAGTGCATACAGTATATTAGTATACTGTAAATCGTAACATGCGTTCGTATACAGAAAATCGAAAAAACCAAGAATAGTGTAAAAAAACACCATTGTTTATTTTCTTGACCATACCTTCAACTGAAAGATTTCTTTTACTGAAAGATTTCTTTGAAAATTCGATCATTGATTCATGCTGTGAATGCACTTTTTGGTTCTTGTCGGCTGCTGGGAGCGGGTCTGGAGCCCAACGTGATTGCAGACATCATACAAAGTATAGGAGTTTTGTAAAAAAAAAAAAAAAAAAAAAAACAAAGTCATATAAGTCAAAAACTGTACGTCCACCAAGTAGTGACTAATTACACGGAGTGAATATAACATTTCTGTTGTTTGTCATAATTTCCAGTTGACTTTTTTTTGCATTAAGAGATATTGGTGAAAAAAGGATCTACGTCAACTTATCGATGAATGATTATGGATGGGTTAGTTTTCAAAACTATTACAGTCTCATTGCTTTCTTTCGATCTCCTCTATTTATTATTTTTGTGACACAATTTTCTATCAACCGACGAGCCATTAATTGAAGTAATTAAACCACGAATAATCCAGTTTTGTTTCCTTCATCATGCCAACAAGTCATAGTTATTAAGGTTAGGTACATTTAGAATGCAAGTTCATCTGTTTCATGACTAAACAGATAAGTTTCTCCATGATGAAAAAAAATTATGAATTTATAAACCTCCTTAAATTTTAGAAAATGAGACATGATTAAGATCGGTAAGATATTTAGGCACTTAACTAATATTTCAAATAGAGAGAGCTGCAGCAGTTGGCATCATTCAGAATGCAATGTAACCCAGTAGGAGTGGAGAGGAAGAGTTTTCACTCAGGTGAACGCCTTGCAAGTTTCGACCGCGCTTTCATAAAGCCAATAAAGTCAAAGGACGGAGTTTCAAAAGATAGTAAACAGCTGCACAGCGCCATAAACAATAAATTGACACCACAGAACACATCAATTACCTCTCTGTCAAGTACTTCTGTTGCTGTAGGATCAACCATACTATTTATCGATAACACCTCCTTACTGCTTCTGAAACTAGACATGTTGATTTCTCAATCAATTGTGCCACCTCACGGTGACATAGCAATAATGTTGGTTTTAATACTTCACAAATTTCGGTTGCTGTTTCAACTAAAGTGATGATAATATATGAATTTTCTTGACTGTCATTAGAGAAATTTGTCAGATGATACTACTGTAGGTACGTACAATTTATTTGTGCGTCTACCTGGTGGCACTAATGCCCTTCTAGAGCTCTGGTAAATTCCATCAATCATCAATCAACCAGAATTAATATTCCGCACTATGCCCAAGGCCATACCTAACTCACTTACCTACTTCAGCAGTCTTCGAAAATATAACATACTTTTAAAAAAATATACTAACTTCTATGCGCTCATAATTTTTGAACGGACTTTTTGTTGAATAGGATTCCTCCATCCCAAGTTGAAAATGTGAGATGATTATAGAAAAATCAATAAATTAGACAGAAGTACAGACGTTCTAAAGCAATGTTTGACATCACATAGTATGGAATAAAGAACTAGAACGAAACGTCGAATCAATTTAGGAGGCTCTCCTTTTTATGATGAATTTGCCTCTCACCAACTGACTTGTATAAATCTTGACTTTGCTGGAGTCGATGGTTTTTTTAACGTGAATAGCTTCAGTACCTATGGCAGATATGATTGCAGGGAACCTACCTAAATCCTTACTTTCAACGAAGACAGTTTGCCCACGATGAAACCACTTCCTTTCATACATGAGTTTCCCGTCTTCGATTCGCACATCAGAAGTAGGAGGATCTGGTATGATGGGCCCAAGAGACTGTAATCCGTTAGCAGGTTTTCTGGAAGAGGAAGAGGCAGATGAGGAGGAGGTTTTGTTACCTCGATAAATGACTTTGAGGTCTGCCTCGATGTCCTTGTCATCAAGCGTGAAGTTGATTTGAGATGGCAGAGAAGCAATTTTTCCTCGCCTCTTCTCAGGAAGAGGCGCCGGATCGTTTGGACGTCGCCTGAGCTTTCTTGTCATAGCTGGCTTGGTTTCGGTCAAATCCCCTGTTGATACCGGAGAATATTAGCACAGAGTAACATGAATAGGCAGAGATGGAATCTATAAATGAAGAGCAAAATCAAAGGGCAACTACTCCTCAAGACCAATAGTCAGAAACATTTGAAATGAGCAGAGGGAAGTTGGGTAATAAGAGCCACAGGCATTTTAAGAGCTTTCGCTACGTCTGAAGTTGTAAAAACTACCTACTCAACATAAACTTTTACTGAATTGTGGGTAACTGCATCTCTTCTCTGTGACAACCCTGTAACACCTGACAACACCCTAATCGAGGGTTGAATGGCAGAAGTGACCAAGTGACAAAAAACCAATTTTTTTAGCAGGGCGTTTCAAAAATTCTGAACCTCTCTTTTTTGAGTTGGTAGAAGTGACCAAGCGCGCTGCTCTCCCGAAATTCACGGTTTTGGTCTGGTTGGTAATTTTATTCCTCTTGATTTCACCTGATAAATGGGCAAAATGATAATCATAATGGTACGTGAAGTACCTCACATACCTTTACCTAACCCTCGTTTTCCAGAAAAGCGCCAAAATTCAAACACGATTAATTTGTAGGTATCACGAATATTCTTTATTAGAGAAATTAAAATCTTTGAAGAAAATTGATTGATTAGAAGGAAATAAAAATGAAATAATATGGATTGTCAGTAATTAAATAATTAACACTGTAAAATTGTCTTGACTTCAGCTAGTTTATGGTTTTGGGCCGGATTTTTAATCAGCTTTCTTCCCTCTACCCCGTTGAAATTGGTTCGTAGTGCAGGCTAACGATATTACATTAAATTCACTCCCCTCTAACTCCCCTTGAGTAACTTCCAAGGTAAAATCAATAAAAACAGGAAAGTTTGCATTTTGATTTTACTAGATTCCAAAATTTGAACTCAGTCAGAATGGAGTCATCACAACTGAACCTCATTTGAACAATGAATTACTGTGGAACCCTGTGAAATTTTGATGAAATGCGAATGGGGAATTTGCCTCAATTTTAGATTCTGGAATTTCAAGTCAAATCCTATAATAGGGCCCTAGAATAACGTTTAACACCAGGAATACCCAAGGGAAAAAATTACCGTAGAAGAAAATGCCTAAACAAGTGAAGCAGTGTAAAAAAAAAACACCACAAAGATAGAGAAAAACTGATTGTCACTCCCCAGGGTTCCTCACGCAAAACTGTGCCCTGGCGAAGCGTAGAAGGAGTTTCGGCAAATAGTGTCAGAGAATGTCAACAGGTAGAGTCGTAGGCGCCCTCGTGACCACATGAAACGATCCACCCAAATAATGTGATTCAAATAACGTAACTAACTAATATAGAAACTAAATAAGAGAAGGTGAAGACTAATAATGCTTGATAAACTAATAGGTATAATCGTATTGTGAAAAAGAGTGAGTAAAATTGCTTCTTTTCGTCACTTTTGTGTCTGGCTTCTTTCTGCCAGTTTGCGGCGCACTCGTGTGTTCGATCACGTAAGCTAGTTGTTTAATGTGCGCCATCAGAGGTAGTGCTGCAGTCATAAGGGGAAACTCGTCACATCACAGACTCCAGGTACATATAAAATTTCCATCTCCCTTAAATTCTTTAAATTTTTTGGATGCGTTTTTGAGCAGCACACAACGGTTTTCTTCCATATCAGTGAACACTCTTTCGAAAAAAAATAGAAAAAATAAATAAAAAATTGTGAGGCGAATTCCCCATAGTGAAATTTTGTTGTTGGGGACAACTTCTTGTTGGTTGCATGCGCCTAAACAAATAAGAATTAAACTTATTGTTAAGCAATGCATGCATTACAGGGGACGTCCCATTGGATAAGCATAAAATTGCCAGCGGCGTGGGAGCCTCGAATTTGAAGAGCATTTTAAATTCCATGATCTACGATAACCGACATGAAAATTCGAGTTCAAACCCCCCCCCAACCAACCAATGGTGCCAGTCTGGCACCAGAGCGGTCATTAGTCGTAATGTTGAACTTTCATCTGTTGGTTTGGTAGGCAGTGTAAGCAGTCCGTCGAAGTTCACATCCGTATTCAAGGTGAAACACACAAAAGGCACCATGGTGGCACCACAATCAGTTCCATGGTGGTACAGAGAATAATTCATGAAAATCCGGAGGTATAATGCAATTTTTCTTCAATTTCATAGGTTGGGCACAATAGTAAGCTGTAAAGGACCGAAATATTGAAAAATCGGATATTTTGTGAACATTATCCCCCCACTCGCCCCCTTTCCATGCTAATTTTGATACTCTAGATTTACGATATTTTTGATGGAAGAAATGACTATTTGACTCTTGATTTCAAAGTTAATTTTTTTCCAATATTGAGGTTTTAATGCTTAAGATAACACATGAGCCTCTTCTACACGCTCCTATTATTATCTTCTTGATTATCAAATAATAAAGGGCTCAATGAACCCTTACAGTATTTCCAATCTGCTGGCAGAAATGGCATTTATGCAGATTGGAAATACTGTAAGGGTTCATTGAGCCCTTTATTATTTGATAATCAAGAAGATAATAATAGGAGCGTGTAGAAGAGGCTCATGTGTTATCTTAAGCATTAAAACCTCAATATTGGAAAAAAATTAACTTTGTCACTCCTGCCACGCAACCCTCGATATGTTTCTTAATATCGCAGAACACCTGTGAAAGTCTTTATGACGACTCTAAAATCCGTTTTTTCGGTTTATTATTTTCAAAAATGAACCTTTGGAATCGACCAAGAAAAAAAAATTTTAACACCCCCTCAAAATTTGATGGTTTACGTTTCAAGGTACGTAGAATCCAAAAATCGAATAAAAATTTGGCCGTCCGTCCGCCGTCCGAGGCACTTTTGCCACTTAGCATTGACCGATTTTGATGAAATTTGGTACGTAGGCTCCATTTGGGGTCTAGTTGTGCCCCCAAGATTTTGGTTGATGTGAGTCACTTCTAAGGGTTCCAAAATCAATTTTGAAATTTTGAAAACGCCCTAACTAAAAAAATTTTGATATAAAGGTATTGTTTTTCCTTCAATTTAAGATTCTATAGAATTTTTAGAGACCACCCGGAGCTCTGTAGGACAAACCGTTCGTTCCCTACAAGAATTTGAAGTTTGGACGTACGATAAATCAGAAACACGAGTGTGAATCGCAAAAGAGGCCTAATCTCCGTTCAAATTGAAGCTGACCGAAATGCGATCGATGTTTTTCTTCATGTTGGATGGTTGGTGACTCTGCAGACGAGTGATCTATATAAAAATAATAAACCGTTGTGTAATAATTTGCAGCGTTTTTCTATAGTTGAGAATAAGAGATACCTACTAGCCATTGTCATCTCCAACTGTGCAATGAGCTAAAAAATTAGAGGTTTATTCTGATGGTACCAGTAACTTCAAAAAAAAAAAAAAAAAACGAACGACCTCAGAAAGGCCTCAGTTTTGAAAGGAAAAAAAGATCTTTGTCTCCCATCGTCACTTGAGAAGCAACACCGCCTAAACGACTTTAAAAAAAATGAAAATGAGTTTCCCATTTCGTAGGATGCGTATTTTCATAGCCGATGGTGAAACAGCCGCAGAATTGAGATCAGGACACAAAAAACAGCCCTCAACCCCTTCTCAATCAGCTACTTACCTACCGGGTATTCTGATTTGACCCGATTTCGGCCTATCAAAACAAGATTTTGAGAGCTGGGATGTTTATTCTACCCAAATTATTATCTAAGTTGATTTTTGCGATATAATATGAGTTTTTGAGGTGCTCTATGGTAGTGATATTGCAATAATGTTCGTGGTAATGGAAATTTGTTACAATAAAACAGCGTATGGGTCACATGTAAAGCCGGGTAAATGCGATTAGGCGGTGTTGCTTCTTAAGTGACGTTATTCTGGTCCTCTCTCTAAGCACATTAAGATTAAGTACCTTTCTTTATTTAAATATCATTTACCAGCAAGTTCCATGGAGAGCCGCTCAGATTCTATGTTCTTCCTTTTCTCCTCCATATCTTGGATGAGGTTCTCCTTCATCTCAACAGTCTTTTCCTCGTACTCCTTTGAAGCTGCTCTTTTTTCGGCGATGTAGTCTTTTTCCGCAAGGTCACAAGCGTGATCCCGGTAAATGTTGTTAAGCCTCAACCTCTCCTTGTAACTTTGTTCGAGCTTTTTCACCTTTTTAAGGTATTCAGGAAGCGTCCCCGCTGCCAACTGCTGGAGCTGGTTCCTGAGATGGGTGAGCTTCTCCTAATGAAAATAAATATGATTTGAAGTCAATCTTGTGACGATATAGACAACGAGAAATTCTCGGCGAGTGATGCCAAGTAATGGACACATTAAAAGTAATACCCAAAAACATTTGAAGAATGTAAAATAATACTGAGAATGCTTGGTCTCCGAGAGATGTCGGTGGAGATAGGGGATCTATCTATCCTCAGAGGAAACAAATATGAAGTCGGAGTTTGAATTATTACTCCGTTCCTTGTACAGTTTTGGCAGGATTTACATGTTTCATTTGGCGAAAATGTCAGAAAATATTGCTCAGAATGCTTAATAATGATATTAATCTATTTAGAAAGTCAAATGGTCTACATAGAAGATATGATTTAAATTAGAATTTTGGCCAGAAAATAATGACATCACTGTGCAACGCCTGCTCACCAGCAAGAGATGGGAACTCAGTCAAAGGATGAATATTCAGCATGAAATTTTACATAACTTATAAGCTTGAAGATTAACGTTGTCCCCACTATGCATAGATCAGTTAGTTGGCCTGGCAAGAAGCTGTCCTGCAACGTACCTGGTAAATCTGTTCTTTGATATCCGGGAACTCCCTAGGTGGTGGAGGTGGCGGCGGCGGTTCATGTCGCCTGAACTCATTTTCACTGGCTTCTTCCGTGTCTTCGTCACTCTCGCAGGGCTCATCGCCCTCGTCATCCATGTCATCATTGGTCTCCTCGAATTCATATTCGTCACCACCAGCCTGGTAGCCATAGTTGTACTTCTGGCTATACATCACGCCAATCAGTAAGGCAACGAGATTTGAAAATTTAGTCCTTGGGAAACACTACACCATCACGTGCTGCAATAGAAACCAAATCCATTTTAATATTAAAGTTCCAGTTCATCAAAAGAGATGACTGATGGCTCAACGAATAAAGATAAAAGACAATTCGTTCATTTTTGACAACTCAAGTTACAACTTAATATTTGTCTGTAGAGATCCGATGAGTCCCTATTAGCTGCAACATCGACTGTGAAGCAGTTCCGCCAACTGCTCTACAAACGAAGCTACGCAACGCTCCTAGACTGGGAATGAGCTCTGTAGTCAGTCACTATCTGTAAGTGATCTCTCCACTGTAATAAATAGCGGTTTCCTGTGGTACTCAAAATCCATTTTCATTTTATTTTGGACCTATATAAGAGTCAATCTATATAAACCACATTCCGATTTGTCATTCACTCATACCCAATTCATATCTATATATTTTAGTTAATTATTAATTTTAAATAGTATTTGAAGCACTGGGCAGAAATACGAGTAGATTATTCCACCAGAATAACTCAAACTCTATTCCAACCGAAAGAATAAATATCAACAACAGTGACCGAAATAAAAATGACTAAAACACTGACTGAATAAAGTATGAGATTATATCATCAGGGAAGCAGAGGTTTCAACACCAAACCACAACTGAATGCCTAATGGAGAATTTGCCTCAATTTTAGATTCTGGAATTTCAAGTCAAATTCTATGATCGGGCCCTAGAATAACGTTTAACACCAGGAATACCCAAGGGAAAAAAATTACCGTAGAAGAGAATGCCTAAACAAGAGAAGCAGTGTCAAAACATATTCTGAAGTAATACAAGCATTTCAGGGGACGTCCCATTGGATAAGCATTAGTTCAATTTAAACCAGTTGGTAAGCGATAAAACTGTTTCAATCCATGTAATTTATTTTAATAAGAGCATTTTAAAATCCAAGATCTACGATACCCAACATGCGAATTTGAGTCCCCCCCCCCCCCACCACTGGAGCCAGTCTGGCACCAAAGCGGAAATACGTTAAGGTTGAACTTTCATCTATTAGTTTTGGTAGGCAGTTCGTCGAAGTTCACATCCGTATTGAAGGGGAAAAAAACACACTAAATATGCGGTTTATGGTGTCCTGGCACCACTGATTAGTTCCATGGTGGTACACAGAATAATTCATGAAAATCCAGAGGTATAATGAGAATTATTCCTCAATTTCGAAGGGTGGGCACAATAGTAAGCTGTAATGGAACCGAAATATTGAAAAATTTGATATTTTGTGAATATTGTTGTAAACTGACGTCAACGTGTCTAAACTGCTTTATTTAACCCAAAAGTAACACAAAATTCACAACAATAACTAGATTTCGTAGAGCACCACTTTTTCAGAACAATCCCATCATAACAACCAGATTTTCCCACGTAGACAACATAAACAACAATTATACCACCTGATTCTCATAACACTCCTTCCACCTCTTCTTTCAAGGTCCACAGTAGCCTCTTGAACTGCCAGCCAAAACTACCTTCAGGTTTCCTCTTGGGTCACGTACTCGAAAACCCACATCGATCAGCCGTTTTATGACGTGATAGAATTTCCTTAGGTGAAATAGAGGAGGACGAGGAGACGTACTCTCTTTCCCAAGGCTGGACTATTGGAGGCCTGTCCTGGTTGTCCTTGAAGCCGCCACAACCGCGTTCATGTCCACCACGACCAGTGTCACTGTCCTTGTACTGAATGTCAATGTCAAGGACAACCCATTGTTTTCCTACCCTTTGAGGAATTTCGATATTCTCGCAATCTTCATTTTTGTCTACATCTACTTCTTTCTTCTTGCGGACTGGGTGACTCTTCTTCCATTGGGTCCAGTCCTCGTCTTTGCTGGCTTTACTCAGGTTGAAGTCAGGGGTTGATTTAGGTGCCTCCTTGGCTTCCCATTTGTTGAGGGTGTTGAGTTCCACCTGATTGGCCTGGTGCGAGGCGTCCTTAACATTACCCCATTTGTCCTGTTTGTTAGTTCCTCTCACACCTGATCTATTGGAGCAGGATTGGCGGTTGTATCTATCTTTACAAGGTGCACCTCCCTTGTCTCTTTGGAACGTTCGACTTCTCTGATTCATTGGTCCAAACTTTATTCTTGATTTGCCCATTTGGATAATTCGCTGGCCTAAATCAATTATACAGCTGTTGGACTGAAGGAAGTCCATTCCCACAATACATTTTTCCTGTATGTCAGCAACAACACATTTGAGGTACCTGGGTAGTTTGTCTCCCAAATCCATTTGAACAGTAGCCCATCCCTTCACCGGAATGGTTTCTCCACTTACTGTACGGAGAAGACCATTCATGCTCCCTTGCTTCACTTTCTCCTCTGCCACAACTGAAGGGTTGATAATGGAGACTGTCGCGCCAGTGTCCAACAGCATTTGACATGGATTCCCATCAATATTGCCATCTATGAATAATGATGTTCGGAATGTTCCAAAAACCGGTACCTCCTGACATTCTTGGTTTCCTTGTTCACCAACCAGTTCTTGGTTTTCCTTCCTTTCCCTATTCCCACACTCCCTCCTCAAGTGGCCAGTACATCCACATTTCCAACATTCCACGTCCTTCTGAACTCGCCTCCAATCACGACGCGCTTTTTCTAGCTGATCTTTCACAACTCTCCGTATTCTATCCTCTTCTTCATCGACTGAAGTTTCTGGAGTATTTACAGTACGAATGGGAATCAGGGGTGGTACAAGCCCAGCCTCCAGCTGTAGAGCTCGTGTGACAGCGCTTCTCAGTGTTGTAGGATCACTCCCAATAACCATTTCCTGCACACGCTGATTTCTCAAGCCGTTAAGAAACTGCTCCATTGCTATGGTCTCCCTTGCTTCCTCCCCTGACACTGCACGTCGAGCTAAACTTTCAACATCTGCTGCAAAAGTAGCGACGTCCTCATTCGGGCCCTGAATTCTTTTGCGTAACCGAGCTAAAAACAGTCTTTCCTGCCCTTTCGCCCCAAAACGTTGATTCAAACAATCGACCATCGTGGATAAACTCCTGGACACAGTTGGGATATTGCACACTGCAGCAAGAGCAACTCCGCGCAGACAAGCCATCAGTCTAACACCAGCTGTGACTGAACTCCACCCATTAGCTTTTGCAATCACTTGAAACTGTGTCCAATAGTCATCCCATGGGGACGCTCCATCGAATGTTGACGGTTTTATGAACTCTGGTGGACCACAGCGTTGCTCTTCAAATTCTCGGTGAAGCACATTACTTTCAGGGTCGTTTGTGAATGTACTTGGTGTCTGCTGCCGATTCACGAACTGCTGGAATGCTCCTGCTAGAGCTGCTAACTGCTGGGTGATCATATTGAGAGCAGCTAATGTACTCGTGTCACTTAGTACTTGTTGTTCCCTTACACTCACCCCATCCATCGAATCTGAAGGCTCGTCCCTCTCGGTTGGGATCGCACGTCGGACTCTGGCTGCAATGTATTCTTCGCCACTCATCCTGACTCGGGATTCGATTGGTCACTTCTGACACCACTGTTGTAAACTGACGTCAACGTGTCTAAACTGCTTTATTTAACCCAAAAGTAACACAAAATTCACAACAATAACTAGATTTCGAAGAGCACCACTTTTTCAGAACAATCCCATCATAACAACCAGATTTTCCCACGTAGACAACATAAACAACAATTATACCACCTGATTCTCATAACAATATTACCCCCCTCCCACTCGCCCACTCGCCATGCTAATTTTGATGCTCTGGTGAAATAATGTGCAACACGGATGTTATCTGAGTCGAACAAAAAAAGATACACGCAAATCAGTTAGAAATTGAGGCCTGGACCGAGTACACAAGATTATGCACAAAAACGCACGTGATTTGAGCATTAACCCCCCCCCCCCCCCGCTCCACCCCATAAAAGGCAAAATTCCAATTTCCGGCGATGTAGTGCACAAATAGTTTTCCACGTCGAATTAAAAAAAAAACAACCACGAAAATCAGTTAAGGCTGGGCAGACGACACAAGATTTTGTCACACACACACAGACATTCACCAATGGTTTTTTCGCGGATTTGGATTCAGAATGGTCAAAAACGGATTACTGTGTGGTTAATTTTTCCTGTTGAGTGTTGTCCAACTTTACCCCAGATTAATTGTATAAGGACGCCCAAGTCTTACTATGGGACATCCTAAAAACACCGAAGAAGATCGAGGAAAACTGATTAGGGTGGAGTGGAGCAATTGCGACCCAAAATGTCAATAGTTCAAGTTTGATCCTCTGTAACTTTCCTTTGAAAACGCTATTTTCACTTTTTTTTTGATGAGTAGCTTATTTTACGTAGATTACGATGCACTCTTCACATTGTACAAAAGATTTACTTCTCATGGTCCAAACTGTGTTTTTTTAAATTCCGACCGACTTCCGCATTTGCCCCACTAATCAGGGCAAATGCGGAAACGGCCTGCGAATCCCATAAAAACATTTAGTTGCATTAATGGGGTGAATGCAAACAAAGCCCATTTCAATACGAACAGAAGCTATATTTAATTTTTTTCTCCTCCACTTTTTTATGACCAATGAGCCCGCCTTTTCCGACAGGTAAGGGTTACCAACATAACTGGGTACACATTGAGAAGGTTTCTGAGGCAAGGCTCTCAAATGGCGCCATTTTCAAAACCATTTCCACATTTGCCCCACTCCACCCTACGTCACTCCCCAGGGTTCCTCACGCAAAACTGTGCCCTGGCGAAGCGTAAAAGGAGTTTCGGCAAATAGTGTCAGAGAATGTCAACAGGTAGAGTCGTAGACGCCCTCGTGACCACATGAAAGAAAATAAAAAATAATCATAGAAACTAAATAAGAGAAGGTGAAGACTAATAATGCTTGATAAACTAATAGGTAGAATCGTATTGTAAAAAAGAGTGAGTAAAATTGCTTCTTTTCGTCACTTTTGTGTCTTTCTGCCAGTTTGCGGCGCACTCGTGTGTTCGATCACGTAAGCTAGTTGTTTAATGTGCGCTATCAGAGGTAGCGCTGCTGTCATAAGGGGAAACTCGTCACGTCACAGACTCCCAGTACATATAAAATTTCCATCTCCCTTAAATTCACTAAATTTTTTGGGTGTGCTTTCGAGCAGCACACAACGGTTTTCTTCCATATCAGTGAACCCTCTTTCGAAAAATAAAAAATTGTGAGGCAAATTCCTCATTGCACCAATAACCTTTAACCAAAGCATCAATGCTTGCTACATTTCGTATAATGCTAAACAGTGAGAAAAATTTAATTTAGTGGAATGGAGTTGGGAAAAATAATAGAAGAAGAAAATGCCACTTTCTCAGTCATAGAGAAAGATCTTATAGCTTATAGATCTTAGCTTGCCAAAATAATTGTTTAACTAACTTAACTTGGTTAATAACTTTTTAACACACACTTCTATAGTTATATTCGCAGATTTGGATTCAGAATGGTCTAAAACGGTTTTGTAAGTGGATACATTTTTTCATCGTTGAGTTTTGTCCTCTATCACCCCAGATTATTCGCATAAGGACGCCCAAGTCAGGGATGTGGTTTCGTATTTCATATAAGTTCCTGTTCCACTTTGATTTTCAGAGTTAGATGCTTCTTATTGTTTCCTTTTTTTTGCCTCACTATAACTGTTGTTGATGCCTTGCCTACATGTTAATATTAGATAGTATAAAATCAATTTAACGAACGTTGTAAACTCCCAAAAAACTATATTGTGACCTCTACTATGTACATAATAAATGTACCAACAGTATGAAAATAATGTATATGATAAAAATAGAAAAGTTGATCGAATTATGAAATCTCAGTACTACCTTTTGAACTCATCAATACATGCTCTACAAAGTTTAGTTATAAGGAAAATCGAGAGACTTTTATCCGAAAATGAGGAAAGATTCCGAAAATGGGTGGAACTACGTTTTTGGAAAAGTTGACAAAAATCGGCACTTTTTGAGAAGAAGGAATGGATGCTTGAAAGGAAGGGATGGGTCAAATTGGAGGTATTAAAAACTACCTCATTGCAAGAAAGAGGCAATTTGTCATACTGGCTTTTACCAATCACCGCATTGTGAGGCATATGTCAGAGGAGAAGGCACTCCTCACTCACACAATAGATGTGTGAAAAACCAAACTAGAGTGAGTTGACTCTAAGTAGATCACTCACTCTGCAGACAAGTTCAGTTGAAAAAGGTCACCGGTTCACTTTGTCCGCGGGTAGTTCACGAGCCGGATCTGTGACCTGCTAGAAACTTCTCAGTAATGATGAGTGAAACAATTACATTTGATAGATTATAGATATTTTATTTCCATACTGTCGCTACATAAAGGTATCCATGTACATAGTGTAGGTCGAACAAAGTTTTTTGGCAGCACACAATATTCGTAAAATTGATGCTAAACTATCTAATATTAACATGTACCTAGGTGAGGTATCAACAACAGATGAAAATAGGCAAAAACAAAGAAACAATAAATCGAACTCAGAAAATCAATGTGGAAAAGAAACGTATGTGAAATAGGAACTGCGATTGGGAATCTCAGGAACACACAGTGTGTGTGGAGCGCTACTGCATCAGCCGCATCTGGGAGGCCCGGACCCACCCACCATGACAGCTCCAGGAGCCACCAATCCATTACTGGAGAGGTAGCCCTACGAACTGCGCAGTTTACCGTTGAGTCAGACCACTCATTTCTATAAAAGCGCCAAGGGGACCGCCTCCAGTCTGGCCAAGAACCCTGGGCCAACGCTCGAAAACACGCAGACATACACACAAAATTATACACAATCTCAATACCACAGCCAGTCGAAGATCACAGATTGATTACAAAATTAAACATGAAATAATTAAAACCTTAGCAATAATTTTTTATTACTCAATAACAATTTTATTCACAATAATTTGTGTACTAGGTTCCACCGTTACCACTGTGGGTGGGTAAAAGGTTCCAATAACCTGTTATTTATTGGGTTATCTCAGGGACCGGCTGATTCCAACATTCCATTCCTTTCCTTTGATTTCTACTTTTCGTTTCCTACCTGCGTTCGTTTGTTTATCATGTTTCTATCCTCTAGTTGGCCTTCCCTGTAACGTTTTTTAATAACAGGGTTATTTTGGTAACAGGTTCCAAGCGAAACCCGGTCATAGGTAACTGTTTCGTTAAATACCTCCCATCTCTACTTCTCAGTAAGAGCCCACAGTTATAGCCTCTCAGTTTGAGAAGGTCACCGGCTCACAGGTAGTTTGCGAGCAGGACCTGCGACCTACTAGAAACTTCTCAGCAGAAACTTACAAAAACATTTCTAGTCATTGCACTGAATGTAAGTTAAGAATGAGGTAAGAGTGAGGGTCGAATTGAACTGTCAAAAGAAACTGCGAATTGGTGACCTGCGAAATTCTTTCTGTAGGTCATTAGAGACCTGTTCACTTGAAAAAGAAAGTCTTTGGTTACTTTCAAACAGTAAAATGACTCTTTCATCCAATCCAGTGTTAAGGGGGAGGCGGCGAGTGGTAAATTATTGGACATAGCAGCTTCCGTACGTTTCCATAGGTACCACCAACATATTGTTTGCCTAGGAATGCAAACCTAAACTGATATAAGTATGAACGAGGAGGAGTTGGTATAGGAAACTAAAGGAGAACTTCACATAGACTGGGAGACAACAGTTTTTACACACACCTTATGAATGAGTCTATGCTTCCTTCAGCAACTCTCCAGTCTTGGATTGGAGGTAAGCGTACCTATTTATTATGCTGCATGCAGGTAGCTGAGAAAACAGTTATTAGAGTTTAGATACTAACTTCCCCATCACTCCTACTTATGATTCAGATTCCAACCTGTTCTTTCAATTACAACTAGCGACGCACCTTTAAAATTCGCTTCAGGGACGAAATCGATCTTCTACAAACTCCCTAACGAGGAGCAAGTAACGTAAGACCCCTAATTCACTTAGAAACTAGACAATGATTGACCAAACACATCAAAAACAAGTCGTCAGAAGAGTAGTAAGTAGAACATTGACAAACAGCCTGACCTCAGACGACCTACGTATTATTACCGGGGAGGTGCAGAATGCAGCCCAGGTAAACCCCGGCCAATCAATAACAATAAACTACCCAGAATGCATCAATACACTCACTTTAGTTATGGTAGTCCCTGTCAGATGTCACGATCACTCGATGCGTTTCTTCTCTGCCTCCGTATCAACGTTTACTAACATGGATGAAAATGCTGAATTGTGAGTTATGGATGCTGTAGTTCCATGGATGCCACTTATTTATTATGAAGGAGTCATGGATGGTTTTGGTTGCTTTCAACTCCATGGAAGAGGTGATAAATCATGAGTGTGCGCATGCACTTTCTTCTTCATGGAAGTAAACAATCCCTTCCATGGCGGTGTACATGGAAGTAAGAAGCCTGGTTGGCTACGCCCCTTTCATTTCAAGGTTTGTTTGGACAGTCAGTCCAGAACCAGTTCGGGACCGAAGTAGTCCGAGACAGAACTGAAAGGGGAGGGGATGAGAACAGTTCGGAACTCCCTCGCTGTCCATATGCGTTTAGAACCAATTCAGAACTACAACTGACACCTGCCCGTCATGTCCTTGGACGTGACACCTAAAATGAAAGAAGAACAAGTCAGCAAACTCAACTTTCTGCTGATATCTTGTCAATATCAAATCAGGATATCCCAGGATTTGTTTTTGACATTGTATGTCTTTACTATGGCACATAAATGAAAAATCGTCACGCGGGGAGCGTTACGCGGAAATTTCTGATGATTTTATGACATAAAATGTCTCTCGTGGTTGCGTACTTGTACGAAAGCTGTAGCCACCGATCGGGAGGAGCAGTGGGCGGGAGGAGCAAGGGGTGGGAGGAGCAGGGGGCGGGAGGAGCAGGGGGCGGGAGGAGCAGGGGTTTAAGTAGGACGTCGATTGTGATGATTTATGAAAAAAAGTGAGTTTTATTTTTATTTTTCGTATTTACTTCGTTGCATTTTAATCATCTATCAAAGATGTACATAAGATTTGTTGTTGTTCTGAGATTTCTTAGGTACCTACCAAGGCTTTTTTCCTGCGTTTCTTTTAAGAAATAAACTACCGCCAACAGAGCATATTTGGTTCTTTATGTTGCTCAAAGTATATAGGTATTCTTGAATCCATTCATCATAATAAAATTGAAGGAAATTGGGCTGAAGGTTCACAGGTGGGAATAGGACAACTCACAGCAAATTGCTTGGTAGACATGCATGAATTATAGCAAAAACAAGATGAAACCATCTGCTTTATCAATGGAGGAATTTAAAAAAAATCACAATTACAAGAAATGAGGTTTTGTTGTGAACTTTCCAACAGGAACCGAAATAGACTCACCAGTACACATCACATCAGTAGGTACAATCAGGATTAAATTTCTGTATTCTTCCAAGGTGCATTCGTCATTGGACGCACACATTAGTATTACACTTTGTTCTTGTTTCTTGGACCAATAGGGACCTTGCAATAGTACAAGTATGTTGAGTGGGTTTGGCATATAGCTTCCTCGTATCCTAAACACGATTGTATAGATGATCTCACAATTAAACGAACTTATTAACTTTACTTATTAAGTGAAGTTCAATTGAGATTACACGAGGCACTGTAAAGAATTGTATCGGACGTTTGGGATAAAATGCAACTTACCTAATGACTTACTGTGAAGTTTAAGCATACATGGTCCGCTATTATTTTGTATTTATGCGGGAACCCTTCCCAATCGCCAAAGACTATACTCTTGCGAATGCTTTTCGTACTGTTGACACTTCTTGTCGTTGTTGTCGTGATTGGATCGTTTTTCACTGGTTAAGATTTGACTAGTTGAACAGCCTGGAGGGCGTGCTCACAGAAAGAAAATTTATTAATACGATTATCCTACCGGCGGGCGCGTTCAGGGGAGACCACGACCAGGCACGTGCTGCACTGCGTGCGGCATGTCAAAAAACCAATGTTTTCTTGCAAATATTTGTCTTGAATAGGAGTAAAATGATTATTACAGAAGGATAAACTTATTTTGTTTAAAATTTTATATTTCAACAACCATAAAATGCAACTTCCAATACAAAATGGTACCTACAATAATAGAATACGACATAATTGGAGAGTCACGGGGAAAAAGGATCAAACTCCATTTTTTGGTCGAATTGAGATAAGCACGCCATCGTGTAGCTTGGGAGGAGTAGAACCCAAGGGGTGTTTCACTTTGTGGAAGAAAGATCGCATTCATTCTTTTTAAAGCTAAAACAAATACCTACTGGGCTCCGGGGAAAAAGGATCAGATTCCGTGCGCTCGCAGGGAGGAAAGATCAGTGTCTGATTTAAAGACCCCTTCCCTCGCCTCTGCATGAGTTGTACGGCATCACACCAAAGATTCATCAAGCACAAAAGCTCCTACTTCTGGAGATACCAGACAGTTTTCACAACCTCTTCTACCTCGAAGAAGAAGACTTCAGTACCAAAAGCAGCTGTAACATTGGGAAACCTTCACAACGGCCCCATACCCATCAAAACCAGCAAAATCAAAGGATTTAAAACACTTGTGTCAGTTTCTCATCAACCCCGGTGTTAACATTTTCTGAGTCACTGTCCAACAGGTTGGGAAATGTAGGAGATGATGACGCAATTTCATATAGCGACGATCCTTTATACTCTTGCCTTTATTTAAAGAGCTCTGGACCGCGGGTTCCAAAACCCCTTCCCTGCCAAGAGGTGGCAACGTTGCAAGGTGCTCACCTTGCGGTGAAAACCCTTGCGGTGAAACCTTGCAGTGAAAACGGTCACAACCCTTCGCGGTCAAAACCCATCATCCCTCTTCCTTCTTCCTCTTCTATCAACATACAATTTAATTATTTATCATTCGGTGAACATTTTTTGTAATTTAAATTCGTAACGTACTAATTATTCTGATGAAAATGAGTCCAAATTTCCTGTAATTCGGCGAAGAGGGCGTAATTCGTTTGGGTGGTGTTGTAAATGACGGCAACCACCACCAGGTGGATATTATACAGACTATGCATTATTATCCATGTTTATTATCACTTGTTTTTGAGCTATTAATTCATTTGCTAAATCCTTCAATATAAAGTATGCTCATCAGTTGATTTGATTCTATTTGATTCTATTCTATTCATTCCTCGCACCAACTTAACATGGTGACAGCGGTGTAGTGACGAACTTTCAATAAAACACCAGTAATTTGTGATAGTGACCATGGCAGCTGCTCCGACGCCGACGTTGGCCCCCTTGGTTCATGATGGAAACATGGCACTGAATTGGAAAAGATTCAAGAGAAATTTTGAAAACTACATAAAAGCTTACTTCGACTCTCTCAAGGATGAAAGGAAAATTGCAGTTCTTTTACATTCCGGCGGTGACCAGTTCCAGGACGTCTTTGAATCATTCACCTTTTCTGATAAGGAAGATAAAAACGTTCTGGCGACGGTCATTAGAAAATTTGATGAGTTCTACCTGCCAGTCTCTAATGTTACCTATGAGCGATTTAAGTTCTTCACCCGTCGCCAGGAAGAAGGTGAGTCTCACGAACAATTCCTTTCGGCATTACGGATTTTGAGTAAGACGTGTGAATTTGATGAATTGCTGGAGGGTCTGGTTAGAGATGTTTTTGTAATTGGCATCAATAACAGATCTCTACAGGAGAAACTCCTCACCACATCGGACTTAACTCTTCAGAAGGCTTTGGATGTCTGTAAAGCGAGGGTGACAGTATCTCAGCAGGTGGAGAAGATACAAGAACCAGCCATCAAGCAAGAACCTTCCATTGATGTTATTCGAAGAGTACGATCATCAAATAGCCGTAACAACGTCAGGCAAACAAAACAGGAGGGAAATAGAGATTCAAATGATCGGAAAAGAGTGGAGCAAGTGGTTTGCAAATTTTGTGGGTTTTCCCATGAATATGGAAAGTGCCCGGCATTCGGGAAAACTTGCACCATCTGCAAAAAATTGAATCATTTTGCCAAAGCTTGTTATTCGAGAAAAACTGTGAATGAGCTGCGGGATGAAGATGAGACTTTGAGCGATCCGGAGATGGTGAGCGAGATCACCGTGTCGACTATCGGAGGTGCGGCAACTGAGTGGTACACTGCTTCGCTGAGGATTCAAGGTTCGACTGTCAACTGCAAGATAGACTCGGGAGCAGCCTGCAACGTGATGGGCCTTACTCAGTTGATGAAATTGGGAGTGAAGAAGTCGAGGTTGAGACCTGCAAAGGTAGTGCTAAAGTCTTTCACGAATAATAAGGTACCGTTGGCAGGTAAATACACTTTGTCTTGTGGTTTCAGAGATAGAACATATAGTATTGAGTTCATGATTTTCGACGGAGATTGCACTACTCTATTGGGGTTGACTACATCTGAGGCTCTGGGACTAATCTCTAGGGTGGATAATCTAAATTTTTCTCTGCCTGGGGTACCTGAGAGTTTCAGCCATTTGTTTGACGGCGGGGTGGGTTGCTTGTCTAGGACCTTTAGCATAGAGGTGGATCCAAGCACTAGACCGGTGGTTTGTCCAGTCCGAAGAATCCCACAAGCTCTTATGGGTAAAGTGAAGTCGGAATTAGATCACTTAGAACAGATAGGTGTCATCAGGCAAACTAAGGAACCAACTGAATGGGTGAATCAGATGGTAGTGGTAGTGAAGAAGGATGGATCTTTGAGGACGTGCTTAGACCCTAGGAATTTGAACAAAGCCATAAAACGGGCCCATTATCCATTTCCAACTATGGAGGAAATTGTAGCTAGAGTAAAAGGGGCACGATACTTTGCTAAATTAGATGCACAATCGGGGTTCTGGATGCTACCTTTAGATGAAGCTAGTTCCAGATTATGTACGTTCCAAACCCCTTGGGGTCGGTATTCATTCCTAAGGATGCCTATGGGTATTAGTGCTGCGCCGGAAATTTTTCATGCTGAGATTGTTCGAATTTTTGGGGAAATGGAGAATGTGTTAAGTTTTCAGGATGACATTTTGCTATGGGCAGATAGTCCACAAACATTACATGAGATTTTACTGAAGGTCTTGGAGAGAGCTGATAAGATGGGTATTAAATTCAATCCTAAAAAGAGTGTATTTTTGTCAGATAAAATTGAATTTTTGGGACACGAGTTTTCAGCTGAAGGAGTTGCAGTCTCGTCAGAAAAAATTAAAGCTATTTCACAGTTAAAACGACCCAATGATAAAAAATCGCTTCAAAGAATAATAGGCATGTTCAATTATTTGTCTAAATTTATTAAAAATTACTCGGATATTACTGGTCCTCTCAGGGAATTACTAAAAGAGGATGTTATTTTTAATTGGACAAATTCCCAAGAAAGATCTTTGAATTTATTGAAACAAGCTGTGACGGAATCTCCAGTCCTGGTTTTCTTTGATGCCTCAAAAAGTATTACTTTGAGTGTGGACGCCAGTTCTATAGGGTTGGGAGCAGTTCTCCTACAGGATGGACATCCTGTGGCTTTTGCTTCTAGAGCATTGACAGAAGTGCAGCAGCGCTACTCACAGATTGAGAAGGAGCTGCTAGCAATATGCTTCGGTATGGAGCGTTTCCGGCATTATGTTCTGGGTGTGGTAAACGTCAGGGTGGAAACGGATCACAAACCACTGCTTGGTTTGATTGCTAAACCATTGCATAAAGTTCCGTTCCGTCTGCAAAGGATGCTGATGACGTTGCAACAATTTTCATTCACACTACATCACATTCCTGGTAAACATATGTACCTTGCTGATACTCTTTCCAGAGACTTTACTGATCAAAGTTGTGATACAACACCCCTGTTTGACGATGAAGGTGAATTTTTGATCGCTTCTTTGGTGGGGGAAATTCCGTTATTCAGTAAACATTGGGAGTTATTTCGTGATGAGTCCAAAAAAGATTCAACAATGGAAAAATTGGCTAATTATATATTGAAAGGTTGGCCAGCCAATTACAAAACTGTTGTAGATGAATGTAAACCATATTTTGAATTCAGAAATGAGCTGGCAGTCCTGGAGGGAGTGGTCTTTCGGGGGGATAGGATTCTCGTCCCAGGTTCTTTAAAATCTAAAATGTTGGCTTTATTGCATACTGGACACCCAGGTATTTCAAGAACTCTGGACCGAGCAAATGGGACACTATATTGGCTGGGCATTAACCAAGATGTTAAAAAGTTTGTTAAATCCTGTACGACATGTCTCAAATTTCAAACCAATAAAAGTAAGACTGAATTGAAATATAAGCAATTACCCCACCTACCTTGGTCAGAGGTGGCTTGTGATATTTTTGAACTGAATCAGACATACTACTTGGTTCTGGTGGATTCCCTGACTAATTATATTGAGGTAGTATCAATTCCAAATTTGCGGAGCGCCACTGTGATTCAAAAAATTAAATCAATATTTGCAAGACATGGGATACCCATGATTCTGTATACTGATGGAGCTCTAAGCTTTGATTCTCAGTTGTTCAAAGATTTTAGTAAAGAGTGGTGTTTTTTGCATATCATGTCTTCTCCCCACTATCCTCAGTCAAATGGACTGGCGGAAAGTGCGGTGAAGAGAGTGAAAAATGTGTTCAAAAAATCAATTGACTCGGGAGAGGATCCGTGGCTTGCTCTTTTGAATCAAAGGACCACTCCTCGAGGAAAGATCAATTCACCTGCCTCCAATCTAATGGGACGCAATCTAAGAACAACCATTCCCTGCTCCACAAACCATTTGAAACCTAAAATTACGGTAACAAAAGATAGAGATTTGATGGAACAAAATCAAATGAAAACAAAACAATATTATGACCTCACTGCTAAAAGTAGACCCCCTTTTAAAACTGGGGATAGCATTATGTTCCAAAAACTTCCGAATTCGTTGTGGACACCAGGTCAGATTGAAAAAATAGGCACCACTCCTCGTTCTTACGTTGTCAAGAATGAGGATGGGCAAAGATATGTGCGGAACGAAATCCACATAACTCCCAGGGGTAGACGGGATGACACTGGCACTATGCCCATCCCAAAGATATCTTCAACTCCCACTACTCCTGGAGCCTCAGTGACGTCTTCACCAGAAGTCAATGATAGTGTTTTGGGGACTCCCTCCTCAGGGGATTTCTGTACTCCAGTTGGGCATACCTCTATGAGTGGGGCTAGGGACCAATCTACTTCAGTACATCCAGGTTATGCCACTAGGTTTGGAAGACAAATCAAGCCACCTAGGAAGTACCTAGACTTTACAGCATAACCTTATGTTAACTTCAGTTGTTTGTTTCTTCAAGTTTGTTTTCTTGTTCTAAGTCTGTTTCTCTTGTAAATTTGAATTTTGCTCGCTTGTTTCAATTATTTGGAAGGGGAGATGTTGTAAATGACGGCAACCACCACCAGGTGGATATTATACAGACTATGCATTATTATCCATGTTTATTATCACTTGTTTTTGAGCTATTAATTCATTTGCTAAATCCTTCAATATAAAGTATGCTCATCAGTTGATTTGATTCTATTTGATTCTATTCTATTCATTCCTCGCACCAACTTAACAGGTGGATTGGCCGGGAGAGGGCTGCTGAGTTTCAATCGTACCTGCCTCGAGTTTATACTCGATATGTTCAATTTTTCTCGCTGATCACGATTTTGGTGATGGGATGATCGAAATAATTTGTGAATCAAGTGTGCATTTGCAGAAGAGGGTAAACTGTTGGGGGGCTGGGGGGGGTTCACGGGCGGAGGGGTCGCGCAGGTATACCTCGACCTTCCGCTGGGGCTCGGATACTTGCAGCGATGCCGAACCTTCGGGGCCTTCAAAAATCCCAGAGCTCTTTAAATAAAGGCAAGAGTATAGATGAACGATTTATTGATTTTTTTGCCTTTTTGCAATTAATGTTTTGTACAAAACTATACCTAATTTGGAAAATTAAGCCACTTTTTGCCCAACATTTTTCTGGAGGTGACAGTAAGGTACCTACAAACCCTAGTAAACTTACTGAAGTGAATTACGAGATTTGAATAAACAATAGGTAACATGGTGATATAATTTTAGGTAGGTATTATGGTGACCGAAACGCGGATATTTGTGGGGAAAAAAGATCAAAGTCCTTACCTTGTTTGAAATTTCTAATTATTTCTGGAAATTATCTTCGACCTACTTAATTTTCTTTCTTGTCACTTGAACATAATTAAATTCCTGGTCAGGTGGCCTAAACAGTTCATTTTTTTTATGCATAGCGTCTGTCTGGGACGACTTCAAACTTTTTTTTTTGATTTTCACGAACACTACTAAAAGGAGGAAAGCAAGGTATGGCAATAGTGAACCAACCGTAATCATGGAATCCTGTCACTCTATGAAGTTGTTGGAATAGTAGACCTCATTCACTTACCTGAAACAGAAAAAGCATTGATTAATTTTCAAAATTTTAATTCATTATAAAGTTGATACTTTACTAGTTTATTTGTTAATACATTGATTGGTTGATTAATTCGTAACTAAAGAATTCTTTCTCTTTCTAATGATCAGGGAATTGGGTGGGAGAAAATTATCGTCAGGTGAGGGAAGGAGACAAACAGCCCAGACAATTTATACATCGAACATTGCAAACGCAAGTGTACCTAAGTTTATTATTTTCAGTAATAAACCTATAAAATAGAACAAGAAGAAAAAATGATAAATAACCCCCCTCAACAAGGTATGTAGAAACCAAAACGCTGCAAATTATTACACAATGGTTTATTATTTTTCTATATTGATCACTCGTCTGCAAAGCCACCAACCATCCAACATGAAGAAAAACATCAATCGCATTTCGGTCAGCTTCAATTTGAACGGAGATTAGGCCTCTTTTGCGTTTCACACTCGTGTTTCTGATTTATCGTACGTCCAACCCTTAAATTCTCGTAGTGGGCGAACGGTTTGTCCTACAGAGCTCCGCGTGGTCTCAAAGAATTCTAAAAATTCTATACTACCTTAAATCGAATTTTTTTGAGTTAGGGCGTTTTAAAAATTTCAAAATTAATTTTTGAACCCTTAGAAGTGACCTACATCAACCAAAATCTTCGGGGCACAACTAGACCCCAAATGGAGCCCACATACCAAATTTAATCAAAATCGGTCAATGCTAAGTGGGGAAAGTGCCGCGTACGGCGGACGGACGGCCAAATTTTTATTCGATTTTTGGATTCTACGTACCTTGAAACGTAAACCATCAAATTTTGAGGGGGGTTTAAACAATTTTTTCTCTTGGTCGATTTCAAAGGTTCATCTAATAATATAAAACGTCAACCGTTCGTACGTACGTATGCACGGAGGGGTTGGAGGGGTCGTGGGAGTGGGGAGAGTCGGGGGAATCGGAGACGGGAGGAGTCGGAGGGAGTGGGTGGAGGAGGGAGTCGGAGGAATCGTTTTTGCCTACTTTTAGTAGGCTTTTCTGCTAGTTGAAAATAATAAACCAAAATCAAGTAGAAATCATTCCATCCGTCCGCCTTATGCGGCACTTTGCAGTGTTCCCGGGGACCGAATTTGATTAAATTTAGTGTATCGGCACCATTTCGGATCTAGTTATGTTCCGAAGGTTTTGGTAATGTCAGTCGCTTCTAAGGGGCAAAAATATTTTTGAGTAATCCATGCGTTCCAGGGGACGTCCCTTAAAAAACAAGCGAAATTCTCCCTAGGTTCTCTTTAATACGTAACTTATGTGATTTCTATGATTTGTGACTATTGGTTCTTATAATTGTAACAAAGGTTTCACGTTTCGCCGTGCGCAGGAGCAACTATCAACCCAGGAGCGATGATTTCCGAAGGCGCCATCCACAACCCCCACCGTAAGCCATCTCAACATTTCTAGCGACTTGCGACTCTCACATTTGACCAGCATTCAAAAACGGTGCAAATTATTACACAAAGGTTTATTACTGTTCTGTATAGATCACTCGCCCACAAAGAACACAGCTTTGCCATTGTATCTGCGTATCAACCATATTTTGGCTTCAAATCAAGTGTATTTTGAAGAAATAAACGCTTCACATTCAATTCGAAAAAATTAAGAGTTGTGGGTGCCTTTATTAGGAACTTTGATTGCTGATTCCAAAGGACTCAAATCTGTGTACTACTCAAAGTAACGATCAACAATTGCATTTTGGTCGGCTAAAATTTGAACGAAGAAAAAAGTCTCTTTTGCGATTCACAGTCGTGTTCCTGATTTATCGTAAGTCCAACCCTAATAAGGAATGAATGGATTGTCTTACAGAGCTCTAAGAAGCTCTCATTCGATTCTAAAAATTCTACACTATTTTAAATTGATAAACAATACCATTATTTATACGTACTCAAACCAACAAATTTTGAAGGGAGTAATTTTTTTTAGGTCGATTCCAAAGGTTCATTATGGTTTATCATTTTCAATAATGAACCTTCGGAATCGACCAAGAAAAAAATTTTAAACCCCCCTCAAAATTTGTTGATTTACGTTTCAAGGTACGTAGAATCTGGAAATGGAATAAAAATTGTTCCGTCCGTCCACCGTACGCTGTACGCGGCACTTTCCTTAGTTCCCATGGACCGATTTTAATGAAATTTGGTATATGGGCTCCATTTGGGGTCTGGTTGTGCCCCAAAGCTTTTGGTTGATGTCAGTCACTTCTAAGGGGTGAAAATTAAGAGTTAAAATTTTCAAAAGTGCCCTAGCTCGAAATGAAGGTATCGGTTTTTCACCAAATAAATAGTATTGAATTTTTAGAGACCACGCGGAGCTCTGTAGGACAATCTGTTCGCTCCCTACGAGAACTTAACCTTTTGCGGACGCAAGACTGACAAGGTGAATCAAGCGTTGAGGGCGGCTTGCATGTCACATGCAAACCGCCAATGGGCGACTGATGCGACTGATTTTTTTTTTAAATTTTTAATCGAAAGTAGACCTTTTCCTGAGAATTTTGACACCAGTCGTTCTCTTTTTGGATGAGTAGATCTTTTTCTATGATTTTTCAAAGTTTCGAATGTTTGTGACGTCACGCGCCCTTCCCGCCCACTGTGACGTCATAAACATTCGAAACTTTGAAAAATCATAGAAAAAGATCTACTCATCCAAAAAGAGAACGGCTGGTGTATAAATTCTCAGAAAAAGGTCTAATTTCGATTAAAATAAAAAATAAAAAAACGCTGCAAATTATTACACAATGGTTTATTATTTTTCTACATAGATCACTTGTCTACAAAATCACCAACCATCCAATATGAAGAAAAAAAAATCAAAATCACCAACCATCGATCGCATTTTGGTCAGCTCTAATTTGAACGGAGATTAGGCCTCTTTTGCGATTCACACTCGTGTTTTGATTTATATACATATATTTCAGTATAAACCCTTAAATTTTCGTAGGGAGCGAACGGTTTGTCCTACAGAGCTCCGCGTGGTCTCAAAAAATTCTAAAAATTCTATAGAATCTTAAATTGAAGGAAAAACAATACCTTTATATCGAAATTTTTTGAGTTAGGGCGTTTTCAAAATTTCAAAATTGATTTTGGAACCCTTAAAAGTGACCTACATCAACCAAAAGCTTCGGGGCACAACTAGACCCCAAATGGTGCCTACATACCAAATTTCATCAAAATCGGTCAATACTAAGTGGCAAAAGTGCCGCGTACGGCGTACGGCGGACGGACGGCCAAATTTGTATTCGATTTTTGGATTCTACGTACCTTGAAACGTAAACCATCAAATTTTGAGGGGGTGTTAAAATTTTTTTTTCTTGGTCGATCCCAAAGGTTCATTATTGAAAATAATAAACCAAAATCAGGCGCATCCCATTGAAGGAAGGTCTGAAACGTGAAACGCGAGTGGAAATTTTGATTTTGGAATTTTTTTTTTCAATCCTAAAGTGAAAACAAAGCTTCCGCTTGTCAATACTCGAAAGCTTAATGCTCAACTAAATAGACTTAATCGTCGTATATTATGTTTATTTTGCTCCCGAGTCTACCAAGGTAGCGGAAGCTTTTTTTTCTGTTGAGTGTTGTCGACATTCATCCCAGGTTAATCACATAACGACGACAAGTCTTACTTGGCATTTCAAGCGGGTTAAAAAAATCTACCGTGCAATCTGTGGCACTTAGCTTTCTCGTATCCACACTCCGATAGTAAGGATAATTCTACGCATAGTAGCTAATCTCAAAACACCATTATCTGAATACCTTGCACTTCCCTCATAGGGGATCACTTTCACCCCAACCCGCACAATCCCTCAAAATTTCATAAAAATCGGACAATACTATATAAAGTTATTGAAGACAACGACTTCATAAATATAGAGTGTGCACACCTTGTATAGCATTCCAGAGTCAAATTTAGCGACATTTAGCGACGTCTTGCTAGTAAATAAATGAAACATAGAATTGACAACTAGGCTCAGATTGTAGTATTGGAACTCTTGGCGTAAAATAACGTAACTTCTGTTCTGTCTCAATCCCTCGACCAAGGCATAACTATCTGTAACGATTGTCCGATTCTGATGACATTTTCAGGGTTTGTGTGTGATAGTTTTCAGAAGGTCCCCGATGACCGGTCCCATGGCTGAATAAACAAAAGTAAATGAACTGAATTTAATGTAAGATACTTCCGGACAAACATGACTTCAAGGTAGGTACTCAAGAGATCATCAACATGATCGTGAAGTTACAACCGGGTTACCGGGTTAACCGGGTTGGTTATTCCTCAATATGATAATATTGAGGAATATCGGTGGTACTGAATAATACAATCGATCATTTTTACACCAACAAGTGCGATACTGCCCACCCGGTTTGGCAACCGTTTGTTATTTCTAAATCGTTGAATGTTGAAGTAAGTGCGACGAAGGTAGGTGATGAATTTAGGGGTGACATCGTCGATTAGGGAACGCCTGTGGAGGCTCAGGAACGACAATCAAGGCGAACCAGGACTGATGAGAAGAGGAAGGTGGGAAGAAGAAGAGGAAGAAAGATTGATCGGCTCCACAGCGGCGACCACAGCGATCCATCAAATTTGAGTAATCAACTTGATGAGCTCGACGGGGGTTCCTCAGTTAATATGCGCGCTGTTGTTTTCAGCATCCAACTCGTCTAAAACTGGCTGAGCGTACATGGCAGCTGGCTCAACTTCTTCTCTGTACCAACAGTTTTTGACAACGTGGAAACACAAAATACACACGATACACAAACACAATAATAAGATAATAATAAGAACACAATAATAACACAAACTGTGAACAAACACAATATACACAATTGGTGTCTTTTCAAGAAACATGATGAGGTCTAGGATGTGGCACATAGCATCCACTACGGCATGCTCTACTTTAATGAATGGAATTTCAAGCCTCCTTGCGTGACATCGTCGTGACTTCTATCACAATCGTCTGTAATAGACGATCCAGTCACGACAATTTTGATAGAATTCTGTTCAACCCATAACCTCAAATAATCCATTGAAATTACTGATCACGATGATATTCGTGGGGTTTTGGGTTGTTACGTCGTTATGTGGGTTACTTACATGAAAAGAAAAGCGGAACGCACTTTAAAAATCGGTAGTACGAGTATATTGGTGAGAGGACACAAGGAGACTGCCCCTGACGGAAGAAGGAAGGTATCACCTCAGAGGGCGTGATCCAGTTCTAATCCAGCTAAGTTTAATCTGCTGAAAACAACTGGTCATGGGTCACCTTGATCGTGACATCTACGGGAATTTATAATTTAGTAAAATTTTTAAATGTTAATATTCAGATTGCTGATCACTGACTTTTTAGGGATATCTCGTCACAGAGATGATTTAATTATCCAGGGGCATACACCCTGATACTGTGAAACATATTGTTTAGTAATGCATGCATTCCAGGGGACGTCCCATTGGATAAGCATTAGATCAGTTTAACCAGTTGGTAAGCGATAAAACTGTTTCACTCGATGTAATTTATTTATTACTTTAGGCAAGAAATAGTGATCCCTCCCTCACCAATACCCACCATAAAATTTCTAGCGGCGTGGGAGCCTCGAATCTGAAGAGCATTTTAAAAACCATGATCTACGATACCCAACATGCGATTTCGAGATCAACCCCCCCCCCCCCCACCAGTTTGGCACCACAGCGGCAATACTTCGTAACGTTGAACTTCCATCTATTTGTTTTGGTAGGCAGTCCATTGAAGTTCAATTCCGTATTCAAGGTGAAACACCAAAAAAAACTTTTAAAAACCCATGAAACATGCCGTTTATGGTGCCCTGGCACCATGGTGGCACCACTTTTAGTTCCATGGTGGGACAAAGAATAATTCATGAAAATCCGGAGGTATAACGAGAATTGTTCCTCAATTTCAAAGCTTGGGGACAGTTAGTAAGCAGTAAAGGAACCGAAATATTGAAAAATCGGATATTTTGTGAATATTATCCCCCCACCGATTTTTCAATATTTCGGTTCCTTCACTGGGCATCCCCTACAAGCATACAAGGAAGAGGCCCTGGACGCAATACACCGCCACGGAGATCTCCAGTCTAAGATCCAAGCTCGGCTAAGGGTGAGCACCATTCCCTCAATTTCACCTAAACACACTCATCAAAATCTGGCAAAAACCCCCCTCAGTAGATAACGCCCTGTAATAAAAGTAAAGTAAAAGAGAAATTGTATTGTAACAGAGATAGTAACGTAAAGAAGAACTGTATCATAAAGTAATCTTGTGTAAAGAGAAAGTAAGGAGTTGTAAAGTATTAGCAAAGTAATAGAAATAATTCGTAATAAGTATATTCAAGTCAAAGTTCCTAAGTCAAGAATTAAAGTTAAATTTGAAGCCTGATATTGCAAATAATACAAATTACATTCGGGACAAGTGTGATACATATATATCGCTCATATCCTAGAAGAGGGGTACAAGTCCAAAAATGTCATTTTTGAGTTAGGAACAGTTTTGGGTAGTGGAAGTGCTGTTTTTCATCCCTAGAAGACAAACTTAAGCCTAGCTCATTCCCCCTCCGCCTGAATGCTGAAAGTTCTTTGTTCGATGGACGGGGCGAGCCACCTTACGTTTGCAGAAGACAGGCACAAAGCCCAGTGCTACCCTCTAAAGTGGACGTATCGCCTCTATTAAGTGATTTTCTCAATTTAAGAAAACTAGTGTTAATTTTTTGGAAACTACTATCACAATCAAGACGATCAACAATGATAAATGCATGTTTATAGTGCAATTTATCAGAACACTTCGTTCCCTCGAGCCTAGCCCAAAGGACCCCCTTCCTGACCTTGTTCCAAGAAGGTAGTTGACTGGTGATCTTTACAGAAAAATAATAATTGCAATAATAATCACAATTATAATAATTTACACGGTTTCCTAATTATTTCATACATCGTGCTGTGGCTATTTAACAGCAGGTAGGTAGATGGTTACCTACTTGTGTTTCTAGGACGTTGTAAGACTTGGGCATCCTTGAATATGCGATTAATCTGGGTTAAAGGTGGACAACAGTCAACAGAAAACAAAATAACCAGATACTAATCCGTTTTAGTCCCTTCAAAACCCAAATCCACGGAAGAAAATCCATCAGTCTGTGTCTCTTGTGTTAGTCCAGGCATTATTCCCCAACCGATTCGTGTGGTTCCTCCATTGTTCAACGCTAAAATTTATCTAGCGCTGTGGACTACGTCATCCACATCAAATTTTGCCTTGAAGGAGGGGGTAGTGGAAACTATTAAAATTTGTTTTTTTTAAAGCATAATCTTGTGTATTTCGCCCAAACCTCAATTTCCCACTGATTTGAGTGTTTCTTATTTGTTCGACGTGGATATCTATCTAGTTTTACACTACATTGCTGGAATTTTGAGATTAGAGTAAACGAAGGATGAACGAGGGGTTATTTAGTGAAAGTAAGGCTCATTATGACAGCACGTTGAGCGCGCTACCTACTCCTCAATTTCAACCGATTCGCGTGTTTCTTTTTTTCGACTCAGATAACTAACTGACTAACATTAAGTCGTCAGAGTACTGAAATTCTCATTAGGAAGAGGCAAGTGGAGGGATAATATTCACAAAATTGCGATTTTTCGATATTTTGGTTCATTTAGGGCTTATTAATGGCACCCAAGCTTTGAATCTTTATGAATAAACCTTTGTATTTTCATGAACTATAAATTTTGACACCATAGAACAAATTAGTGGTGCCACTGGTGTGTTTCACCTTGAATGTCTACTCCTACGGACTACCTACCGAAACTACCGATGAAAGTTGTACTGGTTGTACTGAAACCGTTGAAGAAGGAATGGTGTGAGGGGGGGGGGGGGGTTGAACTCGAAATCACACGTTGGTTATCTTTGATTATAGATTTTAAGAAGCTGTTTCAATTACTTAAGAATATTTTTGGAGACAGAATTATAAATATCTTCCGTTTTCAATCTGTTTTATTTTAAAGACAACTCCCAATCTGATAAATTCTCGTTTTATACACCTCAAGTCATGATTATTCTCATTTAAAACCAAATTAGTCATTTGGGAAAGAATAAAAATCGTCCATGAAAAAAAGTGACATCTCTGAAATAAAGAAATATTGCCCTCGAAAAAAGGGAACAACACCAAAAATCGAAGAAATTTGACAAAAATATTCCCCCCACTCCTTCCTCACTAGCGAAAAGAATAATTTCGGTCCATGAGCTGTAGAAGCATTAGTACGGGAACATTTTCCCCAAATATCATTAACATTAAACGTGTTGTCAGGGAGATATAGCTATTTGTTTGAGTGTAAAACTTTGAAAGCGATTTTCCGAAAATCGCATTTTTGGACTTATACCCCTCTTCTAGGATATGAGCGATATATTTACAAGTTTCAAGTATATTTTCTTATTTTGAGTTGGTTCCCTCAGAACCACTAAAATCCGCTTCACGGTAACAACCTTATAAATTCATTGAATAAAAACCCTATGTGTTTTAAATCTGTGTTACTCATTTCAGAAGGTTAACCCTGTCAACTCAAAACGGACTCAGGTATATTGCAAATATAGAAACTTCGGGTTTTTACCTGAGGTCAATAACCGACCCAGGTGGTGGCAGCAACCCTAGGAATTCCGTAGGTAGATTAAAAATTAATCTCGAATAAAAAATAAAAATATAAAAATTAAAATTTAATTAAAATTTAAATTTAATTTAAAATTTAATTTTGGATATTTAATATCCACGAACCTTCCGTTCGAGATAACCCTTTTACCTGGAAATACCTAGCCTCATACAATTAGAATTTTTTTTCTTCACAATATTAGAAAGGATTAGGAATGTAGGTCACAAAATCAACACGTAGTTGACGAAAAGATCCTTATTTACCAAACATAATTTTCAGAGTCAAACCATTATCCTTATCGCAATTTGGCCAACACGCAACCACATCAAGTAGTCTAGTTAACTTCAGCCTTAGAAATCAACTTCGCATCAATAAGTTCAGGTAAGTACAACAGTTTAACTAAATTCCTTTTTAAAACTCAAACTAAAACAATTGTAAATTTAACATACCCAAAGAATCCATATCATTACAATAGGGCCTCACTTTTACGACGGAACTGGTGACCGATTTCTTCAGTTTCTGCGGGACGACCTGCCTGTTCTGTTGGAAGATGTGCCGCTCGCCACTCGTGCGAGGATGTGGATGCAGCTGGACGGTGCTCCTGCCCATCAGGCTGCTCACGTGAGGCACTTTCTGAATCATCGTTTTACGATCAAGTGGATAGGGCGCAACGCTCTCATACCTTGGCCTCCTCGATTCCCCGACCTCACGCCACTCGACTTTTTAGGACGTCCCACAGTTAGACTTGGGCGTCCTTATGCGATCGATCTGGGATGGAGGAGGACAACACTCAACAGAAAAAAAATAACCACACAGTAATCCGTTTTAGACCATTCTGAATCCAAATCCGCGAAAAGAAACCATAGGTGAATGTCTGTGTGTGTGTGTGGGTAACAAAATCTTGTGTCGTCTGCACAGGCCTTAGTTCTCAACCGGTTTTCGTGGTTCTTTTTTTTTTTTCAACGCGGAAAACTGTCTAGTTGTGCACTTCGGCGCCGGAATTTTGAATTTTGCTTTTCAAGGGGGGGAAAGGGGGGGTTAATGCTTAAAAAACGTGCGTTTGCGGGCATAATCTTGTAAACTCTGCCCTGGCCTCAATTTCCAACCGATTTGCGTGTTTCTTTTTTGTTTGACTCAAATAACTTCCTCCTTAAATGAGTGGGGGGATAATATTCATAAAATATCCGATTTTTCAATATTTCGGTTGCTTTACTGCTTAATAATTGTACCCAAACTTTGAAATTGAAGAAACATTCTCATTATACCTCCGGATTTTCCGAAGTATTTCCGCTTTGGTGCCAGTCTGGCACCATTGGAGGGGGGGGGGGTGGAACTCGAATTCGCATGTTGGGTATCGTAGATCATGGATTTCAAAATGCTCTTCACATTCGAGGCTCCCATGCCACTAGAAATGTTATGGTGGATAAGGGTGAGGGGTGGGGGGGAGGATCACTATTTCTTGCCTAAAGTAATAAATAAATTACATCGAGTGAAACAGTTTTATCGCTTACCAGCTGGTTAAACTGATATAATGCTTATCCAATGGGACGTCCCCTGGAATGCATGCATTACTAAACAATATGTTTCCTTTGGGGTTCCCTCAAGGACAAGGTGTATGAGAATCATACCCCAATTCAGACCGTCGAGGAACTGAAGGGACGGATAACGGATTCTGCACGAGCCCTTCGAACCGAATCTATTCAGCGTGCTCTTCACGATAATTGGCTGAATCGGGCAGAACTTTGCTTGCAGCAAGGAGGCCTGCATTTTGAGCAGCTGCTTTGAAGTTTTTTTCTCGTTTTTTAAAGAAGGAAATTTGATTTATTTTTTTCTTTTAACTTCGCCGTAGCCGGTCCCCAGCCCGGTTGAGAAAGAAGGAGGGAAAGAAAATAACATTATTTAGCTCGTCAGGATCGTCTGTCTAAAGTAAGTGTAAAGGTGACCCAAGCAGTTTTAGACCGATTTCAACGCTTAGCGTCTTATCAAAGATACTTGAAAAATGGGTTAAACAGAATTCGGTTGCCTACCTCGAAGATAATAATATTTTGAGCCCGTTCCAGTATGGATTTCGTTCTGGGAGGTGTGTTGATGACGCTCTTTTTGATCTTACTTCCGAGCTATATAAAATTAGGGATGAAAAGTCAAAGGCCATACTTGTCTGTCTGGATATTTGTAAAGCGTTTGATTCGATAGATAGAGGTGTTCTTCTCCAACGCATGGAATTAATTGGTGTGCGTGGTTCTAGTCTTGCCTGGTTTTCTAGTTACCTGAAGGAGCGTAGACAGGTCGTTTCTATTGGAAACTATGTGGGAGAGCTTAGGAATATAGACGACGGGGTCATACAGGGCAGCACGTTAGGTCCATCTCTATTCCTTATTTAGGTATATTAACTCTATATCCGCTGTCATTGATTTAGAAAAGATTTTTCTTTTCGCGGATGATACAGCCCTTCTCATCCGGGGCTCGAACTGGCAAGAACTGTTTTCAAGAACTCAAGCTCTTCTAAATAGGGTGAGTGGTTGAATGGTCAGCAGTTTCCTAACTGAGAATGGAAATAAAACTAAATATATGATTTTTGTAAATTTTACCACCCTCCCTCCCTCCCTTGTGTTGAAACTACACTCCGCTTGCCCTGATACCAGCCAATGCAACTGTGCGTGCTTAGAAAGCGTCTCGCCGTATAAATACTTAGGCGTAATGCTAGATACATCTCTGAGTTGGTCTGTTCACGTTGAATACCTGTACGGGAGACTTAGAAAATTTATCCCAATATTAGAAAATGTTAGAAATGCAGTCTTTAGGGAGCGATTGAGGCTGATATATGTTTCTTTTGTGCAGTCTGTTCTCCAGTACGCAATTTCCATTTGGGGCAGTGCGAGTAAGACTATAATGGCGAAGCTACATAGTTTGCACAGGAGCATACTGAAGGTTATGTATGTGAAGCCGATACGTCACCCATTTAATTTACTACACGAGGAAACCAAAACATTCACGATCGAGCAACTTTTTGTTGAAGAGCTTCTTCTAATTTTTCATAGAAGACCCAGTATTGTTTCCTTTTCGATGTCCCACCAGTACCCAACTAGGTTTACTCTTGAACAAAGAGTTGCAAATCCGAGACCAGCGCTAAGCCTCACAACTAGAAGTCCTCATTACCTGATATATCTCATTTATAATTCCCTACCAGCTGATATGAAATTACCAAACAGTTACTCCCGTACCATGTACAAGAAACGAATACACTCTTGGCTCATTCACCAAGGTACTGAAAAGTGTGGCAACTTACTGCGTAGCACCTATTAACGTAAGATGTTTTAAGTATTTTCATGAAATGTTTCCAGGGGTCTTATGTTAACTTTATACTATGCTAATTTTACATTATGTTAATTTTATATATGTTAGTGCAACAACAATTGAGAGTGTTTTTGCAATTACTGTTTTTTGTATTAATTTCGTGAAGCGCGAACAATACTCTTGTCTGGCGACACGGGCTCTGCCTAATGCCAGACAATAACAAGTGGGTGTGGCACATAGCTTCCTCGTATCCATAACCCGATTGTATAGATGATCCGATGCATAGTAGTTAATCTCAAAACATCAAAACAACAAACATCCCTGAAAATGTCATTGAAATCGGATGGAAAATGTAGAAGTTATGGCCGTTACAAGGAATTCACGTTTGCGCATTCGCAGTTGCTTCTATCAGTCCGAAGGTGGTGATTTTTATAGGGGACCATCTAAATACTAATCTGTAACATCCCTAAAAATTTCATTGAAATCGGATAGAAAATGTAGAAATTAGGGACGTTACTAGGAAATTCACGTTTGCGCATGCGCAGTGGCTACTATCAGTCTGAAGGTGGTGATCTTCTTTGGGGACCATCTACTACCTAATCCGCATAATCCCTAAAAATTTCATCGAAATCGAGTAGAAAAAGTGGAAGTTATGGCCGTTACAAGGAAATTCACGTCTGCGCATGCGCAGAGGCTACTATCCGTCCGAAGGTGATGATTTTCATAGGGGACCATCTAAATACTGATCTGTAATATCCCTGAGAATTTCATTGAAATCGGATGGAAAATGTAGAAGTTATGGCCGTTACAAGGAAATCACGTTTGCGCATGCGCAGTCGCTTCTATCAGTCCGGGGATGATGATTTTCATAGGGGACCGTCTACACACCAACCCGCACAATCTCTCAAAATTTCATTGAAATCGGACAATAACTTCGTATAGTTATGCGCGTTACAAGTAAATCATGACAGACAGACAGACACACAGACACTGAGCCAAAATTGTTCAGAAAGGTCTAAAACGCAAAATGCGAGTGAAAATTTTTATTTTGGAGAACTTTTTTTTTCGTCCTTGAAAAGTGAAAACAAAGCTTCCGCTACCTTGGTAGACTCGGAAGCAATATTCAATGAAATGTAATAGAATACTATGATTTCATTTTTTTTTCTGAATATATTTCTTCTCTCTCACTCTCTCTCTCTCTCTCTCTCTCTCTCTCTCTCTCTGTTGGGGTGGCGCCTATCCGGGAACCGCTCGGCGTAAACTCGAACTGCTCTTCTCAAAAAAGAGCGAGTTATCGCTAAAAACAACCGAATTTTCGACCGCCATTTCGAAAATTCCAATCGAATTCAAAAATGGATACCACCACGTGATTCAGCGTCGAAAAATAATGCAAAAACATGTGCCACACTTGGGGTTTACGTGAATCCATATTTTGCGCAATTTGGCAGTTGGGCAAATTTGCGCGCTCATGGGACAGGTTGCGCGCAACCAAAACAATCAAGTGAAGGGTCTAAAAATTCATGAAATTTTGCGTAGAATCCAAATCTGCAATAAACAATTAGGGGGGGGGGGGTCTCATTTGAAATAGGTAACGAAGTTGGTGTGCGTTGCGCAATGCGCAAAATGGTCATATTTGAGATCCTTGGGAAAAATCATGAAGATTCAAAAAACATTTTTTTTTACCACTATCTGGACGATTTTAGCAGGGGGGTGAACAACTTTTGAGACACCATGTAGGTATATCTGCCTGAGCGTTGGAGAGTTCAGAATTTTTAATTCTGGTTTATTACTTTCAATAATGAACCTTTGGAATCGACCAAGAACAATTTTTTTTAACACCCCCTCAAAATTTGATGGTTTACGTTTCAAGGTACGTAGAATCCAAAAGTCGAATAAAAATTTGGCCGTCCGTCCGCGGCACTTTAGTCATTTGGGTGATTCTCACAGAAAGCTCAAGCCTAGTGTATCTCGAGGTTTTCTCCATACAAACTAGTCCTGTGGTTGCTTTTTTCTTTCCCCTTGTGTTCATCTCACCACTCCCTGCGCTTCTCGCTGAAAAAACTATTTATTTTTGCGGTATGGATGCATTTTTTTGCGTCTTGAAAGACTCAATCCTCATTACCACCGCCTGTAACTATTTTGTTTTACTGATGAAAGTTCTCTCCCAAGCCTTGGGAAATGTCCTTATGTTGAAAAGATTCAGTGAAATTGGAAGCCTACCAACAAATCTCCACAGAAACAGCTTTTTTCTATTTTTAAGTTTACTTGGGGGTTCAACAAGTGATAATGAACTGTGTATCCGAAAAAAGTATCATTACCGCGCCGATATCAAAATTACCCCTCTCTGATCTCAAAAGAGGGAATTTCGCTCAACTGTTGCCATGGACAGTGGTAGCAGCACTTCACGAACCCGGGAAACCATACCCCCCCGCACGCCCACGCAGTTACTTGGAGGACGGTGAAAAAGAAGGCCACGCGGCAGGTACGTATTTTTATTCCTGTCATTACCACCCTTTTATGGATCTGCTGATATGTTTCCAATTAATTTTTTTGAATCACATGTGCTTCTTCAGTCGTTCTTGCCTACGAAAAATGGCGTTGAGTGAAAACTGTAATTATTAAGGATAAGCAATGACAAGCTCTCTAACCTCAAATTCTCATTACCGCACATCCATACCTTTCATTACCACCATTCTATGTTTGTTCGGTGGTAATGATGATATGGCCGCGGTAATGAGATAATCACCTTATGCAAGCCTAGTCCTATTGGTTTAATAATTCTTAAAATAATAAACGATTTCGCTCGAACTTTGTATTCACACGTTTCATGATGAGTAGATTTCAAAAATGCAAAGTTGAAAAAATGTCCATTCGCCGTACCCCGTTCTCGCCATTTTGGGGTCTAGATTTGCTCGAAAAAATCAGAAATTTCGTACAGATGCTCCATTTGAAGTCTAGTTGTGCATATTACCTGGGCATTCCGATAGGTTAACATCCTGGGAAGTTATAGACGAAAATGAGGGTAAAAATGAGCGTTATTCGAGGTTTTTGAGTTCACTGGTCTATGGCGAGTCTTCCCCACGCAATTTTTGACGTATAATCGTCGATGGGACGCGGTCCCCGGCCCGTAAAATCACGTTTTAGAGGAGAAATATTAGAAAAATTAGTGTGAAGTGCGGTATTTTTCGATTTTTAGGGAGATTTTTGTTGCTCTGAATTTAGTAGCGTACAATATAGAAGTACCTAGTTAGTTAGTTAGATCTTTGATCTTTGATACCTTCTCAATTTAGGTAGGTAATTACACAATGTTCAAAAATGATTTTAGGTATTTGAATTCTGATATTGTTATCTTCATATTGCCCTAAGCCCTTAGAATAAAAAAAATTATTATCGTTCCCTTAGGTAACCCTCAGAGATGAATCACCCTACACTTTACACAGCGGAACAATAATTTTCATACAATTTTTGTATGAACAAAAAAGGGAGGCTGGTCGAAGGCGCAGAGAAGAGAGTATGGTCAAGAGTTGCTTAAAAAATATTTGCCTACTTACTATCCTACTTACTATGTTAATGAAACAAATCTGTGATGTAATTAAGTTAGTTATGTGACGAATATTAACAAAATTGTCAAGTTAATTAATATAAAGAGTTGAAGATTGATATACATTATGTTGTAGACTGATAAGAGTTTTTTGAATATCATTTGACTGAGTGTTTCAGTTTTTTTACAGTTCTTTACTTACTTGGAATACATTGATACTATTCTGATTTTCATTGATTTTAGTTTATTTATTCCCTCCCTATCAATCTATAGAAAAGAGAAATAGAGATTTTTCAATATAATCATCCTATCCAACCAACTGGACAAGCTCATTGCTTGAAAGGTAGAAACAGAATTGTGAAACTAATAAGATATTCTCAATACCAACTGCGCTTCTCATTACCATCACTTAAAAAAAATTAGTTCTCATTACCGCCGCACTAAAAATTTTCAAAATTGAAATTTAATACTAAAAACTGTGAATTCAGCTCTATCTTGCGTTACAAATTCTTCTTTAAGTTCCCAGGAAACTTAATGAATTTTTTTAAACAGAATTGTGAAACTAATACGATATTTTCAATACCAACGACTTAAAAAAAATCAAGTTCTCATTACCGCCACACTATAAATTTTCAACATTTAAATTTGAGACTAAAAACTGTGAATTGAGCTCTGTCTTGCATTACAAATTCTTCTTAACGTTCCAAGGAAACTTCATGAATTTTTTTGAATTTTTTGGAGACGGTTCACTTACTCAAAGTTTGAGCCTGGAAGATTGAGCTTTTTCTGAGAATCACCCATTTAGCATTGACCGATTTTGATGAAATTTGGTATGTAGGCTCCATTTGGGGTCTAGTTGTGCCCCGAAGATTTTGGTTGATGTAGGTCAGTTCTAAGGGTTCCAAAATCAATTTTGGAATTTTGAAAACGCCCTAACTCAAAAATTTGTTATATAAAGGTATTTTTTTCCTTCAATTTAAGATTCTATAGAATTTTTAGAATTTTTTAAGACCACGCGGAGCTCTGTAGGACAAACCGTTCGCTCACTACGAGAATTTAAAGTTTGGACGTACGATAAATCAGAAACACGATGTGAATCGCAAAACAAGCCTAATCTCCGTTCAAATTAGAGCTGACCGAAATGCGATCGACGTTTTTCTTCATGTTGGATGGTTGGTGGCTTTGCAGACGAGTGATCTATATAAAAATAATAAACCGTTCTGTAATAATTTGCAGCGTTTTCTATTAGGCTCGGAGAATGTCTAGGTCCCGAGGGGATTATTATGTTAATTGTTTTCTTGAAAGCAGATTGAAGAAGTCTAAAATTTGAATCAAACGTACCTCCGAAATGAATGAATGCGTAGGAATAAAATTGGATTGGAACACTCTACTGATTGTTCTAATATCACAAAAGGGTTGTATGTGCCTGAATGGATAATTTATTTTATTCAAGATGTGTAATATGATGCTCCCATGTTAGCCTATTGTCCAACCTTACGTCAAGATATTTTGCTTTGGCTTCCTCCACAATGACGGAACATGTGCATGAGATTGATTCACAATTTGGTGTGTTAGTAAAAAATCTTATTGAAAATAATGAATCATGTTAGTTCAGTGATGGCCAAAAATCGGTTTAAATATTTGTTGGAAAAACAAAAAAACGCTGCAAATTATTACACAATGGTTTATTATTTTTCTATAGATCACTCGTCTGCAAAGCCACCAACCATCCAACTTGAAGAAAAACATCGATCGTATTTCGGTCAGCTAAAATTTGAACGGAGATTAGGACTCTTTCGCGATTCACACTCGTGTTTCTGATTTATCGTACGTAAAACACTTAAACAGGTTGAGGACAGGTTGTGGCCCAAAAACCCTTTTGTCGTCGTTTAGCAGTCGACCAGTTTTAAGAGGGGTGTTTTTAGCTCATGTTCAACTCCTGTTGTTGAAATACGTCGAAAAACGGATCTCACATTTTTCGACATAAATCCGTCGACCAGTTTTAAAGATGTGCGTTATCGACGTTCTTCAACACCTGGTGTGGAAATATGTCGACAGGACGTGTCGACCAGTTTATGTGTCGACATATTGCCAAGTGCCCCAAATTATTACACAATGGTTTATTATTTTTTATTTTTCTATATAGATCACTCGTCTGCAAAGCCACCAACCATTCAACATGAAGAAAAACATCGATCGAATTTCGGTCAGATTTAATTTGAACGGAGGTTAGGCCTCTTTTGCGATTCACTCTCGTGTTTCTGATTTATCGTACGTCCAAACTTTAAATTCTCGTAGCGAGCGAACGGTTTGTCCTACAGAGCTCCGCGTGGTCTTAAAAAATTCTAAAAATCCTATAGAATCCTAAATTGAAGGAAAAACAATACCTTTATTTCGAAATTTTTTGAGTTAGGGCGTTTTCAAAATTTAAAAATTGATTTTGGAACCCTTAGAACTGACCTACATCAACCAAAATCTTCGGGGCACAACTAGACCCCAAATGGAGCCTACATACCAAATTTCATAAAAATCGGTCAATGCTAAATAGTCAAAAGTGCCGCGTACGGCGGACGGACGGCCAAATTTTTATTCGATTTTTGGATTCTACGTACCTTGAAACGTAAACCATCAAATTTTGAGGGGGTGTTAAACTTTTTTTTTTCTTGGTCGATTCCAAAGGTTAATTATAGAAAATAATAAACCAAAATCGTCGTCCCATGACACACCGAACTGTATACCTCCTTCCTTCGTCGCGGATGAAGTCGGTCAAAAATTCGCTCATTCATGCCATGCTGCAGGGCTCGAGGTTCAGGGTGTTCTGACGGCGAGAGGGGAGCGCTGGGAAAGAAGCCAAGGTCGTGAGGAGGCGGCTCCTCGGGGTGGCGGAGGGTGTCACCGGCGGGTGGTGGGGCAGGTCCGGGCGGGTGGAGGCGGCAGGACGTTATCCGGACGTCAGGGGCAAGATCCAGTCGGCAGCGAGCGGCTCGCGGGATCATGTCGTTCTAGTTCCGCGCTCCCCCTCCCTCCAACCCTCCCGCGCTCTAATCGAGAACGTCACGTGGGTTTTTCAATCCGATTCCTCGAGTGGGGTTTTTTCCATATCGGCTATGTCGACGACCGTCGTTCCCGTCGGCCTCAACGAGTCGTCGTCGGCCGCCTCCACGGCCGAAGACGTCCATCCCGTCTGCGTCGACGGCCTCGTCATCCCCGCATGGCGCCCCGTCGACGACCTCGTCTTCAACGACCGCTTCCTCCGCGGCACCGTCTACTTCTTCAGCCTCCTCTACCTCTTCATTGGCGTCTCCATCATCTCCGACCGCTTCATGCAGGCCATCGAAGTCATCACTTCTCAAGAGAAAAAAGTGCAAATCAAATCAAAAGGAGAAAAGAAAACCGTTTTAGTTCGAGTTTGGAACGAAACAGTCGCAAATCTCACTCTGATGGCTCTGGGATCATCAGCGCCAGAAATCATGTTGTCAATTATTGAAATTTACGCCAAAAACTTCCAAGCTGGCGAGTTAGGACCTGGAACTATCGTTGGTTCTGCAGCCTACAACCTCTTCGTCATCATCGCCATCTGCGTCTACGTCATCCCTCCCGGAGAAGTGAGGAAAATCAAGCAAATCAACGTGTTCTTCGTCACCGCGACCTGGTCGGTTTTCGCCTACATTTGGCTCTACATGATCTTGTCAGTCATTTCCGTCGGCGTCGTCGAAGTCTGGGAGGGCATCTTGACATTCCTCTTCTTTCCGATGACCGTCTTGACGGCGTATTTGACCGACAAGAAGGTGCCGATTTACAAGTTGCCGTTGAAACTGTTCAAATGCAAGAGTCACAGCGCCGTAGGAGCGGCGGAGAACGTGGATATCGAGATGTCGCGAGACGAGTACGACGATTTCGAGGAGATGTTGGAACACGCGAGGCAGCAGTCGGCCAGCTTGTTGAAGGAATTGAGGAGAGAATATCCGGATAAGACGATGGCGGAGCTGAAGGCGATCGCTCAGGAGAAAATCGAAGCTTCAGGACCGAAAAGTCGAGCTTTTTACAGGATTCAAGCGACTAGAAGCATCACGGGTGGAAGTATAATACAGAAACACAAAGAGATGATCGATGATGTGGCCGACGTGGTGCAAATCGTGGACGACAGCACGTTCGTCAAGTTCGACGAGACGGAAGTTACGGTGTTGGAGAACGTGGGGACTTTGGTGGTGAAGGTGGTGGTCGACGGGCCCGGGGTGGCGGTGCCGCTCATGGTCGACTACCAGTCCGAGGACGGGACGGCGACGGCGGGCTCCGACTACATGGCCGTGTCCGGCACGCTCGTCTTTAAGCCCGGCACGCGCGAGCAGATGTTCAAGGTGAAGATCATCGACGACGAGATCTTCGAGGAGGACGAGCACTTTTACATCCGGTTGTCGAACGCAAGGACGTCAGGGAAAGACGCGGCGAAAGCGGGCCCCGTCGACATCGTCGACGGGCTCTTGAAGATCAATATTCTCGATGACGACCACGGCGGGATCTTCGGGTTCGGGGAAGACGTCGTCGACGTGGCCGAGTCGGTGGGGACTTACGAAGTCGTTGTTGAGCGGAAAACGGGGGCGCGCGGCGTCGTCCGACTTCCATGGAACACTCGTGACGGCACCGCCAGAGCAGGCAAAGACTACGTCGAGGCGTCCGGCATCCTCGTCTTCGAGGACAACGAAGCCAGGTGAGTCCCCAGACTAAGACATTTTCCTCTCATTTTTACAAAATAACCGACATTTTCATAATAGTATTTCCCACTATATTTGGAGGGGTTGTTAGGACGTGTTATTTAATAGCAGTAGAGAAGTATCGATACTGTATCGTATTCAAATATCGATATCGCAAGTATCGTTTGGCACGAGTATCGATACATTAGTGTCACAACATTATGTATTATTATTTTTCACAACAATGTTTATTCATTTCTCACTATCAAGTGTCCAAGCTGAGTGTATTTACACAACAGGCCGTTAATTATTAATAACTGTGAATACCTTTATTGAAGAGTTTTTCCATAATATAAATTAATTTTTCCATAGTATACCTAAAATACCTGTTAAATCCGGGCTTATTTCTTTTTTGGCCGAGCTGCAACAAAAGAGTTAGACACGACAGCCTCTCTACATCTTCGTCGTTTCGGTTTCTAGCCATAAGTTGAATTTTTCGCGGGAACTCTGTGGATATTCGATATTTAGAAATATCGAATCCAAAGTATCCATATCCAAGAATATTGGATAGTGCAGTAAGTACCTGCTCATACTAAAATATCGAGTGTCAGTACAAAAGTATCGATATTTTGAAATAATCGAGTGTTGATACCCATCCCAATCAGGTGAATCTAAGAAGAAACACAGCAAATTGTTACACAGGTGAATCTAAGAAAAAACATATTGTTTAGTAATGCATGCATTCCAGGGGACGTCCCATTGGATAAGGATTATTTTTTCTTTATTTCTTTCATAACAAGTACAATGAAATATAATACTGGCAAAAGTAATAAAAAATTAAATTAAAATGAAAAAAAAATACTAAAACTAAAACAATAAAACACTTCTAGATTGCAGAAACTAATACCCTATGTGGGCATAGCCCGTGGCAGGGAGATGAGTCTCACCTCCTAGTCAACAAGAGATAATATTAATCATAATACTTCACTTAGAAAACACACTTCAGTTAAATAGTATTGTTATTCGAGTATAGACATTATTATAAACTAATTATTAGCTAGTATTTATTTTATTCAAATACACGCATGTACCTACCAAAGATAAGGAAAGCTTAAAGCAGAATAAAACAGGTTAGGATGTATTCAAACACAAGTTGCGCCAAGTACCAATAATTAAATGAAATGGTTCTTCAGTTTGTTTCGGATTTTTGAGGGCCCAACAAGAAGCTCAGATCTCGTGGAGTCCGGAAGAGCATTAAACCCCCGTACATCCCTTGCCAGGTATGAGGTGTACCCAAAAGTAGTACGAAAGTAAGCGACCGTCATAAATTTGCCAGAATGGAATTTGGTAGAAATCAAATGTGCCGGCGTGGAAAAAATACTCTCTTTTAAGATTTGTTTAATGCAATTCATCTCGACTAGCAGTGAAAATTTTAAAATGTTTAAATCTTTAAATAAGGGTTCTGTATGTTCTAAAAATCCCTTCTTAGCGATGATTCATATTAATTGCTTTTGTGTGGTGACAATGGGTAGAAAATTAGTGGGATACGAGCCACCCCATGCAGGTATACCGTATAAAAGCATAGATTGTACAAGGGCAAAGTATAAAATTTTTAACAGGGTTAAAGGTAGTATTTTATTAAGTCTGGCAAAAACATAGATCAATTTTCTAAGTCTCCTGGTAACTAAATCTATTTGTTTCCCCCACTTCACACGACTATCAAAGACAACTCCCAAGTATTTCACCTCCGAAGTTCTCCTGATTTCAGGGCAGGTCGTACAACTAATTGCGTCACGTTCAGCACAATGTAAAAGAACCTCCATATTATGTAGTGGTTCGGTCATTGAAGATGAGTGAAAAGGCAGCCATAGAGTTTTACTCAAATTTATGGTTAATTTGTTATTGATGAACCACGTGTTAATTTGTTGCAGACTAAGATTTGCATCATTAAAAGTGGTGTTCCAATCATCCGATGAACAACAAATAATCGAGTCATCCGCAAATAGAATTATTTCTCCTGGTATATTGCAAAATCCTATTTCATTCATGTACATGATAAAATATAGCGGTCCCAATACAGTTCCTTGAGGGATCCCGTAGTTAGTTGAATTTAGGTAGGAACCTCTAATCTCATTCAGTTTAACACACTGAGTTCGTTCCGACAGATAATTTTCAATCCACTTTAGAGGCACGCCTCCAAAACCTAGTTTGCCAAGTTTTTCAAGTAATTTTTCATGAGAAATGGTATCGAAAGCCTTGGCCAAATCAATTGAAATGTCCAGCGGCCTCTTCCCATTGTCAATATCATTCTGAGGATTTTGACACCAACCGCGACCTTCTAGCGTGAGAAGACCTTTTTCTATGATTTCTCAAAGTTTCGAATGTTTATGGCGTCACAGTGGGCTGGGGGGTCCTGCCCTGGCTGGAGGGGCGCGTGACGCCATAAACGGTCGAAACTTTGAAAAATCATCCAAAAAGAGAATGGCTGGTGTCAAAATTCTCAGAATAAGGTCTACTTTCGATTAAAAATAAAAAACGCTGCACATTATCACACAAAGGTTGAATCGCACAAAGGTTGATGATTATTTTTCCAGTGTCTTCACCCACCTACCACGTACCAACAGCGATCGCATTTTGGTCAGCCAAAATTTGAACGGAGATCAGGCCTCTTTTGCGATTCACACTCGTGTTCCAGACTTATCGTACGTCCAACCCTTAAGTTCTCGTAGGGAGCGAACGGTTTGTCCTACAGAGCTCCGCGTGGTCTCTAAAAACTATCGTAAATTGATGGAAAAACAATACCTTTATAAAGAAATTTTTTGAGCTAGGGAGTTTTTAAAATTTCAACCCTTAGACATCAAAACCGACATCAAAATTTCCGACCGAAAGCTTCGGGGCACAACTAGACCCCAAATGGAGCCCATATACCAATATAATACGTACCTTTTTTCGGCAGGCAGGTGAGAAAATCTTCAAGATCCAAAGGTGGCTGGATCTCGTAAGATACCTTGAAGGGTCCGCGACTTCAAGGTTATGTGGGATTCAAACCCACTAAAAAAACACCTCCTTTTCTCCCTCGTTGGATGCTCAGCCTGGAACTGTTAACACATTACTTTAGGCTGAGTCCTGGGGCACTTCATCAGTTCTGGATGGCGGGACGGACCAGGTGTTTCCTTCTCTCTCTCTCTCTCTCTCTCGTTCTAACGATGTCTTCCTTGTCAGGATATTCTCTGCGTACGCTGCCACAAGACTCCAGCTCCTCTCACCTTCCAGCATAATATGCTCAGCTTCTGGTTTTGAAATTTGGGGAGTTAACCCCAGCTCTGCTAGCAGCGGGCTTCTTTCAGCCGCCTATTTGGTGCATTTGAAAAAGGTGTGTTGCGCATCATCATCTTCTCTCTTCTGGCAATGCAGACATGTTGGGACAGTTACCTTTCCCATTTTATGTAGATAGGCATAAAACAGTCCATGTCCTGTGAAGAATTGTGTGAGGAAAAAGTTTAATTCTCCATGCTTCCTCTTGTCGCTGATATTCTCTTGTCCATATATCTCTTGCCAGCTTACCCTCGTGCAATCTCTTTCTTCCTTGGCTATGCGGGACCTGTCTCCTTCACCCCTTCTGTCGAAAATTCTTTTCCTCTCTGAAGCCATCAGCTGAAAGGGTATGACACTGGTAAGGACAAAGATAGCGGGTTCTGACACTGTTCGGTAGGCACAGGCGATTCGTAGAGCTCCTCTTCGCTCCACAGCTATCAATCTCTGTCGGAGATATGCCACACTCAATGCATCCGCCCACACCTCCGCTCCATACAAGAGAATTGACTTCACCACTGTCATCATCAAGCGTCTCTTGCATGGTCTAGGGCCATTTATGTTTCTCACAAGGTGACAAAGAGCTGCCGATTTTTGTGCAGCCCTGTCTGCAGTTCTTCTTACATGTTCACCAAATGTGATTTTTGTGTCCAACATGACTCCTAAATATCTGACTGCTGGTTTAGTTGTTATTTTAGCGTTTCTAATCCGCATTGGGATGATGGTAGGTATGCGCTTACGCGTGAAGATGACTACCTCTGTCTTTGATGTAGCTAGTACCAGGCTATGTTCTTCCATCCACTCCGTTACTCGCGTCATGATCTGCTCCAAATTGGCTTGGGCTGAATCCATTGTCCTTGCGAGTACTACTGCTGCCACATCATCAGCATATCCAACAAGGAAACAGTCCTCAGGCATTTCCAATCTTAGGACCCCGTCGTATGTTGCATTCCACAGTTGAGGACCTAGTACAGATCCCTGAGCAGCCCCTGATGTGATATCTTTCGTTCGTACCCCTTGAGCAGTCTCGTATGTTAGCGTTCTGGTCTTAAGGTAGCTGTCCACATCTTCCAGTAGATAAGGTGGAAAAAAAATCCCCTGAAATCAGTGCTAAGGGCTTCTAACATATCCGACCACCTTGCAGAGTTGAAGGCATTTTTCACATCAAGAGTCACCGGAAGTGCAAGGTTTCTGTTGTACCTGCTGCCTTCCTGTGATCTTCTTACTGCAGTCACCACATCTGTTAGCGCATGGACAGTTGAACGACCCTTCCGGAAACCATATTGTCTGGGAGATAGACCCCCCGCTTGCTCTATTGCAGGCAGTAGCCGGAGCAGAAGTAGTTTCTCATAGCCCTTTCCAGCTGCGTCCAGCATACACAATGGTCTCCTTGAAACCAACTAATTGTGAGGGGGGGATTAAAATTTTTTTTCTTGGTCGATTCCAAAGATTAATTATTGAAAATAATAAACCAAAAAAATCATGCGCACACTCAATTGAAGCAGGAACTGAGGTGGGGAGTCTACGTAGCGTCACAACCAGTGACGACAGAGAGATACGACAGAGTTCTGGGGTCAAATTGACTGGGATTCCAGCACAGCTATTCACTCCCAAAATAATAGAAACTAAACTTCAAGAGATAAAATTAAATAACAAATCGCTCACCACCTACTTGTTGCCCTGAACATAACAAATAATGATTTTTTATTCGCACAAGTCATCCCCCATTATAAAATGAAGGAGCGACGTATAATTTCCGTCTAAAATAGCTTCGGCGTCTAGAACCACCGAACATACACGCAGAGAGCGTAACTTCTTAATTAAACCCTTCAAGTGAGGTCCCACGTCAAACATTCATCGATCACAACTCCTCAATACGTTATATGGGAGCTCGATAACAGGACAAGAGCACTTTCCACTTTACTTCTATAAGCAAGTTTCCCTACTTTCTGATCCTGTTGTTGGGACGAACGCAATAAATTTAGTTTCTTAAAAATTAACTATCATACTTTTACCGTTTACCTATTTCAGCAGGGTTTTTAAAATTTTATTGACTTTTTGTAACCCTAATTGGACCAAGGTGTCACTAGTGTCACCGAAAACATCTTGGGAATTCCATAGCTGTCAACAGATTAACACTAGATTTGATTTGCAATTAGAAAATTAATGGACGGAGCTGAATTTTTTGAAAGTTATTAGAACTCAAAAACGCTGCAAATTATTACACAAAGGTTTATTATTTTTCTGTGTAGATCACTCGCCTGGAAAGCCCACAGCTTTGCCAGTCACTACGTATAAACCATATTTTACCTTCACAATCAAGCTTATTTTTAAGAAATATACAACTGAAACACTCATTGCGAAGAAATAGGGAGTGGCGGGTGCCTTCATTAGGAAATTTGTTTACTGGTTGCTGAGGGCGCAAAACTGAGTTAAACTCAAAGAAACGAACAACAATCTCATTTTGGTCAGCAAAAATTTGAACGGAGATTAGTCCTCTTTTGCGATTCACACTCGTGTTTCCGATTTATCGTAAGTCCAACACTTGAACATAAGCGAACGGTTGGTCCTTCATAATCTCTTCTACGTTTGGTCTCTGGGTGGTCTCATTCGATTCTGAAAAATCAATACTATTTTAAATCAAAGAAGAAACAATACCTTAATAACGAAATTTTTTGAGCTAGGGCGTTTTGAAAATTTCAACCCTCTGTTTGTCAGATAGATTCTGAAGCATTTTAAGACAGGCCCCATGATTCCTAATTTCTCCAATTTGTACATGAATGATTTACTAGGAATAGAAGGATTTTGCTATATCTAGGAGTGCGACACCCGGTATATAAAACCTCAAAATGATTAAAACAACCCTTTAATGTCTTGAGTAAATTAGAAGTTTGTGAAATAACTATAATCCATAGAAAATTGCCTAAATATCAATACCTGATAATTAATATCATCAAAGTAAATAAAAGAGAAAACGAACGAAAATCCGAATGAAAAATCAGAATTTATGTGGTTTTCACAGAAGTGGTACTCACTAGGAAATTGGCGCATAGCATTGTAACCCTTACTGTTCTGATTTTTATTCACTGAAGATTAGGAAATAAGTTCATTATAGAGATTTGGAAGAATTTTTTGGTACCCTATCAGAAAAATAAAGACGAAGATAATACGGTAAAGAACTCGAATATTTTTGGATCTGGAATGTTACGGAAATAAATGCCGGTATGGAAGGGAAAATAATCGTAGCCCACCACTGAATGGAACTGTTCGCCAGGAACGGCGCTGAGGATCTACGTAGCCTTCAATGCCGCTCGGTCGCGCAGATTCTGCCTACATACGCCTTAGTTTGGACGCAGTGGTATTGAGCAAGGATGGATCCCGAGCTCTGAAGGTAGATGTTTTTTTTGCTTCTGATTCCCTGAACTACACTATAATCGAACTCCTCTTGAACCTGATGTCAAAATATGATGCACAACGTCGATCTTTGGTTTAAGGGCAGTGAAAGAGGATCTAGTGATGTCTTTGAACTCTGTGAGAAGCGAATGATGACAGCGGGAGACAACCTGTTGGCTATGAGGTGAGAGAACCGCGTGAATATTTGCCTCTCAGACTTACTAGGAGGCCAAGGAAAGCAAGGTAAATCAGCACTGATGTCGGGTTTGAGACATCAACACAACTAGGACTAAATATACAGAAAGAGGAGTTTTGACCTATATTTTCGGGAACTTCAAACATTTTGTCAGCTAGTGGTACCAGAGAAGTTGAATTCTGATCTGAGCATGTTGCCAGTTTGCTGGCAACTGTCAAAAGTAGTGGCGAAGAGCTCGTCAAGTTACTTCACAACTTGATCCTAAACATTTGGGAGGGAGAGAAAAACGAGTTCTAATTGGTACCAATCAATAATATGTCCAATCCATAAGACTGATTGATTAATCATTTTGTTTAAAAACTATGGTGAGATTAGGGTCTTGTGCCAACTAACTTAACATTCTTCGGTACTATAATATGTTGTGGTTTTGGACTTTTTCTTTTCTTCAAAAACGGTTTTCTCGACAGTAAAAGTCCCATGTGGTTTCCAATCACTTTTATAAGTGGAGAGCTTTCTTCAACCCTCTGGATGTCATTATCAATCCTAGATAATAGAATGGAAAGAAATATTTAAGTAGGTAACAATGGTAACAGGTACTATTTTGAAGCTATGGACTCGAATGATAAAGTGAGAAATGGCTTTTCTAAACAATGATGAATGGACGAAAAGAAGATTGAGTACTTACCAACAGCAAGAGGACACACCTTCTGTGCGGTGTTGTTACGTTGGAAATTGTTTTGTTCCCAGTCTATCAACCAGGGGCTTATCGTTGTCGGTTGAACCTAAATCACGGTGCTCCGTTAGCGATAATCTTCCGATAAAACTAGGCCGTCCTGCGAACTTGGCAGGATATTATACGTTGATTCGCAGTGTTCAACGAGGAAAGTTGAAAGAATTTAGCTGCTCATATAAGCAGGATTAACTATCATTCCAGGAGACTCTATATGTATACTGATGGTAGTACAGTAGAAGAGTAATACCTACCCCAGATTAGGATTGACCAGTACCTACCTACCAAAGCTACAAACTATACCTTGTGGCCTGAAGTTAGCAATTTTAACTGGTATCAACATTTGTATACAAGACATCATAATCCTGAACCAAAATAAGAAATCCAGGAAGCTCCACAGTGTGTAGGTAATTCAATTTGATTTTCAATTTAATTTCGAAGATTTTGTTTTATTTCCAAAATTGAATCAAGTATTTATGTGACTATTTCATAGGTCCTAACCAAGGGCTATGTAGTCTGTATAGGAGCTTCACCCTCAGGGCTACTCCTTACCCTTCAGAGATACACCTCCTAAGAGAACATCTGTCTTCGAATACCCTGGCGAATCGAACTAGGATACATCTATACGAGTCACGTAATTATTAATATAAAATAAAATAAAATTATAATAGGCTAGGGCAATGATAGGTTGGTGCACCGTAAGGCGTTTCTTGTTTTTCCAGTTATCAGCAGAGAGAATCATCTCCTTAGGAAAAGTAGGTACTTTGAGCTATACCCCAGATCCGCCTGTACCTTTAACTCCTTATCTAAGTTCGCAGGACTTTCATTTTTTTTATACAGGAAATCACTTTTGAATTTTGGTTTTATTGAATCCTGATAGTTGACCTAATTTTTTACTTCTTTTCTTTATACATTTCGGGGGGTCAGATCCCTAGTGGCAAATCAAAGGTACTTTTTTGTGCTAACCTTTTTTTGTGCGCAAGTAGATCAAATATAAATTTCAATTTTGTTGCCCAAATTCCAAGTGAACCAACAATAATTTTAAATCCCTATCAAATGACCTATCCCGTCTTCACTGAGCTAGTTTCCAGAGTCAACTGAGGGAATTAGTGATCGATCCCTATTATTGGCTGCCCCCCTATTAGAGGTAGGTACTAGCAGTGAACAAGTAGCCACAGGAGATGACTAACAAAATGGAAGTTTGTTGTCACCTGCAGTGTCGCCACCCTACTTCAGGACATCCAGAAGCTTTCTCATTCTTCGGTACAATCGTATCATAAAGTACGTAACATAAAATTACTATTACACAACTGGTGTTTGAAAATAAAATTACGCTTCAATAAGTTTAGTTTCAATAATGTTTTCTGGAATTAATTTTTGAACTCACTCACTGTTTTAGTTAAATCGTATTTATTTATATTTTCGTTAAGAGTCATTATGGCCTGACTTATAAATACTTTATTAAATATTGTTGTTCTATGTTGTGGAACTAGTATCATATTACCAGTTTGCCAGGTAATTCTTCCACCTACTACTTCCATGAATTTAAATTGCATATATAAATAAGACGGTGTTCGAAATTTAAACGTCGTTGTTGCTATTGAAAATTTTTTTTCGGCACACTTCAGTGATCCAAATTTTGGTTTATTATCTTCAATAGTGAACCATTGGAATCGAAGCAAGAAAAAAAATGTAACCCCTCAAAATTTGATGTTTTACGTTTCAAGGTTACGTAGAATCCTAAAATCGAATAAATTATTTTCCGTCCGTCCTCCGTACGCGGCACTTTTCTTAGCAACCCTGGACCGATTTGGTTCAAATTGTGCTAGTTGTGCCGCGAAGCTTTTGGTTGATGTCAGTCACTTCTAAGGGGTGAAAAATAAGGGTTGACATTTTCAAGAGTGCCCTAGCTCGAAAACTCTCGAAATAAAGGTATCGTTTTTTCACTAATGTTAAATAATATTGAAGTTTTGAGACCACCCGGAGCTCCGCAGGACAAACCGTTCGCTCCCAACGAGTACTTAAAAGTTTTCCTTCGATAAAACATAATCACGAGTGTGAATCACAGAAGAGGTCTAATCTACGTTGAATTTTTAGCTAATCAAAACGATATCGCTGTTCATTTCTTCGAGTTGAATTCAGTTTTGCTTCCTTAGCAACCAGTAATCAAATTTCCATATGAAGCTCCCTTTTTTTCGAATCGAGTGTGTCTTTCTAATGAACTTGATTGTGAAGGTGTGCAGGCAGTATGGAGTGGTAGGTCGTACCTACCAATGGTTGGTAGGTGAAAAAACGAAAACGCTGCAAGTTATTTCAACCCTTCATTTTCATATGGTTGGTGGTTGGGGTTGAAATTTTCAAAAATGCCCTAGTAGGTAGGTAGTAGGTAAAACCTATGCTTGGTAGGTAAAAAATACATAAATAGTGACAATGGCAAAGCTGTGATCTTTGCAGAAGAGTGATCTATACAGGAAAATAATAAACCTTTGTGAAATAATTTGCAGCGTTTTTAAAATATGGCGTCACACGCTCATCTAGCTTCAGCCTGAAAATTAGACGTATCGTAGCATTTTGAAGTTGGTCCGTCTGCTCTCCATTCAGATCGCATTTGCGTATTCAAAGACCGGCATTAGTAGAGGTTGTACCAACTGCTGTCGTACATATTGTGGAAAATCAATGGCTAACCTTCTCAACTGGTAGAGAAAACACCCCTTGGTACACTTTAAACTTGAGATTCCCAATTCAATGACTTTTGTATTAAAATACCCAAATTTTTAATATTTTTCGAAATATTGAAATATTATTCGATTTTTAGAAATACTCGAATTATTGATTTTTAATGAAGGTACGTCGCTGTAATTTATTCAGGCTATAATTTTGTTATTATCTTGAGTCATCGCTTTGCTATTTATGGGATTTACGATCATATCATGTTCACTACACTATCTTGCTATTCGATCTAAATCAGCGTTTATCTTACCTATACAACAACCAATTTCATCTACTTTTGTCGACAGGTAAAGTTTGAATTCGTCTGCGTAGGTCATATCGATACCTTAAAGCACAAAGGGGCTATGTCCAAAAACGGAGTTTTGAGAAAAACGCAAATGAAGTTATCACCAGTGCACAATTCCTAAAATAATGGCTTATTACACCAATCTCTTTCATTTCTTCAAGAAATTTTCGAGCTATAATCGTCAAGAAAGTCAATAATAGTTTTTGTTTTAAATTTGAGTTTTTCTGAAGTTGAAAAAAATGTAAAATGTGGAAGATGGATGGACATAGCCCCTTTGTGCTTTAAGGTATCGATATGCTCGCCGTTAGTAAGTGCGGTTGGAATGGAATGTAGAGCGAGAACAATCTAGACGAAAGCACAAAACCCCGATGGGTACCCATTTGGGAACAGTTCCATGTTGACAATACACCATCTGGGCTTTTCTTACATTGAATTCTGTCTCTTAAATATGATTCCAACCAACAAAGCTCGATATTGCTAACCCCATATCGTCGCCTTACGGGAAGAAGAGCGAATGTTACAGAATTCACTTTTTGAGTGGGGTAACAATTTTTTCATGTTTTGAAGCGGAATCCGAATTTAAAAAGAGCAAGATGATCGCACTAATCAAAAAGAAGCTATTCGAGCTAAAAGAAGAAAAGTCCGAGGCGAATAAGAGCTCTGGCAGGCAAAAGGGCGAATGTGACAGTATTGGAGTCTCTCGCTCTTTTACGTACCTAAGTAAAAAACGTCTTCATCCACACATTCTAGAGACCAAAATATTGATATAAGAACACAGGATTTTGTGAATGGACGAAGCTAAGCAGGCACAAAATATTCAGGTTATCAATAATTTTTCAGTTATTTTGAATTTTCCGGTATTTTGCTATTTCAGCACAACGATAGGTCACAAAATGTTATCAAAAGCATTGTTATGTGACGACACGAGCAGGAAATCGACATATCTGCAGCATTTTCTGTCCTTCAACAGCTTTCTCCTACGGGGTGATATTGGAAGGAGCCAGTGAATATTGTGTAGAAACGCATCATCTCTTCATCGGCTTTTGAGCTGCACGAGAGGCAGAACCCCTCTTACAACGTGGTGGTTCACGTTTCAAATATCTCACGAGAAGAGCTGATAAACCTATTTTTTGTCCACTGGAAGATGAGTCGGCTGATGACTCAAATCATCGCGATGTTCCAACAGCAAGAGTTGGAACCTTCAGAAGCACCGAGACGAGTATTACAAACCCAATATGTGTGCATTTTTGGGAATGGAAATCCTCTCTCCACGAACTTTTCCACGTCAGGACTTTCCGAAGAGAATTCAAACAACGCTAACGAAGGTGAAGTCAGCGAGATCAGTCGAAATGAATTTGATTGGCTCGCATTAGTTCGTTGTTTATCCGTCTCAAAGAATACTCGCGGGAGAGATGATTCAATTTATTTGCTGAGCTCTGATTGGTTATCCCGCTCCACCACGGTTATCAGCTGGTTCGGCGACTTCTGACAATTTGAGGGTTTGAGAGATTCTTTTGTGCCATGTATTTGCTAAACTCGAATTTTTCAAGTTTATTTACACGTATTTTAATTTATTGGTTATTCTCAGTACTGAAATGGGAGAAGGCACAATAAGGTCTCCCTAGAGAGTCTAGCACACAGCTTCCTCGTATTTACTACAGGATTACTCGAGTGCCCGATATGAGTACCGGTACTGGATAATCAAAATCTTCAAGTTCCTACCACTACATTTCACATAAGATGATCCGATCACGATGAATTCGATAGGAGACCATATTTAGAGCTACACAATTTCATCGAACTCAGGTGGAAACTGAAGAAGTTTTGCTTGCTACAAGGATTTCACGTTTGAGCATGCGTGGAGTTATCTACTCGCCGCACAATCCATGGAATTGTCATCAAAGTCGGACTGTACTTCGCATAGTTTTGCCTATATGTATCGCAAAGTTAGAAGACAGACCGACATGATTGCTCGGTGAGGCCTTAAACGTAAAACGTCTTTAAGCACAGGTTCAGAGCACAGGTTGAGGCTAAATTTGTCGGAGAAGCCACAAATTCGTCAATAGACTCCCCGGGGAGTTTTTTTTTTTTTTTTTTTTGTCGCCGAGGAAAAAGTTATACTTTCGGTCGTTGAATTTGCCTTTGGGTAGAAATGAGCATCGAATTTTTTAATGGGTTAATGACTCCTTTTCGTCAGTAAGGCTGAATGTGGTGAAAACGGTCCTGAATATGGATTCTGGTAAACCCCAAGTGTGGTAGATGAATTTTCATTATTTTTTTAACTCTGATTCACGTGATACCATCCATTTTTTATATTTGACCCGTTTTTATCGGAATAATGATCAAAATTTGGTTTTCATATCAGTTTTTATTAATTTAAGAGCCTAAAAAATATGTCTTAAAAAAACCGTCTTCAGTAATCAAGTGAAAAAATCATCTTAACTCTGAGAGTTTAAAAAGTTATAAAAGATTATTTGTTAACGAAAAAAAATTTTCGGTTATTATTCCGCTCAAAGCCAGTCAAATAATGAAAAAGGATGGCATCACGTGGATCAGCCTTACAAAATAATGGAAATTCATGTACCACATTTGGGGTTTGCTAGAATCCATTATTTGTGCTACTTTGATAAGTAGTTAACTCGCGGAACGGGTTGCGCATAATAATTCACGGGTTGCGGTACAGAGAATAATTCATGAAAATCCGGAGGTATAATGAGAATTTTTTCTCAATTGCAAAGCTTGGGTAAAATTAGTAAGCTACAAAGGAACCAAAATATTGAAAAATCGGATATTTTGTGAATATTATTTCCCCACTCGCCCCCTTTCCATGTTAATTTTGATACTCTGATGAGATAACCTGCAACTCGGATGTTATCTGAGTAGAACAAAAAAAGAAACACGAAAATTGAGGCCTGGCCAGAATTTACAAGATTATGCCCGCAAACGCACGTTTTCTAAGCACTCCCCCCCCCCCCCCCTGCTAATCCTTAAAAGGAAAAATTCGAAATGCTGGCGACGTAGTGCACAACTCGATAGTTTTACGCGTCGAATAAAAAAAGAACCACGAAAATCGGGCGACTAAAGGGGTGGGCAGAGTACAAAATTTTGTCACAGAGAGAGAGAGAGAGAGAGAGAGAGAGAGAGACATTCAACTATGGTTTTTTTTCGCGGATTTGGATTCAGAATGGTCCAAAACGGATTAGTGTGTGGTTATTATTTTTTTTCTGGTGAGTTGTCCAACTTTACCCCAGATCAATCGCATAAGGACGCCCAAGTCTTACTTTGGGACGTCCTAAACAATGGGGTTTCGTTTTTGAAATAACGAAGTTGATGCGCGTTGTTGCGATAGTGTGATAATATATGATTTAGGTAGATATAGATTGATATGTTTATTTATTTGGCACCATTTTGTACAATTTTTACCAGAAAAGAAATGCATGAAGGGATGCGATTTGCCCTCGTAGAAAATTATAGGGGATGTAGTTTGAAAATTTGTTCAACCCTTTCAATGACGCTCATCACCACCCTGTATAATCGGGTTATGGGTACGGGAAGCTATGTGCCACCCCCAGACGTTTGCAAACTTCTCTGCATGAAAAGAACGTTTTTTTTTTTGCATTCGATTGGTGTTTTAGGTGTAAACTCCTCAATAATCGCAGAAAACGGAGATAAAACCACGAGTGATTCACTTATTGTTGGTTATGAATTGTGGTTCGTGAATTACGGGACGAGAGAGCGTTGAAGAACGAATTATATTTCACGTGTTCGGGGATTTAGCGCGCCTTGTTTTTGTTTAGTTAATTCGACCGGCACAAAGCTGGCGGTGTCGAAACGGGATATATTTTTCCTCCTCCTATATACGTAGTTTTTACTCGGTGGAAAGCGATCGCTCGATCAACGTTGAAAGCTGATCGGAAGTATTTCATGTTTATATACGTACCTGTATAGATAGTATGCCAGCCCACACATCACTCGTATACATGAGACCCTCCCAATGTTGAAATTTATACAACCTGTACATACAACCCCCCCCCCCTTTACAACGAGTCGTCTCTCCAAATGAAAGACCAAAAATAATATTTTCACGAGTTATCAGAGAAAAACAGACCCGCCCTGCGATCTCCGATTGGTTTCTCTCGCCCAGCATGTCAGTAAGATACTGCTTGTATCTGAGGTAGGGTGCCACCTATGAGTTTCGAAGTTATTCATGATCGGACTCTACTCACATTAGTATTCATTGTCAATCACATTTCATGAGCTGACTCATTTACTCAAAACCCTCTTCCTACCTACTGCAGGCACAGGCTACCTGTTTCACGTTAGTGTTTTACGTTCTGTAGTGACCTACTGAGGTCGACATTTTCAACAGTCAGTTATTAAATTTTGAATTCCGATGAGCGAATTATGATTGTCATACCCTTCCCCAATTTCCTATTTGCGAGTTTTCCCGAAATTTTGCTTAGAGCCTTATTTATTTCAATTATTGTTAGCCAAAATTAATGACAAAATTTCTAAGCATAGTTAACCGGAGATGAACTCAGATTTCAAATGCGAGTTCCCAGTCATGAAAAAATAGGAAATCAACATGAGATAAGTAATTTAAAGACGCTACTTGCCGGCAGATTTGAAAACTAAACCCGGGACGACTCTTGGCCTTAATATTTCGTACCTTAAGCTGCAACACCACCTTTGTTGCAAAGCCCACTCTCGTGAACACGGAAGGTAACGATGATTTCGGATTTTGAAAATATATGAAGAGAAAGCTGATATCCGTGAGCGCAGTTGTAGGGAAAAACAACTTCCATTAGCATGAAACAAGAGATGGGGTGTTCTCGGGAAGATTTATGTTTGGTCTGAAGTTGACGTCTCTTAGAAGCCCTCTTCGGTCGTGGAAGATGTCCCTGTATCCGACAATAACTTCGTATAGTTTTGGCCGTTACAAGGATTTCATCACGAATACACACACAGACAGACACGGAACCAAAATCGTTCAGGAAGGTCTGAAACGTGAAACGCGAGTGAAAATTTTGATTTTGGAGAACTTTTTCGAGAAGAGAAGAAGTGAAAACAAAGCTTCCGCTACCTTGGTGGACTCGGACGCAATAAAGGGATACCTTAGCAGTGGCTTTTTCAAGTGCGGTGTCCAGACCAGGAGTTCCTAGGTAGGTAGTTGACTGCCAAACACGTCCTTTTATTGGGAGTAGATAAATGTCCCACTGTCGGCGGGTCTTCACATTTCACATACACAGTAATGCAATTTGGATGATTTTGGATAAGCACTGTTAGACACGAGGTGGTAAAACGTAAAGAAACAAAAAAACTTAAAAAAAAACAAAAAACGCATCGACCTCAAAAATGATGTCGTTAACACCAAAAAGGGAAAAATAATAATCTTAGGGAATTCAGATGGGAAGGTGGGTAGGTTAGGGATGGCCGATACTTCAAAAGTATCGATACAATGTCGTATCGATACATCTAGGAAGTATCAAAAAGTATCGATATTTCGAAGTATCGATACTTTCACAAAAAATGGGTGAAAATGTCGTTTATGTTTCTCTCTATCAGTGTGACATCTCTCTATCGGGAGGATAATAATTAATATAGAATGAGCAAAACAGCAAATCACTCATTTTTTTTATTCAAAACTTTTTTTTGTTTAGGCATTTGTTTTCGTATTGCACTTGGTTGGGTTAACATTTTGGTGGTCCTTCCTAGTTGATGGAGGACAGCAGGTTATCATAGAGAGCTGGAGGTGGTGGTACATGATCTTTGTTTAATTTGTTGAAGTGGTTGGTCTCCCAACAATCTACTAGTACTGTCAAGTAGGTACCTTCATGTCGTAGGTGTTGAAACAGATAAAATGTGAGAGATAAAAAAGTATCGCCTCCGATACTGGAGAAAAAGTATCGATACTACGATTTATATCAGGAAAAAAAGTATCGATAAGTATCTATATTTTTTAAGATGTATCGATAAATTTAAGTATCGATACTTTGGGGACATCCCTAGGGTAGGTAGGTATGGATTGAAGTCGCCGCCGTGCCCATCTGTAGACACAAACGTACTTCTGTATCTTCCACTTACTTTTCTTCGCAAATATACACACCCATACTACAGACATACTATACATACTGTATTCCTCTGTTCGTTTAAAATTGTGGGTGGTTGTGGGAGAGTTTGAACAACGCTTCTGAAGGTAAGTTGCTACATTTTTTATGTCCATCGATAATGATCAATCATAAAAGACAGTAATTCTTCTTTTGCCTTTATGTCAGTTCCCTTACAAGTTTTGGATCAGTTTCCCTTCGATTATCGAAACAGTTTCCTGAGACTGATCGATTTCAATTCGATCTTCGGTTTCCTCAGAGATATCAATTTCAATTCAATCATTACATCAGGTTCCCTAGTTTCTGATTGGTTTATATATTGTGGATCAGTTATTCCAACAGTATTCCGATCAGTTTCTCGACTATCTTTGAAGATTGCTCTAATTGGAAGACTCAAAATACTCGTCACAACAATTCCCAGGGAGGTCCACATTCACTATCATACTCATATGGCAGCAGTTTACTGCCAAATAGTTTGGGAACACATTTTAAGCCAATGGTACTCACTCATGTACTCAGATCATAGAGGATGGAAGGTGGTTAGTTTGTGTCTACAGATGGGCACGACGGCGACTTCAATCCGTACCTACTACCCACCTTCCCATCTCAATTTCGGAGATTATTATTTTTCCCTTTTAGGTGTATCGGTAAACACTGTCAGTTTAGTTCAGTTTTCGTTATGTCGATCTATTTCCATACTGTGAATCAGATTCCGTAAGGTGAACCAGAAGCCGTAGGGTTGAATACATTTTGTATTCCAGGTCAGTTTCCATATGTATAGATGAGTTTTCGTACTTTGGATCGGTTTCCTGAGGTATTTGGGTGACATTCCTTCTCAGCAATCTACTCTCTTATTCCCTAACTGTTCGACATTCCTCATATTTGGTAGGTACTCGGTAGTTCTGATAACACAACGCAACCATGACACGATTGATGAGGAAGCTATGTGCTACATCCATTTGGTAGAATACCTCTCATCACCTAACTGTTTTTAGATCTTACGTACATTGATTAGCTTGTTTTGATATATTAAAGTTTCACTCCAGTTGCCTTGAGATGTAGTGGCAACGAATAAATTAAACGCTGGCTTCACTTCTTTCACCGCTCATTCACCCGACAAACCGACCGCTGCTTGTGTTCCAGAAACGACTAGTGACATTAAACTGAGTCGGACAGGGAATATTACATTCTTCCATCTCACCCCCCTCCAGAGTGTGAAATAATGGGGAGCAGCAGTATGCTAATTTCCAGCTCGGAATTCCCATTAGTGATGTCGAAAAAAGAAGAAAAAAACAGCGATCCGTCCGCCGCGCTGTATCGGCTAAGCAGCCACGTCGTTTTGTCACCAAAGGACGAACAAGTCACGAGTTTGTATCGACCGCCAGACTAAACATCAAATTAATTTTGGTCTCTTGTGCGCTGCCGTTAAAAGATAACGCCTCGTCTCGCAGAATCTCACTTTTCAGAAGAGCGCTTCAAAGTTTTCCACACTTATGTGAGCTTCTATTTGGGTTGGTAGGTGAAGGTGTCAATAAACAAAGGAAGCAGTCTTGAAAATATAAAGAAATGGGGCTATAGAGAAAAGCGTGTTACTTACTTGACCTGGGACAGAGGTGTGGCTACAGTCGTTGTTTGGCTGTGGACTTTGGACCGACCTCTGCGGGGATCGTGGGTTCAAGGCTCATCGTCGGAAGCGTGCGTTTTTCGGCGGCCGGGGCTCTTATCGCCCCCCTCGTCCCAACACAGGGCGGTGAGGCAATGGGAAACCATGAGCGAAATCATCAGAACAAATTCTGATCTTCCCTTTGGAAGACAGCTTTGGACGTCCGCGACGCCAGGAATGGCAGTCGGATAGAAATCCAACCTGAAATGGTTGTTTACTTTACATTTACTTTTAATACTACAACTACTCGACCTGAGAAGAGAGAGATCGGAGGAATAAAGTCATGGAGCAGCTCAGCCAGGAAATATTTGGAGAGGCTACATCCGACCCACAAACGGACACTGAAGAGGATAAGGAGCAACTTACTTTGGCTGACAGCCGTACCAAGAAGACGGAAACGCGAAGTCAGAAAAGCACTTTAAATACGACAGGGCGGCTGAGGCCAATCTCACTGATCACAGACAGTACTCAGTACACTCGAAGAGAATTTCGCGCATCCTAGCAACAAAATGGACCCAGCCATATAAACAAGTTCTAGGGTGGGTCCAAGTGCGAACACAACGATTCACCAAACTAGGGTCTCTCTCAAACTAGGGCTTAGAAGGTGGAGCAAGCCTGAGTTCACAAGATCAATTTTAGAACAAAAAACCGAAGATAAAAAGAAAGAATTCGACTATGACTCAGTAGTAGTTAAATTGAACCAGATTGAGAATCGGGAGAAGAGCCAGTGAATAAACTGGACTCATGACTATATTATGTCATGTATATATATACAGGGTGTCCCCTAAAACGTCGCCCCACCCATCTGCTAAAATCGTTCAGAAAGTGGTTTTTTTAGGACGTCCCACAGTAAGACTTGGGCGTCCTTATGCGATCGATCTGGGGTAAAGTTGGACAACACTCAACAGAAAAAAAATAACCACACAGTAATCCGTTTTAGACCATTCTGAATCCAAATCCGCGAAAAAAACCATAGGTGTATGTCTGTGTGTGTGTGTGTGTGTGTGTGTGTGTGTGTGTGTAACAAAATCTTGTGTACTCTGCACAGGCCTTAGTTCTCAACCGATTTTCCTGGTTCTTTTTTTGTTCGTCGCGGGAAACAATCTAGTTGTGCACTACGTCGTCGGAATTTCGAATTTTGCCTTTTAAGGAGGGGTTAATGCGAGAAAAAAAACGTGCGTTTTTGGGCATAATCTTGTGCACTTTGTCCAGGCCTCAATTTCCAACCATTTTGAGTGTTTCTTTTTTTGTTTGACTCATAAATCTTCCAAATTGGACACTATTCCATCAGAATATCAAAATTAGCATTGGGAGGGGGTGAGTGGTGGGATAATATTGAGAAAATATAGCTTTATAGCTTACTAATTGTATCCAACCTTTGATATTGAGAAAAAATTCTCATCAAAAATCCGAATTTTCATGAATTATTCTCTGTATCACCATGGAACTAATAGTGGTGCCACCATGGTGCTAGGACTCCATAAACCGCTTATTTCGTGGGTTTTTTGTTTTTTTTTGTGTTTCAACTTGAATACGGAAATGAACTTCGACGGACTGCCTACCAAAACAAATAGATGAAAGTTCAAATTTACGAAGTATTATCGCTTTGGTGCCAGACTGGCACCATTAGTGGTGGATTTGGAGGGGGGTTCGAATTCGCATGTTGGGTGTGGTAGATCATGGATTTCAATATGCTCTTCAAATTCGAGGCTCCCATGCCGCTAGAAATGTTATGGAGGATATTGGTGAGGGGGGGGGGCACTATTTCTTTTCTAAAGTACTTGATTAATTACATCGAGTGAAAAAGTTTTTTCGCCTACCAGCTGGTATTAATTGACCTAATGCTTAGTATCCAATTTTTTTTTCAAAAGAGCATGGGTCAGGAATAACGGTGATCGGGTCTATTTTTCGAGAAAATGTTTAATAGAAATTAGGGAAGCTAATGAAAGTTATAGTTTTGAATGATGTGACGTAGTAAGTTGTTGTGACGTATTAAATTGCTGACCTTGGATCGAGACATTCCACTAATCCCGTGCGGTCTCGAACGCCTCGTGGCCTTGAATACTACGTGTGCGTTCATGGTGGCACGTGTGATCTCTTTATTTCATTTTTCTACCACATGTTAGAGTATCGATGGGCAAAATGTTGGAGTATAGGGGTTTTCAATGGTGCTGAATCCAAATTTGAGGTCAAAAACCTGAATTTCCGAGCCACCGAAATACCCCATTGAACTTCCTCCAAACGGTAATGCCAGGTTTGCCGTCAGGATCTCACAAGAACCTGCCAATATCGTCCACTTAAAAGAAAGCTAAGTGATAACTAGTAACGCCCTGCAACAATCATTCCTCCTGAAAGTCTTCCTCGGATTTTCCTGTCGATGATGGCAGTTCGAGCTGTCCGGGATACGTGAACGCACACTCGTAATCCACGGCCAGCGGAGGTCGTGAACGTCCGACCATACGTCGCCGGCGCCAACTCGGGGTAGACGAGGATTTGAAGGGGGATCTGTAAACGCTGGGAATCCCGATGACAGGACGGGCAAATGACGGTATCTCGTGCACAGCAGCCTAAACCTCGGCGGCACGGAAAAGGAATACGAAATACTTCTCCGCCTCCCATCCCCTGTGATCCTCAGCCTCTATGGCTTCTCTACTCCAGATGTTCAGTTTCCCAAGATTAGACGGACGTGTCCTCGTTCTCCGCGAATTGTCTATTTCACAACCGAATTTTTATAAGACAGTTTGGTGGCTTAGTGAGCCAAAGTGTTGTGGGAAGCCCGGAATTTGAAGATAGCTGTTCATAATAACAGTATACAGCTGCCTACCAATGTGTGGGGATTTCAGACCTTTGAAGGAAAAACTCTGCAAATTACCACACAAAAGTTTATTATTTTTCCATAAATAGATCACTTGTCTGCAAAGAACTCGGCTTTGCCATTGTCACCACCTACCAACCATAGGTACTACCTAACCTACCACGTACCTAATGCGATCGCATTTTGGTCAGCTAAAATTCGAACGGAGATTAGGGGCGGAATTCATAGTCATTACTTAAGTCAGAGTGCACCCTCAAATGCATCGATAAGGGTTGGCGGGCACTCATTTGTATTCATAGACAAGATTTGAGGGCGCCCTGAGGGAGCACTCAGTGCGAATTCTAAGGGCGCACTCAACGGTATTCATAAACCAAACTCAGCGTTGAGTTGAGGCCCACCCTCGGCTCAATGGGGCAAAATCCTGAGTGCTGGCCGGAGGTACCTTAAGTGCCCCTCAACCACAGTTATTATCAGATTTTCCTACTGAAAATAGTGTACAGCAAGTCAACTACCTATCTATTTTGTTTGTCTAATAAAAATAAGGCGATTAGACAAGTTTTTCCGTCAAAAATGTCCAATGAAGATCATCGCAAACTTGAATTTTCTTGTAACAGTCTTTTCAATATTTTCTCCCCGAACTCGGTGAAATCTTCCGAGATTGTGAGTTTCTTTCTTGAAATTGTCAAACATTCTCGCCTTCGTTCTCAATACTCATTCTTGTTTTACGATCTAGTAAAATGGTTAAGCAGAACATACTTATAGAAAGCTATATGGGTTGGTAATAAAGTACAAGTTGAATAAAAAAACATCCACATTGGTACGAGTTTATTTCGGGCTTTATATTGTTTCACACAGGTGAATAAATAAGTAGGTAGGTAAAGGTGTTGAAGGGTTCCAAACGTCATAAATATTCGCATATTTGCTTGTGTATAAACCTTCTTCATTCGGCCGGGAGAAGTTAATTTGTCTGAAACAATCAATGGGTTGATTTGGTTAAATGAAGCCTAAGAACACTCATGAAAAGGATACCAAAATGTCTTTTTGTGTTCATTACTTTGAATAGTGGTTCTTTCTTTCGTATCGTACCTACATAATATGTACCTATATTATAGGTACATACTTTTACTGCTAATTTAAGGAAATCATAACTTCTTACCTTCTTCAGAGCAATATAGTCGAATCCGATGGCAGCAAATTCATTCCAACTGATGAAATTGCAGAGATAGAAATCAAGTTACAAATCTCCGAAAAATGTCAGCACCCTCATATAATTAAACAGACTTCAATTTGATTGATTCACCTCTGCTAATAACTCAAAACTAATGGTTACTTGTAGGAAGTCGGACAAAATAGAGAAATTAGCATGCACATCCACAGTATCGAAAATGCAATAAGAAGCTTTTCATTACAGTTATAACCACAGAGTTCCGGTGACAAGGTTATAACTCACGATCAGTGCAGAATACGAGAGGGAAATTTCCCCGTGCTTTTTACCCAAAATATCCTTGAAACAGGGAAATATCCCCACCAAGGCTGCCAACTTAAGGTGAAAATGAGTTGAGTAGTCACTGAGCGTCCCCTCAGGCTCAGTGTGCACTCAGGCGACCACAACCCTTAAGTGGGCTGTCTCAATCAACTATGAATACGGACTGTTGAGTCGAGGCCGACCCTCAACTCAGATAATTGAGGGCTCGCTCACATTCATGCCTTGTCTATGAATTCCGCCCTAGGTCTCATTTGCGATTCACACTCGTGTTCCAGACTTATCGAACGTCCAACCCTTAAGTTCTCGTAGGGAGCGAACGGTTTGTCCTGCAGAGCTCCGCGTGGTCTCTACAAATTCTAAAAATTCAATAATGTCTTAAAATGATGGAAAAACAATACCTTTATAGAAAAATGTTTTGAGCTAGGGCGTTTTCAAAATTGCAAACCTTATTTGTCAACCCTTGAAAGTGACCTACATCAACCAATAGCTTCGGGGCACAACTAGACCCCAAATGGAGCCTGTAGACCAAATTTCATCAAAATCGGTAGATGGGAACTGAGGAAAGGGGGGACGGACGTTCGGCACTTGTCTCCGGTACTCTGTGTTCGGCACCCAGCCTTCTAAAACAGACGCGAAATCCTCCTCGGCACCCAGCGTGAGTGAAAATAGGGAAGGAGTTCGGCAACCGTATCACAACCTGTCACCTTCGGCACCCAGACCGGTTCAAAACGGGCGCACATGCGAAAACAAACTTCAAAACACGCTTCAAAACAAACAACATGATTCTAATCACTTCAAATCGGCGAGTTCGTCAGTTTTGCACGAGCAACGGACAGTGAGATGACTAGTGACATGCTTGTAGCCGGTGGGTCCAGAAGTGGCTGCGATCTGTTTTTCCACAACGAGCACAAATTTACCAATTAAAATCTTTCGAAATGCGGTGACTTACGTTGAGTTTGTCCTGGAAGAAGAAATTTTAGTTTTTCAATTGAGGACCACTACAAATGGGGTTGTAGTTTTCGCTCAAGAAGACCACCATCACACTGTGATAGATGACGTATCTGACGTTCTGCTGAAGGCGTCAGTCAGACGTAGAGCCGATGATGGTGTATAAATTGAGAAAAATGGAATTTTATGCAACTATTTGGTCTGTCTGGTGACAAACAATAAATTAGGGGTTAGAATTTGTTTTTTTCTCGCTCGACTATATTGGTTCATAATTGAAACATTTTAAATTATTAACCAAAATCATGAATTTTGAACACTGAGTCGAATGGTACCACCCATATGAATTCAAACATAAATAAATAAATGTCCACAGATAGTGAGAAAAACCTTGCTCGACGTTCCGTCCACATCCCCAACCGCCAAAGCAGTCAGGAATTTGCAAAACATTGCGTACAAACGGAGGAGGAAAAGGGTAGGAGTGCTGCAGAAATCCCGTAAGGAAGTATTTGAGGCTCTTCAGGATGGATACAAACACAGTATGGGGTGAAGAATTTGTGATTCACGGAGATGTAAGTCGCGGGATTATAATTTTCTCTTGCGAGTTGAACCTCCGTTGCCCCCAGGAATGCGAGTCACTATAATACATGGACGGGACATTCGACTACTGTACAAAATTGTTCACTCAAATTTTTTCTGTGCACAGTTACCGGAATGGATTTTATGTACCTACCCCCCTGGTGTTTTGTCTGCTGCCCAGTAAAGGAAACAACAGTGTACGAATCCTGTATACGTCCTATATTTCGGATAAATCCGCAGAAGTAACTCAGCGTCCGTTTGAACCGTCCGTCTGGGTTACGGACTTCGAAAAGGCATTGCAGAATGCAGCGGCTGCTGTTTGGCCAACAGCGACACTAGTAGGTTGCAGGTTGAGGAGGTCGCTGATGTTTATTGCGAGTGGTTGTTAGACAGACCGAACAGCCCTCCCGCACTCCTTGATTTTGCCTTCCATTTACATGACAACTACGTGGATGAGAAGTCTCTGTACCCTCTAAGAATTTGGGCAACCCAGTCAGCGGAACTCACCAAGTCAACTGATGCGTGCGAATCCTTCCATTCGCGATTCAACAACGCATCCCAACATTTACCGCTTCATGAAGAGCTTTTGGAGATTCAGGCAGAGGTATATACAAAGCAATACTCCCTGGACTTAGGTGAAATGAGCCAAGCTTCGGTCTTAATCGATTGCCACCCGATCAGTAGAAAATAGTACGATTGCCACCCGAACCCAAGAAATCAAATGAATGAACGTTGAATGAACGTCATGTGACGCTCTCATCAACCCACCCTTATTGATAAAATCAATGAATCTTGTATAAGGGCGTAACTTTTCATTTCACGATAAAATATCGTATTGGTTTATTATTTTCAATAATGAACCTTTGGAATCGACCAAGAAAAAAAAAATTTTAACACCCCCTCAAAATTTGATGGTTTACGTTTCAAGGTACGTAGAATCCAAAAATCGAATAAAAATTTGGCCGTCCGTCCGCCGTACGCCGTCCGCCGTACGCGGCACTTTTGCCACTTAGCATTGACCGATTTTGATGAAATTTGGTATGTATGCTCCATTTGGGGTCTAGTTGTGCCCCGAAGCTTTTGGTTGATGTAGGTCACTTCTAAGGGTTCCAAAATCAATTTTGAAATTTTGAAAACGCCCTAACTCAAAAAATTTTGATATAAAGGTATTGTTTTTCCTTCAATTTAAGATTCTATACAATTTTTAGAATTTTTTGAGACCACGCCGAGCTCTGTAGGACAAACCGTTCGCTCCCTACGAAAATTTAAGGGTTTATATTGAAATATATATGTATGTAAATCAAAACACGAGTGTGAATCGCAAAAGAGGCCTAATCTCCGTTCAAATTAGAGCTGACCGAAATGCGATCAATGATTGGTGATTTTGATTTTTTTTTTTTTTTCATATTGGATGGTTGGTGATTTTGTAGACGAGTGATCCATATAGAAAAATAATAAACCATTGTGTAATAATTTGCAGCGTTTTTTCCCTTTTTTTTCAATAAATCCAGAAATGTACAATACATTATTTCTGTAGTAGCTACCTTAAAGGGGGGTTAACATTTTTTTTCCCTGGTCGATCCCAAAGGTTCATTATTGAAAATAATAGATCAATATCATATTTCGAGAACGGGTCAAGATAAAAATATGCAGTTGGAAGCATTTCAATCCATTTTTAGGACGTCCCACAGTAAGACTTGGGCGTCCTTATGCGATCGATCTGGGGTAAAGTTGGACAACACTCAACAGAAAAAAAAAATAACCACACAGTAATCCGTTTTAGACCATTCTGAATCCAAATCCGCGAAAAAAAACCATAGGTGTATGTCTGTGTGTGTGTGTGTGTGAGTGTAACAAAATCTTGTGTACTCTGCACAGGCCTTAGTTCTCAACCGATTTTCCTAGTTCTTTTTTTGTTCGTCGCGGAAAACTATCTAGTTGTGCACTACGTCGCCGGAATTTCGAATTTTGCCTTTTAAGGGGAGGAAAGGGGGGGTTAATGGTCGAAAAACGTGCGTTTTTGGGCATAATCTTGTGTACTCTGCCCAGGCTTCAATTTCCAACCGATTTGCGTGTTTCTTTTTTTGTTTGACTCAAATAACTACCGAGTTGTACATGATTTTACCAGAGTACCAAAATTCGCAAGGGGAGGGGGTGAGTGGGGGGATAATATTCACAAAATATCCGATTTTTCAATATTTCGGTTCCTTTACTGCTTACTAATTGTACCCAAGCTTTGAAATTGAGGAAAAATTCGCATTATACCTCCGGATTTTCATGAATTATTCTCTGTACCACCATGGAACTAATAGTGGTGCCAGGACATGGTGCCATGATGCCATAAACCGCTTATTTCGTGTTTTTTTTTTTTTTTTTTTTTTTTTTTGTGGTTCACCTTGAATACGGATGTGAACTTCGACGGACTGCCTACCAAAACTAACAGATGAAAGTTCAATGTTACGACGTATTTCCGCTTTGGTGCCATACTGGCACCATTGTTGGCGTTGGGGACGTGGTGGGGGGGTGTACTCGAATCCGCATGTTGGGTATCGTAGATCATGGATTTTAAAATGCTCTTCAGATTCGAGGCTCCCATGCCGCTAGAAATGTTAAGCTGGATAATGGTGGGGGGGGGGGGGTCAGTATTTCTTGCCTAAAGTAATAAATAAATTACATCGAGTGAAACAGTTTTATCACTTAACAACTGGTTAAACTGATCTAATGCTTATCCAATGGGACGTCCCCTGGAATGCATGCATTACTAAACAATATGTTTGATGAAGTTTTACACTTTTTTTTGCATCTACGGGGGGATTACTCTGTATACTTAATTTCATCAAAATCGGTCCAGGGTAAACAAGAAAAATGGCGCATACGGAGGAAAGGGCGGATTTTTCTTCTAAATTCAATTTTCGGAACTACTTTGAAATGTAAATGGAAATGTAAACCTTAAAATTTAGAGGAGGGGGGGGGGGTGAAAAAATGTCTTCTAGTTAATTATTAAAAATAATAATCCAGAATTCTCATCACAATCGTCAAAGCAGCACAGTTTCCCCAATTGCTTCTTTAAATTCACAATTCTCTAGATAACTCTCTTCTATTCGAACGTACTTGGTGAATGTTGGTATATTAATTTGGCTGTAATGGGCTCAGGCAGAAAAATTTGTTCATATTCGTATGTTGGAACAGATTGTCTTACGTCAAAAATAATAGTTGACTAGGATAAAACATGTGCAGATGGTACGCTTAAAATTCTATCCGATCCTTGAAACAACTATAATGGGTTTTCGGATGTCAACGCTGTAAGGAATCAGAACACAAACCCATTAACATAAGAAGAGGCACAACAGACCTCAGTTGAGTACCTTAAAACACCTCCGAAGGAGACATTACGGGGGTTATCTCGACGAGGTACGGCTGGAATCTACTCGAGGGGAGCAGGTATCAATTTGATGGGGGCGCCTATCAACATGGCAGACGACATGTGGGACGATGGAGTTGTGAAACTCACAGCCTGCCGCTGCTCAACAGTTACTAACAGGATTTATGACCTCAGGTTCCTTCCACCTCCGTATAATGTCTTCCTGTAACGCCCTGCCCTCGATCTTCCTCCTACCGTCGTCCTATATAGGTCTACTAGTTCTAGTCCGCCCTCCTACGTCCGCACTTTCCACAATCATCGCTGACTCTATTCAGTATTCTATCACTTCCACGCGGTTGAGTTTCCATATTGGTTTATTATTTTCAACAATAAACCCTTGGAATCGACCAAGAAAAAAAAAGTTGTAGCCCCCCCATCAAAATCTGTTGGTTTTACTTTCAAGATATGTAAAATCCGAAAATCGAATAAAAAACGCTGCAAATTATTGCCCAAAGGTTTATTATTTTCTGTATAGATCACCCTTCTGTACAGATCACTGGTTCTCCATCAATAGCACCTACCAACATCTGTATTTTCCTTTGACCATCCCTCTCAAATTTCAGCTTCCTGCGTTCAATAGGATTGAAAATGGCTTCGGACCTCACTCAGCTGATCAGTGATCTTCCAGACGTCTTCAGCATTCGAGCTTCGAAGCCATTTTCAATCCTATTGAATGCAATCTATATAGAAAAAATGAACCTTTGTGTAATAATTTGCAGCGTTTTTGAGGAGTCGTACAATCCCCCTTATAATTTCACTCTCCAATAAAATTAATAAATAAAAATTTAAGAGATCACACTAACTCGTGTTCTTTTAAGTAAAACCTAGCTAACTGTTTTATTCGCCTAAATGATATTTTTTATCTAAACCCTTTTCTATTAGTTGATTGAACAGGTGAGAAGGACAGGATCAAATCGACCGACGTCGATTGAACAATGTTAAACTATTCGTACACAAAATTTAGGTCTTAGGACGTAAAACGCGAGTGAACATTTTGAATTTGGAAAACTTTCTTTTTTCCTTGAAAAGCCTTGAAAAGAGAAATCAATGCTTCCGCTACCTAGGTAGACTCGGAAGCAAAATATCATTCAACTATCCCATCAGGTGATGTGGGAGTACAGAGGCCATGTGGTTGTAGCACATAGCTTCAAAAGATTCACTACACAGAAAAAAATTAATAATATGCAACTACCCTATTATCTAATTTCCTTACAATTCAAGAAATACATAGAAGAATTTAATAAACATTTGGACACAAAAGTGTAATCCTTCACGTTAGCAAATCGTGCTACTCTTTTGCTAGGTATTTTTATATCGTCATGTGCAATAAGACCTACATACCTGGGAAGACAAAACCCATGCTACCCATATGCAGACAGATCCTGCTAAATTTACCACGTGCGGAGAAAGAAATTTGATGGTTGATCTTTTATTGCCCTCAACAAAAATTACTTCACGCCATTACCTACTTCTTGAAATAACGAGAAGAGAATTACGTTTGACGAACCGTGAAAATCAATTGATTCCTAATGGAGAGCCGCGCTAGCTGGTGGAACGATCGTATCGGTTGAAAACGAAGTCTGACTTCCTGAAGCGGTAGGTATTACTTGCGTTGAAGGATCCGTTTCCGAGGGTATGTCTGGTAACAGGAACTCTGTTGTTTGGTATTCTTATTCTTTAAAAGCATTCGCGAGAACTTGTTCCGTTACTCACTTGAAGCACCCCTCAGAGCTATGTCGGCTCCCGTACGTTTCTCGAACTACCGTTTTTGGTTTATTATTTTCGATAATAAACCTTTGGGATCGACCAAGAAAAAAAGTTTAACCCCCCCTCAAAATTTGTTGGTAAAAAAAGTTTTCTTGGTCGATTCCAAAGGTTCATTATTGAAAATAATAAACCAAAACGACAGCGTCCACCTAAATCCTGTGATCGATTCAATTGGTACTAGTAAAACAGTGTCATTCCTTCTGATTAAAGCTAATACTCCCTCCGGAGAAGATTTGATGTTATTACTGGTTTCAACAAGGTACCCACGATAACTCAGCGATGAATAAATGATAGATAAAACACACGAGATCGACCATTTGTGCCCACAAATTTTTTCGTCGGTTTTCAAAACAAAAATCATGGATTTTGTGTCTTTCAGATGTAAATAGAATATCTAGAATGAAATTTTGCAATTTCTTCTTTGCCAAATCAAAAATGGAGGACGTTGCGAAAACGCAACACCGGGCAGGTAGCATTCCAAGGTTCCGTTAAGCAAGTGCATGAATCAAGAATTTTATTACAAAATACTTCTGTTAACTCAAAATCAGAATTAAAAAACATAATAGAACATATTATGTAGCACTGAGGATGTAACATCTAAGGTGACATCAGCTGAGAATCAGGTGAGAATCAGCTGATGACACTGACGACCAATGAAAGGACATAAAATAAAGCAGTTAACCTTGAAGTGTATTTATGAATGATTGAATCCTCCTAGCTCGACAATAATCTTAAAATAATAATTAATATACTTGGATAAAAAACCCCGAGTTTATTACATGGTGTCAGGTGAATACCTACGAACCTTTTTAAATTCTCGTCCGCGAAAATAACATCATCCGCCGCCGGATGAAAACGGGTAACATCGGGAGTTAACCTTTCCTTCCATAAGTGACCGGGACTGAATTAACTACTCGAAGTAATTATGGGAGACGCTCGACCACCACCTCCGTTTAATTACGAGGCCCCAAATCTAAAAAACGAATGGGATATGTGGTTACAGAATTTCACGTATTATTTGACCGCGGCGAAAAAGAAAAATGAGTCGCATGAAGTCAAAACAGCCACCTTGCTCAACCAATTAGGTCCAAAAGGAGTGGAACTTTTCAACACCTTCATCCAAGACAAAATTTCCATCCCGGATGACGACGGCGTTTATCCGAAAGAAGCTGAAGTGCTCACGAAATTCCCGGAAGTGACCGAAGCCTTCACGGAATATTTCGCACCGAAGAAAAATGTGCTCCACGAGCGTTGTAAGTTCCACAAATTGAATTTGGCACCTGGGCAATCACTTGTAGAATATGCAACCACCCTAAAAACGGCCGCAGCGTCATGCGATTTTGTTGACCGCAACGACATGGTACGCGACCGCCTCGTTTCCCAGATCCCAGACAACAACCTCTTGAGCCGACTTCTTGATGAGGGAGACAAGCTGACACTTGACCGTGCTGTAGAGATGTGCCGCCTCCACGAAAATCGTCAGGTTGAGATCAAGGACTTCGAGAAAGAAACAACCGAAAAACTGGATGCAGTCTACAGAAAAGGTCAGTCAAGTCGATTTAAAAATTTCAAAAAAAGAGACAATCGTAAAATTGTATCCGATGGAGCTCGTACCTACCTCTGTAAAAAGTGCAATACAGAACATGGTTTCAGGAATTGTCCAGCATTCAACACTAAATGTAGTCGATGTGAGAAGTTACATCACTACCCAATTTGCTGCCCCAATAATCAGAACCAATATAAAAATAATAAGCACACTAAAAATCAACGTCAAGTACGAGCTATCCACCCTGATTCTGATGAAAGTGAAGAAACTTACCTCGATGCAATTACGAAAATAGACAACCTAAGTACTGAAGAACTCAATTGGAATATAATTGGTAAAATTAACCATATCAATGTTCGATTCAAAATTGATTCAGGAAGTCAGGTCAATGTCTTACCCTTAAGAATTTTCGATAAGCTGAAGCACGAAAGTTCAAATAAATTGAAGAAAAGTAAAATTAAGCTTTCCGGCTACAACGGAAATTTCTTGAAAATCGAAGGAGAAATTAAATTACTAACAAAATTTAAACATGTCACTGCGAATGTACAATATGTAATTATTGATACATTGGATAAGCCAATCTTGGGTCTAACTACCTGCCATGAATTGAAAATTTTAAACAAAATAGAAAAACTTGACGTCAATATAAATTTTAATAACAGAGAAGAAGTAATTGAGCAGTATAATGACGTATTTTCAGGCTTAGGAAAGTTTCCTGGGAAACCCTATCGAATATACCTGAAGGATAATGCAACGCCTGTAACTCATCCTCCTCGTCGAGTGCCTAAGCACCTTCAGGAGAGGCTAAAATCAACCTTGACAAGACTAGAAAAGGCTGAAATAATTTCTAAAATTGACACCCCGAGCGAATGGCAGCATCCCCTGGTAATCGTAGAAAAAACCGACAAAAATTTACGTTTATGCTTAGATCCGAAGGATCTAAATTGCCAAATCAGAGAAGACAAGTATCAAATCCCAACACAGGATGAAATATTCGATGATTTGGCCGGAAAACAGCTTTTCTCGATTCTAGACCTGCGAGAAGGTTTTTATCAAATTCCCATTTGCAAGGAATCTGCGAAACTTTGTTGTTTTGGTACTCCACATGGTACTTACCAATTCGAGCGCTTACCATTTGGCATCAAAATAGCAGCAGAAGTTTTCCAGAAGAAAAATGTCGAAATTTTTGGCTCGATAAATGGAGTCAAAATATACATTGATGATTTAATTATTTCGGGGTCGAGTAAAACTGAACATGATAGAGTCCTGAAAGAAGTTCTAGAAAGGGCTAGACAAGCAAAAATAACATTTAATAAAGAAAAATTCAAATTCTGCGAAAAAGAAATTAAAATCTTGGGGCACATTATCTCCAGTAAAGGGATCGCAATTGATTCAAACCGAATAAAGGCAATTAACGACATGCCCAATCCAGAAGAAAAAAAAAGGATTACTTCGATTTTTAGGAATGGCCAAATACATCGGTGAATTTATTCCTAATTTATCCGAACATTCCGCCCCACTTCGACAACTCACTAAGGAAGGAGAACCCTGGGTGTGGAACCAAACACACACTGAGTGTGTCAAAAAATTGAAACATTTAATAGTACAGAGCCCCATTTTAGCCCACTATGACGAGAATGAACCATTACAAGTACAGTCTGATGCCAGTAACAATGGATTAGGCTGTGCGATCATTCAAAATGGCAAACCCATCGCATTTGCGTCTCGTTCTCTGCGGAAAAATGAACTAAATTGGGCCATCATCGAAAAAGAGTTAAGAGGCGTACTATTTGCTCTAGAAAAATTTCATTACTTTGTTTATGGGAGAAAAGTGGAAGTCCAAACTGACCACAAACCTCTCGTAAACATAATGAATCAAAAAATTGAAAAAGTACCTAAAAGGTTACAACAAATGCGCCTAAGGTTGATGAGATATAACTTCAATATATCATACGTACCGGGCAGGGATCTAATATTAGCTGATACACTTTCTCGGGCTTATGTTCACGAAGACCAGGAAAATGACGTACGTAGCTCTGAATTGGAGAGTGTGGTTCATGCTCTGATAAAATCAACAATGTCGGAAAACAGACATAAGGTCTTGGTTAATGCGACGACTAATGATCCATGCCTGAGCGAAGTAAGAAGATTTATCTCATCAACTTGGCCAAAAAAGTTGACCGGCGAATTGGGGCGATATGCCGCAATAAAAGATCACCTCTACCTACAAGATGGATTGGTATTTTACGGAGATAGGATAGCTATTCCTACTTCTCAACGTAAACAGATACTATCTAGTCTGCATGAAGGACATCTTGGTATGTTGAAAACCAAAATAAAAGCTCGAAAACTCTTCTACTGGCCAGGAATGTCCAGTGATGTTGAACAGTACATTGCATCGTGTCAGACGTGTTTGGAAAGTAGACCGAGAAACCCCAAAGAACCGATGATACCCTCCATCATACCTCTTCGGCCATGGGCTAAAATAGGAATGGATGTCCTAGAGTTTAAAGGCAATCCTTACTTAGTTGCCATGGACTATTACTCAAAATGGGTAGAATATGATAGAATATCAGGCAAAAGTGCGGGGGCCATCATTTCATGGTGCCAGAAGATCTTTTCTCGATATGGGTTCCCTAACTGGATTATTTCGGACAATAACCCCTTCGCAAGCCGTGAATTTCGATCATACCGTACATGAAAATGGTATCGAGTTAGTGACAAGCAGTCCGCACCACAGTCAAGGCCATGCACTTGCCGAGACTGGCGTCAAAATAGTAGAAAACATCCTACGAAAAGCCGACAAAACTGGAAAAAACCCCTTCATTTTGTTGATGCATTACCTAAACTCCCCTATTCCATCATTGGGATACTCTCCTAGTCAACTAATGATGGGTAGATGGCTGCGAGACAACTTGAACTTTAACGAAACAGATTTCGTGATCAAACCTATCAACAAACGGCTAGTTGCTGAAAAAATTGCTCAAGCTCAACGGACTCAAAAGTTCTATTATGACAGGAATGCGCAAACCTTACCTGAAGTTGGTCCACATGACTCGGTCATGTATCGTCATAAAAACAGATGGAAGCGAGGGATCGTAACTGATACAGCACAGACCCCTCGATCTTGGCAGATACAAAATTCAGAAGGCAACACATATCGACGGAACAGAAGAGATTTTATTTGCATCAAGAGTGAAGACAGCAATGATTCACAATCAACATCAAGTCCACCAAAGAGAAGATATTCGCTACGAAACCGTGATGAAATACCCAGGATTCAACGATATGAGGCTCATTAACAAATAATGACCGAAACTTTTCTACACTACGACTACCGGAGAAAACGTTATTTTTACTTTTTATTTTCAAATCTTAAATTTCGCGTTCAACAACGGAAAGAGGTTACTCTGATCTCAGGTTATAACAACTGTTGTGGATGTAAACATTTGTAGTTGTATCCATGTTAGTACTTCCATCTTTATAAATAAGTGTTCAGTCAATGTTATGGATGTACATGGATGTTGTAGGCTCGATGTTGTATGGATGTACTCGAAGTTGTACGTATTATTGTCAATTAAAATACTACGCGATGAAGAAACTAATTACTTTAAATTTTTATTTGAACAAATTTTTCATTTTTTTTCGAAACCGAAAGGATGTAACATCTAAGGTGACATCAGCTGAGAATCAGGTGAGAATCAGCTGATGACACTGACGACCAATGAAAGGACATAAAATAAAGCAGTTAACCTTGAAGTGTTTTTATGAATGATTGAATCCTCCTAGCTCGACAATAATCTTAAAATAATAATTAATAGACTTGGATAAAAAACCCCGAGTTTATTACAGAGGATAGTGATAATCAGAAAATATAATATAAATTTAGCAACCACCATGAAAGGCAATGAAACATATTTCATTCAACGCAATCAATCAATCAAAGTTTTTTATTGCAGAAACCTAAGAATAGGTATAACAACGTCAGATAACAGATAAACTACTATTCTAGGAACACACAACAAATCATAAATAAAACAACAATAACAGTCACAAAGAACAGAGAGAACAAAGAATCATCAAAATAGACCAAAGTAATCTTTAACACTGTAGATTTCAGCATCAATCAGTATGCCCCTCACTCGCCGTCGAAACGCCACTGAAGACAGCTGCCTAACATCGTGAGGGAGAGCATTGAAAAGTCTGGATCCGAACTGTTCGGGATTACATGTAAGGGATTTCGTCAGTCTCACAAAGGGGGGGGCAAATATTAGGCCCGACTCGAGTTCCATAATTATGTATGTCATTCCCCGTCACAAATAAATTCAAGCTCTCCCTCACGTGAAGCAGCGCTTGCCATACAAAAAGGCCGTAAACGGTTAATGCCCCAAGCCTTTTAAAGTAGGAGCGGCATGACTCGCTAGGATGGAGACCAAATATTGCGCGCAATATCCTCTTCTGTAGCTTGAATACGGCCTCAGTATGCGACGAGCCTCCCCACAGAAGAATACCATAACTGATACGGCTCTCAACGTATGCAAAGTATACAGAGCGGAGCGAGTTATAAGGTACAGCGTTGCGCAGTCGGAACAGCATGTACGATGAAGAAGCTAGCCTGGGCAAAAGGGCCTCCACATGTCCTGACCAGGATAGGCGACTATCAATCACTATGCCCAGGAAATTTGCCGAGTGATCCGTCCTGCTATTGAGGGAGAATGTCAACTGCTGGGTTTTTCCGTTATTTAGAAGGAGCGCATTTGCTTTACACCATTGGCTGATCAAGACTGAAGCCTCCTCTTGCCTGACAGCCAATTCTTCCCTTGATGATGCCACTGAAAGGACGGTTACGTCATCGGCAAATAGAAAAGCCTTACCCCCCGTGCCAAACAGATAAGGCAGGTCATTGATAAATAGCGTAAAGAGGCAAGGGCCAAGAATTGAACCTTGCATCACCCCGCAAGGAACCGGCATCGGGTCGGATTGCTCATTGTTATAATGCACAACCTGATGCCACCCATCCAAGTAATTCCGAAGAAAAGAGAGCGCGCTCGAACAAAAACCGTAGTAATGGAGCTTGGAGAGCAGCAAGTTGTGCGGCACCAGGTCGAACGCTTTCGACAAGTCATAAAGCTGAAGACCAGAAGAAGCTCGCGCCTCAAGTGCACCCAAAATTTCCCTCATCAGTGAACATGCAGCGGTGGACGTACTTTTCCCCTTCTGGAAACCATACTGCAAAGGGTGAACCAAGTCCTTTTTCACAACGTACTCCTGGATTCTGTTGAGTACCACTCGTTCAATTACTTTTACAAAGAGAGGCAGCTCTGCAATGGGACGAAAGTCGCCATAGTTTTTGGCCTTACCCTTCTTGGGTATTGGTGAAATGCTTGATACTTTTAAGCAGCCAGGAAAAACTCCTTCTGAGAAACATGAATTAATAACATACGTCAAAGGTTCAACTATGAATTGTGCAACCGGTTTAAGCATCTGTACAGTCATTCCAAGGAAGTCTGATGATCTAGTGTTCCTCAAGGTCAAAATAGTAGAAAATATTTCCTCCACTGTTACTGGGCGAAAAGTAAAATCATCATTAAATCCAGGAACAGCCTCCAGGAAAGTCAAGTACTGGTCAGGTGGAGATGGAGCCGTAGACAAGCTGTACACTGCCGAGAAAGCGCCACTAAATCCGCTGCAACTGAGAGTGGTTGAGACTGGAGGTGTGCCACGCGCATGAAGGTTCAATTCTGAACCTATGATCTGCCAAGAAGTTCTCACCTTATTAGAGGAGCGTTCAATTCTCGCTCCATTATATTCCTTTCTGAAAGAATTCAAGGCTCTTCTATACTGGTTTCTTGCATCTTTTATACGCTGCGCCTGTATATCATAGGGCTCTGAGAAATTTGAGTGCTTTAGTTCAAGGTATCTGGCACGTAATTTACCGATATCCTCTGGGAAGACCAGTCTAGGCGTTCTCGAACGTGAACGAAACTTCCTCGTAACCCAGGGGCACGAAATGTTCAGGGCAGCAAGGAAAATGGACAGAAACGTCGAAGCAGCAGCTTCAGCACCATCAGCACTATACACGTCAAACCAACAGACACTACTCAGAAGTACCTGCAGTGAGTGAATATTTTCGCCTCTTGAACTGCGAAATGAAATAGGAGCGCAGGGTAGCGGGGGGACTTGTTCAAAGATAATCATTTCAACTCCCTTGTGATCGCTAAAAGACAAGTCACTTGCCCCAGCAAGATACTTGTCATCTTCCATATTAGTAATTATGACGTCCAAACAAGATGGTGATCCAGATTGACCACAAAACAACGTCGCATTTATTGCACTTTTTTGATGTAGTTGATTTCCAGCCCGTCCTCTTTTCTTTTTTGATAATGAAGTGGCCAAGTCTATCTAACGGAGTTCCTTTTCCGACTCCTTCAACTTCTTTCCAAAGACCTTCAGACTTCATGTTCAGGGAGGTCGCCTTTCTTCCACTCGTAGTTGGGTTGACTGTCTGACTTTCTAGTCAACGATTTTCGTTTCACTGTAGTGCAACTTTGTCCTGAGAAAGGCTGGTTGGATGAATGGCTGAATCTTGGAACGTCGTCTGAGATTTTTGGTTGACTTCTGGTAGTTTGGTTGTACAGGCTTAAAATTTTCACTCTGAGGTGCATCTACGCCTTCTAAAAATATCTTCACCATTTTCGTTTTCAAGCACCAATTCAGCATCACTCAACAGTTGGTTCCAGTTCAAATCGTTCATTGTTCCTGGAAATCTCAATATCTAGGAAAATCATCAATATCTAGGTTTGGGTCTGGGGAGCCAAATAGACAACGTTCATCAACGTTCAACAACGTTCATCTTCCTTCTCTTGGAGCAAACACGCTATTTATTGGGCGTTGGCGAACCTAAAAAGAAAATTGAGATATCAGACATCCATACATCTTGCCATTATAGGATCTCTTAAAAATATTTTGTTCAGTAGGTATGTACATAATCCATAGTGTGGGCTGGTATATTTTCCATGGATCAACGCAATCCCAAATTGGACAAAATCAGTTGATCCACTCTTGGAATATCAGTGCTTTACTAAGTATCTATTGACTATAGTGAAGAGCGATCATTTTGACGATTACTTTCTAATCGTGGTCAAAAATGTAAAAATTAGTAGGTAGACTCCTACATATTTATCATGAGAAAGTGAATATAGTCAGAAATGTGCGAAATCAAACAAGAATTTACAATCCTTTTAGGACGTTTGGATTGTCTGAAAGATACTGAAACCAATTCATGATGAATCCATTTCAGTATGAGGGCCAGAATTCGTGATAACGTATCAAATGAGAAAAATTCCTGACTGGGTGGGAGCCCGGTGTTGCGAAAACGCAACTTGAGACTTTGAGTATTTCCTGTACCTACCCTATCATCGATTTTTGAGAACTAACTGTTGCTAGGGTAGGATACAACAGTATTCATTAGAGAATACCTATAAAACAATTGAAATTACGATAAGTTTGAGCTGTACTTACTTTTTAGTCGTCATGGTCAAGCGTCAGATGATTCCCAAATCGAAGGTCATAGAACAACTGAGCACAACTTTCCATCAGGCTGAAAGGGGGGTCCCAAAAAGATGTATCTTTCTTTATTTACATTCCCACTATAAGCAGACGATCTAAAAGCGCTCTCCAGCTCACTGTGGGTTCACCTCAATCAAGAAACCAAAAGAAAACATTCTGTTGCGAAATCGCAACACTGGGCAAAGATGGGTTAACGAGGGAAAATGCTAGTATCTTTGGGTGGTAGGTGGTGACAATGGCAAAGCCGAGTTCTTTGCAGACGAGTGATCTATATAGAAAAATAATAAACCTTTGTGAAATAATTTGCAGCGTTTTCCTCCTAGAAATTCAAATAGAAAACGTCCACAAAGTGGGTGTGGCAGATAACTTCCTCGTAACCATAATCCGGTTGTATGGATGATCCGATGCATAGTAACTAATTGTGATACATTAATCTCCAAGTGCTTCGCACTACCCTCATAGGGGACAATCCGCACAATCCCTGAAAATGTCATCAAATTCGGATGGTAAATATAGAAGTTATGGCTGTTACAAGGAATTCACGTTTACGCATTCGCAATGGCTACTACGGGAGCAATGATTTTCATAGGGGACCATCTACTCCCCAATCAACACAAACCCAGAAAATGTCATCGAAATCGGCCAACAACTTTGTATGGTTATGCCCGTAATCAGGATTCATGACAGACACACAGGAACCAAAAATTGTTCTGGAAGGCCTAAAACGTAAAACGCAAGTGGAAATTTTGAATTTGAGAACTTAGTGCTGATTTTCTCAACGATGTCCTCAGTTCTTGACGTTGAAAGGCGGCCAGAACGAGGTTGGTCTTCAATCGTCATTTGCCCATTTTTAAAAACGTTGAAACCACTCTTAGACACGTGTCTTCTTTTAATACAGCATCTCCATACGCAGTTTTAAGCATTACGAGAGTTTCAGCCGGCGTTTTTCCCAACAGAAAACAGAATTTCACGGCCGCGCGTTGCTCCACGCTGTCTGCCATCACACGTTTTCGCCAAAACGGAAAAAGTTGATTCACTAGAAAAAATCTCAAGGACTGTTCAACTCACAGCGTCCCAACTTCGCACCATGTCGTGAGATAGCCTGCCAACCAGCCACTCACCTGTCTTCCCCAGCCAGCTCGATTCCCGTTACTTTTGGGTCCCCTTCTTACATAGGGTCTACTTACATAGGGTCTACTTACATAGGGTCTACTTACATAGGGTCTACTTACATAGGGTCTACTTACATAGGGTCTACTTACATAGGGTCTACTTACATAGGGTCTACTTACATAGGGTCTACTTACATAGGGTCTACTTACATAGGGTCTACTTACATAGGGTCTACTTACATAGGGTCTACTTACATAGGGTCTACTTCTTGTCTCGACAGTCTTACACGCGACATCAGAGCAGTAGAGAGCACAAACATACAGTATATAGTTGAAGATAGACCTAATCAAAAGACGGTATGTTGAAATGCCAATAATTCCTGGGGAGATTCACACTTACTGTCACACTCACATCCTCCATCATAAGGCAGCAGTGAATACTACCTAATGGTCTTGAATCACTCATAATTTATTAAATATTAGGTTTGCCCAGATCCCATTGATCTTTTTTGATGAAATTCGGTATTTTGGCCCCATTTGTGCCCCGAAGGTAAAGTGTTTACACGTGGTGTTGCAATATTCTCATGAACACTACTGAAAGGAGACAATAGAGAGGTAAGCGATAGAATACCTACCGTAACCAGGGAATCGTGTCAGTCTATGAAGTTGACATAGTAGACCTCATTCACTTACCTGAAACAGAAAAAGCAATGAATAATTTTCACATTTTTAATTCATTATAAAATTGATAGTCACGCATTCATTTTTTAATACATGATGGGTTGATCTTTAAATTTGTAACTGAATATCGGCTTCATATAGGTATATCGGGTTCATTTGGGATCTAGTTGTGTCCCGAAGCTTTTGGTTATTGTAAGTTATACTTCTAAGAGGTAGAAAGTGGCGGAAAACATGTTCTACACGCCCTAGTTCGATAAATTGCGATATACAGGTCATACTATGTCAATTGATCGGGATTAGGGTCAACTGAAAACAACACCTTCTTCGCCGAGCTTTCGGTAAATATATTACCTTCTTCAGGGCCTATAAAACAAAACAATATTCACCCTTAATAGCAAACTCTAACAATCCTTTGAGTATAAAAACAACAAAATTACGAATCGACAACAAATAAAAACCTAATAATAAATATAATAACAAATTTCACTTACTCGAAGACCCAAAAGACAAATTTCACTTACTCAGTTGACCCTAATCCCGATCAATTGACATAGTACGTTTTGTAGGGTCGATCTACATTGATGATGTACAGGTCATGTTTGTATAATTTCTACTTTTCCCCACAAGAGCTTGAAACGATTCGTGCCACGATTGGTTATGTGCCACACCCACAAGGCTCACTACTTTCTCATACAGCTAATATTTCGATTTTCTTAACCATGGCTTTGGATATTTCTTTGAAAATTCGACCATTAACTCATGCTGCATAAATGGACTTTTTAATATAGTTTAATATGGATTAGGTACTTTTATTAATTTTGTTGTAAATTTTATTATGTATATAAATAATCACATTGTGTTGTAATGGGGGTGGGGTTAATGTCATACCCCACTATCAATAAAATTAAAAAAAGTATATCCTCTGTACTGTTGTTCAGGTTTGTAAACTCGGGCTACATTCTCAATCGGCGAAACCCCTGAAGAAGATCGGGGGAAATAGTTTTTCTTTCTCGTGGAGCGTCCATTCGTTCCAGCACTGGTCGCTGTACTTGCAGTGAGTACGTGTGTGTAGCTGTTGTGTCCCCAGCAGCCCTGAAACGACCCTAATAGCTTCAAACAGGAACGAGATAAATTCATCTGGCCCTCGAAAAGGAACACGCGAGTGGTATTTGCTGGAAGAGCTCTCCAGCCCTCACGCCACAATTCGCCAATTTAACAAGGGAAGCGAAACCAGACGCGCTCACACATTTTCATTTCAACTTGAGTGTCTTTCAAAAAACCGCCCGCTTTGTACTTTCTTTCTCATTTTCCCTCGTTAAGTCGATCTCGTGTGTTTTATCTATCATTTATTCATCGCTGAGTTATCGTGGGTACCTTGTTGAAACCAGTAATAACATCAAATCTTCTCCGGAGGGAGCGTTAACTTTAATCAGAAGGAATGACACTGGTTTACTAGTACCAATTGAATCGATCACAGGATTTAGGTGAACGCTGTCGTTTTGGTTTATTATTTTTAATGATGAACCTTTGGAATCGACCAAGAAAATGTTTTTTAACCCCCCCCCCCCCTCAAAATTTATTGGTTTACGCTTCAAGGTACGTAGAATCCAAAAACGCTGCAAATTATTACACAAATGTTTATTATTAGATCACTCGTCTGCAAAGAACTCGGCTTCGTCACTGTCACCACCTGCCAAGCATAGATACTACTCACCTACAGCGATCCCATTTTGGTCAGCTAAAATTTGAACGGAGATTCACACTCGTGTTCCTGATTTATCGTAAGTCCAACCCTCAAGTTCTCGTAGGGAGCGAACGGTTTGTCCTACAGAGCTCCGCGTGGTCTCTAAAAATTAAATACTACCTACCTTAAATTGATGGAAAAAAATACCTTTATATCTAAATTTTTTGAGCTAGGTCGTTTTCAAAATTTCAACCCTTAGAAGTGACTGACATCAACCAAAAGGTTCGGGGCACAACTAGACCCCAAATGAAGCCCACATATCAAATTTCATCATAATTGGTCCATGGGAACTAAGGAAAGTGCAGCGGCGGACGGACAGAAATTTTTTATTCGATTTTTGGATTCTACGTACCTTGAAACGTAAACCAACAAAATTTGAGGGCGGGGGTAAATTTTTTTTCTTGGTCGATTCCAAAGGTTCCCATGGACCGATTTTGTTGTCATTTGGTTTATGGGCTCCATTTGGGGTCCAGTTATGCCCCGAACCTTTTGGTTGATGTCAGTCACTTCTAAGGCTGAAAAATAAGCGTTGAAATTTTGAAAACGCCCTAGCTCAAAAAATGTCGATATTAAGGTATTGTTTTTCCGTCAATTTAAGGTAGTATTGAATTTTTAGAGACCACGCGGCGCTCTGTAGGACAAAACGTTCGCTCCCTACGAGAACTTAAGGGTTTGACTTACGATAAAACAGAAACACGCGTGTGAATCGCAAAAGAGGCCTAATCTCCTTTCAAATTTTAGCTGACCAAAATGCGATCGCTGTAGGTACGTGGTAGGTAAGAAGTATCTATGGTTGGCTGGTGGGGACAATAGCAAAGCCGAGTTCTTTGCAGACGAGTGATCTATTTAGAAAAATAATAAACCTTTGTGAAATAATTTGCAGCGTTTTTAAATGCTTTTTGTTTCGGAGTCTACCAGGAAGCATTGTTTTTACTTTCCAAGGACTAAAAAATTGTCCCCAATAATCAAGATTTCCACTCGCGTTTTACGTTTAAATTCTTGAACAACTTTGGTTGTCTGACCTGAAAAATGTGCAGCCTGGCTGACCGCAAATTTTTGCTACGTAGAAAACTGTGTTGAGTAACAGTTCGATTTTGATGAAATTATCAGGATTAGTGAGTTACTGTTCATTTGACCTCCTCCAAACGTACAGATTTCACATTTAAAACCACACGAGTGGTGGCGACTTGATAGGCCGCCCAGGAAAAACAACGGCTGAGCTGGGCGGCGCCAGCCTCTCTTCACCTCTCGCCTATCTACCTATTGTGCACTCGTGCCTTCCAGGAGTTTATAAGGCCATCTCAAGCAGCCAATACGTGCCATTCTAGTCTGAGATACTTCTGTCTCTCAACCAGCTCCTCAAACGATCAATAACCAGTTCTGAACAAGGGAGATCAAACTAACCACCGCGACCACATCATTGAACGGTTCCGTGCCAGTTTGATCAACGGTTCCTACTACATAAAGATTCGCCTGGGAGGCCGCTGGTGAAAACCGACCTCCTAGATCGAATTTTACTCCCTTTTTGTATAGAGAAGCGCTGGTGAAAACAAACTTTTTATATTATAATTATACCTCTTTTTCCTACTGAGTAAAAAATCAAAATAAAAGTTCAACTCAATTCTTTTTAAGAATTTAAACTAAATTCACTCTTAGATCGCAGTCAAATTTTGACTCTCAACAATAGTGTAGATGTTCTCCTATGAAATTCATCGCAGACGTAACATACATGTAGGTTATGGTATACAAAAAAAAACTACAGGTATTTCCTGACTTTTTTGTTGCTACTTACCTACTTTTACAATAAGAATGTACTACAAAATTAATGTTAAGTAAAGATAATAAAATAAAATTGGCAACACAACTCCCATGGACGACCAAGGTCAACATGAGAATGTAAGAGAATACCTGCTGTACTGTAATGTAATTTATATTACATATTACATATTATTAGATATAGTAATTTATATAACATATTATTACATATTTACATTACATATAATTACTGTGAATGTAATTTATACTGCTTTATTTAATTTTCGAAATATATCTTATTTTTCATTCACCCATTCATTTGTAGGCTCCAAATGGAGCCAGTAGGTATCTCAAATTTTATGAAAATTGGTCCTCGGGAACTGAGCAAAGTTCCGAGTACGGCGGACGGACGGATAAATTTTTATTTGATTTTTGGGTTCTACATATCTTGAAACGTAAAACATCAATTGTTGAGGGGTGTTATTTACTTATTTATTTTTTCAATCTCGATTTTAAAGGTTTATTATAGGAAATAATAAACGCAGATACCCTTGCGTTTGCAATGCTCCATGTATAAATTGACAGGGCTAATCGTCTCGATCGCTTGTCTCCCACTCTGTTCATTAAAAAGCGAAGAAATTCTTCAGTTAGCAATTTGAAAATAAACTCATCATGTTGTATTAAAAAATTATTGAGTCAATCAATTTTTTGGTGACTTAAATACATGAAATATTAATTATTGCTTTTTCTGTTTCAGGTAGGTGAATGAGGTCTACCATGTCAACTTCATAGACTCACACGATTCCCTGGTGACGGTAGGTATTCTATCGCCTACCTCTCTATTGTCTCCTTGCATTTCTCCTTTTAGTAGTGTTTATGAAAATATTGCGAAACGAGTAAAAACATTGCCAAACACCTTCGGGGCACAACTAGACCACAAATAATGGGCCCCACATACCGAATTTCATAAAAACAAAATCCATGGAAACTGGGCAAACTACCGGGTACAGTCGGAAGAATTATTACTCGATATTTGAATTCTACATACCTACTCTGAAACGTAAACCATCAAATTGTATGGATGATCAAATGCATAGTATCCAATCTCAAAACATTATTCCCTACGTACTCCCTGAAAATTTCGTCAAATTCGGATGGAAAATGTTGAAAATTGTAACGGCTGTTACAAGTAATTCACATTTGCACATGCGCAGTGGCTACTATCGATCCCGGAGCGACGATTGTCATAGGGGACCATCTACACCCCAATCCGCACAATCCCTGAAAATTTCATCGAAATCGGCCAATAACTTAGTATAGTTTTGGCCGCTACAAGGATTTCATGACAGACAGACACGGAATCAAAATTGTTCAGGAAGGTCTGAAACGAAAAACGTGAGTGGAAATTGAATAAAATTTATATAAATAAAGATAGACTCGGAACCAAAAATTATTAGGAGCATTTTTTGCTGGATATGTGCTCTAGAATCGATTCTTGGCCTGTGACCGTCACGAAATGTAACATTCCGTATATGAGCTAGGAATATTAATCCTTGAACTTCTTTCCATCAAAGCTGCTGGTGAAAAAACACTAGGATTCCATGACAGACACACAGGCAGACCGACACGGAAACAAAATTGTTCAGGAAAGCCTAAGACGTAAAATGCGAGTGGAAATGTCGATTTTGGGGAACATTTTTATCTACACGAATCATTTTTACTTATGTAGACTCGGAAGCAAAATCAAGGTTCAGCCGCGGAAACCAGCAGATCCATCGGTGTTCTGAACTCTCGATTTCTGAAACGTGTCGCAGTGTGAAAGTAGGAGAGGTTGGAGGCAAACGTTTCAGTTTCGATATTTGCTACTCTCCCTGCCTTACAAAGCATTTTACCGATTGGCGAATTGGCGTACAATTCAAGTTTAACATCTTCCCTACCCCCAGTAAAAAATGTATTTCCTAACTTGTATGATTTAGGGTATTGCTCTTCTAGACAAAAGTTCGCGTAAAACTAATTGAAAGGAAATTGCTATTCATTGCGATTCATGGATTATACGGAGTATATGGATATCACGTGGAACATGCATATACATGTGGAACATGTATACGTTCGTTCAGATAGATAGATATTTTATAGATTATTATGATAGATAGTTTATTGGCTCCATTTTGTACAATTTTTACAAGACAAAAAACGTCTGCCAAGTGGGTGTGGCACATAGCTTCCTCGTATCCATAACCCGATTGTATAGATGATCCAATGCATAGTAGTTAATCGCAAAACATCAAAAAAGTTAATCTGTAACATCCCTGAAAATTTCATTGAAATCGGATGGAAAATGTAGAAGTTATGGCCGTTACAAGGAATTCACGTTTTCGCATGCGCAGTGGCTACTATCAGTCCGAAGGTGGTGATTTTCATAGGGGACAATCTAAATACTGATCTGTCACATCCCTGAAAATTTCAGTGAAATCGGATAGCAAATGTAGAAATTATGGCCGTTACAAGGAAATTCCCGTTTGCGCATGCGCAGTGGCTACTATCAGTCCGATGTTTTTCATAGGGGACCGTCTACACACCAACCCGCACAATCCCTGCAAATTTCATTGAAATCGGATGAAAAATGTAGAAGTTATGGCCGTTACAAGGAATTCACGTTCGCGCATGCGTAGTCGCTTCTATCAGTCCGGGGATGATGATTTTCATAGGGGACCGTCTACACACCAACCCGCACAATCCCTGAAAATTTCATTGAAATCGGACGATAACTTCTTATAGTTATGCGCGTTACAAGGAATTCATGACAGACAGACACACAGACACTGAACCAAAATTGTTCAGAAAGGTCTAAAACGCAAAACGCGAGTGAAAATTTTGATTTTGGAGAACTTTTTTTTCGACCTTGAAAAGTGAAAACAAAGCTTCCGCTACCTTGGTAGACTCGGAAGCAAAAATGCATGAAGGGATTCGATTTGCTCAGATTTCCTACCCGACGTTAGGCTTGGCCCGAGCTGTAGGGTAGATGATTGGACTGAAGAATGGACGCTATAATAATATCTTATCCTACACATATATGCTGTTTAATATCCTCTCGCATCTAAAGCCCCCTTCTGTAACAAGCCAACTTTACACTTGCTTTTTGTGTTTTGGTGTAGTGAACTTCTGGAGACTTTTCATGCTACAAAAAATTTCTCTATGTAACATGTGTAGAATGAAGATCGGGCTGTATATTGTCTGAGTCAGTCTAGGTCTAGGGCCAATTACATTCCCTGCGGCGGCATATCTAGTATTGTATTTCGGATCCCGTTGAGAAACTTCAATTATGTTGGGTGTCATTACAAAAGCGATCTGCTGTGGAGAACTAAGGATAGGGCAAGATCTAAAAATATGAGGTATGTTTGGATGAAGGACTATGTTATTCACGTGCGTAGAGATGAGAACGCTAAGCCTATAATTGTCAAATCGCTCGCGGATATAGAGAAAATTTAATGTGAATAGGAGGAACTATATATAATTTGTTTCTTGTCATAAGTTGCTATACTGTTTTATTGCTACTCTATGAATAATAATCAACTTGATATTGTTATTGATGACAATGGTTTTGATTTTGAATGTTTGTCTTGCGATAATTATGAATCATATGGGAGGGTGGTAGATTTGTCTAATAAATTAATTATTTTGCAAATGAACATTTGTAGTTATAACTCTAATATGGATGCCTTTCTGGTTTGGTTGGAGGCTCAGAGGCATAAGCCACAAATTATATTTTTGTCGGAAGTTTGGGAGAGAACCATTGGGGAACTTACTGCGATACCTGGGTATGATGCTTTTAAATCATCTTGTAGTTCAAATAGAAATGATGGTGTAATTGCTTACTGTGCAAGTAATCTCAATTGCACTTTTCGTCAAATCAACATAAGAAATGCTACAATGCTCCAAGTGGTTTCCAATTTGCCTGGGGCGAGGTGTAGTTTTTTTGGTCTGTACAGGTCTCCCGGCCTGGATCCCGAACCTTTCGTTGGGGATCTAGGTAGAGTATTATCTGAGAATTCGGATTTTTCACATTCTTTTGTCGTTGGCGATATGAACTTAAATCTGCTTGACCGGAGGAATCAGTTGGTTGACTCCTACATGGAGGTACTAAATTCTTTGGGGTTTGTTTCTCTGATCTCTTCTCCCACTCGAGTACAGGGTACGTCCATGACATGCCTAGATCATATTTTCGTTCGTACCCGGGACTTCATCCTCCACCCCGCCGTAATACGCTCTTCGATGACGGATCACTTCATGACAATTTTGTCGTGCACTTTCCCAGGTAAATCCCCCATTCAGCCTATCGCTTTTAAGGGACGGACTGAAAGGACTTACATAGATTTTGACCATTTGAGTAAATCTTTGGAATCGGCCGATTGGTGCTCTATTATGGATTCTGATGATGTAAACATAGCAGCGGATAAGTTCGTGGGGATAGTAAAATCAAATATTAATAATGCTACAAAATCAGTACCCACTAAACGGAATAAACAAAAATTAAAGCCTTGGATCACGGTTGGTTTGATCACCTCCATGAAAATAAGAGATAGACTCCGGTCACAATCAATCCGTCAACCAAATAATAATGCTCTAAAAGATCGATTTAGGAAATATAGGAACAAAGTAAAACTTTTAACAAGGAAAGCTAAAGAGAAATATTTTATTGATGAATTTGAAAAAGCAGGGAAAGACCCTCGGAAGGTGTGGGACACCATTAATTCAGCTATCAGAAGTTCTAACTCTAATAAAATTGATTGTCCGCTTGTAACAGAAATATGTAAAACGATTAATGTATCTGAAGAGAGCGCCTGCACGATTGCTTCTAATCGTTTCAACGAATATTTTGCTCAAGTTGGCCCTAATCTCGTAGAAAAGCTGATGAATCGCAGAGTATGTTCAAGGTCTAGTATTTATGGTAGATCTGTTAAAAGAACTCATGAAATCTTTAATATCCCTGAAATGAGAGAGGCTGACCTAAGAGCCATTCTAAGCGGTATGAAGGGAGGTTCGGCCCCAGGGGTTGATGGCATAGGCACAAAGCTCTTAAAGGTTACCATAGATCATGTGATCAGGCCATTACTGCACGTTTGTAACTTGAGTTTCAGGTCAGGTATTTTCCCATCTGTCTTTAAAGTTGCCAAAGTTGTCCCAATCTTCAAAGGTGGGGACAAAAATGACCTGGGGAATTATAGACCAATCTCGATGCTGAGTGTTTTTTCGAAGCTAATAGAAAAATGGGTCAAGCAGCATTTGACCTTATTCTTAGAATCGCACAGTCTTTTGTCGTCACGCCAATTTGGTTTTAGATCCGGTAGAAGTGTTGAAGATGCAATCTTTGCGATCAGTAACGAATTATATAATATTAAGGACTCAAATTTAAAAGGTATTGTAGCATTCTTAGATTTGGCAAAGGCTTTCGATGTGATTGACAGGAGATTGTTGTTGGAGAGACTGGAGTCGGTAGGTGTGGTTGGCGGGAGTATGCAATGGTTCAGTAGTTATCTAAGTGATAGGCAACAAATTGTCTGCATTAATGGTCACAACAGCTCTGAAACTAAATCTATTGACTATGGTGTAATTCAAGGTAGTACCTTGGGCCCTATCCTCTTTTTGGTATACATTGACCTTTTGTCAGCCGTGCCAGACGATTCCAAGTTGTTCCTGTTTGCCGACGACACTGCAATCTTGGTTGAGGCACCATCGTTGGAACAAGCTTTTGATAAAATGAATGGTGCTTTAGGTTTGGTGAACGACTGGCTATCGCGTTCTCTTCTTACACTTAATGCCCTAAAAACTAAATATATGGTCATAGGAAACTCTAAAGATCAAAATGAGGGTAGCCTTGGACACTCTCTGACTATTCATGCCTGTGCGAACCAGACGGCTGGATGCACATGTGTCCCGATAGAAAAAGTTCAAAGCTGTCGATACCTTGGCCTGATGCTTGACGAAAAATTAAACTGGGACGTTCATGTTAACTTTATCCATGGAAGGTTGAAGAAATGGATTTATATATTCTATAATATACGCAACCTAATTAACCCTATCACTTTGAAGGGTGTATACATTTCCATGGTTCAATCAGTTCTCCAATTTGGAGTTTCTATTTGGGGCTCAGCAGTTTCTTCTGTCCTCTGTAAACTGGAAATCCTGCAAAAAGCTATTTTAAAAATAATGTTATCCAAAGGCAGACGATACTCTAGTAGTGACCTATTCGATGAAGCAAAAGTTTTTGCGGTCAAACAACTATTTGTTAAGAACTTATTATTATTGTATCATAAATGTCCCCGCATTATAGAAAAATTTTCTTGTCATGCATACCCAACAAGATTCCAAGTTCTCGGAAATGTGGTTAACCCTGTAAAACCGAGATTGACTCTCACAATTAGAAGCCCTGTCTATATTCTCCATGTTCTCCATAATCATTTGCCTGATGAGTTACGAGCTCCACTTCCATTCATTAGATCTAAATATAAAAAACTTATTTTTTCCTGGATTTTAACAGTAGGATCTGATATCAATAGCTATTTGAAAAGTCACTACTTGTAACTAAATACGTATACTTGACAATTGTTCTCTAAATCATTTCTTTTATATTTACAGAATATTTTTCTTAAATTCCTTCTATTTGATTTTGTATTTGTATAACGTAGTATATACTCCAGTGATGAAGTTTGACGGTACAACATATGAAATAACGTAGACTAGTAAGACTCCTGTCCAGTGCCACGGGCTCTTAGCCTACTATTGGGCAGATTATCGTCCTACTAACAACTATATTGTACTTGTAATATGTGTGATGTATGATGATAATAAACTTCTCTCTCTCTCTCTCTCTCTCTCTCTCTCTCTCTCTCATAAAGAATCACAATAGTAGGTTTTTCACATAAAGTTGAAATGGTAACGAACATATTCGTTCAGGGATTTTTATTAAGATAAGAAGATGTAATGTATCACAGGTATGAATTAAATGTTTTCCAAAAATATTGCTTTGGAAACTTTTGCCCCATTTTGGTTTATTATTTTCAAAAATGAACCTTTGGAATCGACCAAGAAATTTTTTTTTCAACACCCCCTCAAAATTTGATGGTTTACGTTTCAAGGTACGTAGAATCCAAAAATCGAATAAAAATTTGGCCGTCCGTCCGCCGTACGCGGCACTTTCCCCACTAAGCATTAGGTATGTAGGCTCCATATGGGGTCTTGTTGTGCCCCGAAGATTTTGGTTGATGTAGGTCACTTCTAAGGGTTCAAAAAAAGTTTTGAAAACGCCCTAACTCAAAAAATTTCGATATAAAGGTATTGTTTTTCCTTCAATTTAAGATTCTATGGAATTTTTAGAATTTTTAGAGACCACGCGGCGCTCTGTAGGACAAACCGTTCGCTCCCTACGAGAATTTAAGGGTTGGACGTACGATAAATCAGAAACACGAGTGTGAATCGCAAAAAAGGCCTAATCTCCGTTCAAATTTTAGCTATCCGAAATGCGATCGATGTTTTTCTTCATGTTGGATGGTTGGTGGCTTTGCAGACGAGTGATCAATATAGAAAAATAATAAACCATTGTGTAATAATTTGCAGCGTTTTATAACACCGTTTATGAGGTCTAAACATCTATATACAAACATTTATTATACAGGTCATTAACATAGGCTGGTCATCCTACATAGCACTAATTTGGTTTTTGTTTCGGTTCATGCCTTGTTCGTAGCTCGCAATTTCCCATGTGCTTACTTATATTCTGTATGGGGTTTGTTTACATGCATGCGTGTATTATAAATATGCATACATGCATATTTATAGCAACACGTATTCAGTGTAATAGTATATCAGTAATGTAATAGTAATGGTATATCAGTATAATTAATCTTCAACTTTTAACATGACTTTATTGTCTCCGAGTCTACCAAGGTAGTGGAAGCATTTTTCAAATTTCAAGGTTGAAAAATAAAGTTCTTGTAAGGATAATGTAGGGTGTAAAATTGTATAGGATGCCGTTTAGATGGTCCCTTATGAGGGTAGTGCAAGGTAGTAAGAGATTAGGTACCATGCATCGGATCATCCATACAATCGGGTTATGGGTACGAGAAAACTATGTGCCAGATCCACTTAGCAGTAGTTTTTTTTTCTGTAAATCTATTTAACGTCATGGATGGTTTATTACTTTCAATTTTCATTTCGACCAAGAAAATATTTTTTTCAACCCCTACAAGATTTGTTGGTTTACGTTTCAAGGTACGTAGATGAATCGAATAAAATTTTGCCGTAAGCCCTTTCCTTAGTTTCCGTGGACAGATTTTCATGAAATTCGTTATTTGGGCTCCATTTGGGGTCTAGTTGAGTCTCGAAGCTTTTGGTTCATGTCTAAGGGGTGAAAAATAAGGGCTGAAAATTTCAAAACGCCCTAGCTCAAACACTTCTTGATTAATATAAAGGTTTTTTTCATGAATTTAAAATAATGTTGAATTTCAAGAATCGAATGAGACCCAGAGCTCTGAAGGACGTACCGTTCGCTCCATATGGAACTTAAGGGTTAGATTCACGTTACATCAGAAACACGAGCGTGAATTGCAAAAGAGGCCTAATCTCCGTTCAATATTTAGCTGAGCAAATTGCGAACGTTGTTAGTTTCTCCGAGTTGTACTCAGTTTTGAATCTTTAGCAACCAGTAATCTGATCCTTCCATATGAAGGCACCCACAACTCTTAATTTTACCGAATTGAGTGTGAAGCGTTTATTTCTTCAAAATAATCTTGATTGTGAAGTAGGTAGGTAGTAACAATGGCTTTGTTCTTTGCTGGCGAGTGATCTATACAGATTTTTTTTTACAGAAAAATAATAAACCTTTATGTGATAATTTGTAGCGTTTTTACTTTCGTAACCCAAAATCGGCGAATTCTTGAAAACGGTTGACACTACAATTTTTATAATTGCCTTGATAGGTTCAGCATGTCGGAAACATACAAAATCAACTTGAATCCAAGTATTCTTTCAGAAATACTAATCTTACTTCGTTTTTTGGCCATCTCGGACAACAGTGCGGCGCAATATGAAGGAATATATTTTTATTCGATTTTCGGATTCTTCGTTCCTTGAAACGTAAACCATCAAATTTTAAGGGGGTAACAGTTTTTTTCCTGCTAGATTCCAAAGGTTCATTGTTGAAAATAATAAATCAAAAAGGTCCAGTGATGCAACTTGAATTAATGAGCGAATGTTCAAAGAACCTTTTGTTTCGAATTCGTCAGAATTCAAAGTCCTCGTCAAATTCAAACGAGCCAGGCCTGAATTCATGCACTCAGACGTGCAATCTATTCAGTTGTTCGGCGAGTTCTAGCTTCCTTATTTGAGCGTAGACTGGCTAGTGGCTGGTATCCACGGACCATTAAGATATTACCAGCAGAACCAATTCCATTTACTCGTCATACGTCAGCGCTGCTTCTCAACAGGAGCTTCAGTAGTCCCCGAAAAATCCAATTTCCGACAAGGGGGGAGCCACGTGTTCATTGTATTCAGATCGGCCCGCCATTAATTACCTATCCATTGCGGCACAAATGGGAAGCCGCACGGTTAATCTCTTTGAATGCTATCAATACCTCAGATATTCCTTAAAATCTTCCCTATTTCGCATATTAATTGTGTCGCCTAAAAGAAAGAGAGGGTCGCTGTAAGTCAGAGATGTACCAAGAAAAATTAATAATCTCTTATTACGATTCACAAATTTTCTTTGATGCCAAATTCTTCTGATGGTTACAAGATGGGTCGACACCAGGGGTTCCGGGGTCTCAGGGACATTGGCCGCAGTTCCAATAATTTGAAGTTTGATTTGTCGAGAGAGAATCAAGAATCTTCATCCATGGCATGGCACTTAACAATGTCTTTGATAAGCTGGATGTTGAACTCTCTGACTTCCGTGGCTGGCAGTTCCATTGGGTCCATGCTTTGGTTCCTTGGAAGTATCCGTGCTAATTTCTATAGTATATTATTCCTATGCATGGGTATGTATTGTTGTGATCTTTGGTGGGCCCCTAGAACTGTACTCTAAGTCCTAATGTTAACTATAATCGGAAACAGAAACACGTCACATCAAGACCAGAACAGAACTATCTTCTACCTCGCAAACAACTTACATTTCCTCAACACCTGCATAATAACGGTAACAATAATAATCCATGGAGTACTCAACTCCACAACAGTATCAAGGGATACCTACTTGATCCATGTTTCTATAATAATGAGGGATTTTTGTTACAATATTATAGGGAAATTTGTCTGTTTGTCATTGGAATTGGAAGTGACTGTGGAGTGGGGTAAGTTTAAAGGGACCAAGTCCTCTCTTAAACTCATAATTTTAAAGCAATATTCTGTAATACAGTTTCAACAGTTGGCAGTTGGTTTCTTTGCATTGTTTTGGATCCACATCATCACGATTTCTTCTGATGTCTATATCAACTAGTACAACCATTAGTATCATTTTCACGTTTGAAATTAGGTATTATAGTAGGGAATTATCTGTGACAATGAATGTATATACCTACAGCGTGTTTTCCGTGTTGTTCAACTCAACTCAACAACCTAGTCTGGCGTCGAATTTGCCGAAGCGGAGCTTAGAGTATGAGAGTTTTCTTTCTGCAGTTGACAATCTGGAAGAATTCACGCTCTACTTTTTTTCATGTTGGTTAGCAAACATTTTTATTGAATACAATTATTATCTACGTACCGTATTGGAGAATCCGTCGTAACCAGCAAGTCGAGTACAGGAGGCGAGCGGTTTCGATGTAAGGACATCATCTTCAGGCCGTCGAGAGAGTACTCTCTCATGGATGATGTCCTTACATCGAAACCGCTCGCCTCCTGTACTCGACTTGCTGGTTACGACGGATTCTACAATACGGTACGTAGATAATAATTGTATTCTTATAACTAGCGGAACTAATCCCATTCATTTAATACCTTTTTATTGAAGGTTAAAGGTAGGTTAGGGTTGGGCCTTCTGCATTATTCCGGCAACGAAACCTCTTGAACCTCTCAGTCTTGAAGGAGTGGCAGGCTCTTATCAAAATTTCAAAATTTATTTTTGAACCCTTAGAACTGACCTACATCAACCAAAATCTTCGGGACACAACTAGACCCCAAATGGAGCCTACATACCAAATTTCATCAAAATCGGTCAATGCTAAGTGGCAAAAGTGCCGCGTACGGCGGACGGACGGCCAAATTTTTATTCGATTTTTGGATTCTACGTACCTTGAAACGTAAACCATCAAATTTTGAGGAGGTGTTAAAAATGTTTTTTTCTTGGTAGATTTCCATTATTATTTTCATTATTGAAAATAATAAACCAAAAGTGGGTTTTAGATAGAGCAGGTTTAATAGTTTACTGGTATTTAAATCAAGATATGGAGAAATTTATAAATTTACACCAAAGCTGCCAGAAACGTAAAGCCAACAAAGTGAAACTCATTCTGTTAGTTCCGGTTGTGTCTTGTTGGTTGTGATGTTTTTGAGTGGGAGCAATGACAACATCTACCTAGTTGTGGTAGATGTTTTCTCTAATTTTCCCGAAGTTGTTGGTTTGAGTGATCCACTCAGTCCCTCTGTTGACAACAAATTGAAAGATATATTTTCCCTTCATCCCTATAACAGATATTTGGTTTTCAAAACACTTTCAGCCAACTGAGAGTAGTGTTGACTCCACATAGTGTGTTTGAAGTTCCAGTCCATTCCAAAAGTTTTAAACAATTCACTTAACATTCCTAGCTCACTAACGGAGTGTTACATTTCGTGACAGTCACAGGCTAAGAATCAATTATAGAGCTCATTTAGAACAAAAAAAAAAAAAAACGCCTCTTAGTAATTTTAGAGCCTTTGTTTTCCGAGTTATTTCACTTTTGAGGGTTTTTTTTCGACGTTTTCGTCCGTATCTCAGTAAAATAGTCATGACTCCCCGAATTTTCATGCAAATTCAAATCTGATTAGGCCGTTGGGAGAAGTGTAATATTTCCTATCTCCTTGTAGGAAATTTTGTTTATAAATCGGAAAAACAAGCGAAAATTGGTCTTGAAATGACAAATTGGTCGAATCTTGGAAAACTCAACTTTTTTCAAACGCTCATAGGTTCTGTAAATAGATAGATAGATAAAATATGCTTTATTAGGTAAATAATTAAGTACAACTCAGTTGACAATTAACTACAAAGAGCCATGCTATAATCGTGGTCAGACATTACCGTCCGATGAGTCAGAGATCATACTTCTACGGGATCATTTCTGGAGTAGATCTTTACTTCGTTACCGATCATAGGTTCTGTAATCCAGCACGTGAATATTTTACTGTAGGCCTAAAAGATATGCCAAAATCTGAACTTTCCAACGGTCTAAAAATTTTGAAAGTGCGACTTACAACAGAAATTTGTGTTTTAACGCGGAAAAACTTGAATTTTTTCAACGGAATCGGCGCTCTGACTAGACGACCTGAGGTGTCTCAGGAGGCTATCTATGTAGCTATCTACTACTGTCTAGCTTTCTACTGCGCCCCTCCCCCTCGAACAACTCAAAATTCACGTTTCTCCGCGTTCAAATTAAAATTTCTGTGACAAGTCACACTTTAAAATCGTTTCAAGTCCAATGTTCGCCCGTTTTTCTGATTTAAAAAATGTTTTTTCCCATCAAAGAGACAAAAAATGTTACGCTCTTTCCAAAGGTGTAATCAGAAATAAATTTTCATGAAAATTCGAAATAAAATATGCATGAAAATGAATTGTAGCAGCACTGAGATAAGGTCTAAAACGCGAAAAAAACCCTCAAAAGTTACATTATTCGAAAACGAAGTCTTTACAATAAATGACTGAGAGAGATTTTTTTGCAGGAAATGAGCTCTAGAATCGATTGCTCAAGAGAAATCTTATTGAAAACCAAATCAAAATTATCAGTACCAAGATTTAAAATTTTATTTCGATTTTTGGATTCTACGTATCTTGAAACGTAAACCAACAAATTTTGAGGGAGTGTTATGTGAGTGATTTGTTATTATTGAAAATAATAAACCAAAAGGGGTGTTATGACCCACATATAATCAATAATTAGTTCTTAAATAAAGAAGCTACCGGGAGGATCCCTGAGTGAGTCATCACCCACTGGGGGAGACGAGGTACGGGGGATACGCCAACATGACGTCACCTTTCCACCTCTCTCTCTCCCGAACTATCCACATGAGTATATAAGCTCACTCAGGGATGCTCCCTTATGCCAATCTAGTCAAGTTCTCGTCTTGTTCATTTCGCTCTCCAACTTCTCCTTCATCAAGGTATCTCCTCGAAGTTGTAGGGCGGTATTCATAGTCATTCCTCAAGGCGCGGATTTCCTCGACTCGAGTTAAGGTTTCCTCCAACTTATCTTTTCTCGTGGATTCCTCACCCTATTCATAGACGAACTGAACGCATTTGGAGGTCGACCTCAGCTCATCCTCAACTCGAGGAGACCTCGAGTTACCAAACGACGGTGGAGGAAGAATTGGCAGCCCTGTTCAGGTAACAGCTCAGTGAAGGTTTCATGGAGAAGGTTCGATTGTTTATTTCAGAATGGTTGGTGTTGTTTTTCAGCTTTGACTTTGGACCATCACTGTTCCTGTTGTTCGCGTTCCTTCTTCAATAAAATAGTATTTGCTACCTTTTAATTTTTTATATTAGTTTCCAAATGGAAAGAGAAAAGAAGAGAGCCGTTTTTAAGCGAAGCTGAATAAACTACGTTGAGGAAATTCATAATTGAAAATAAGGACATTGTGGAAAAAAACAGATGCGGTCTCAATTGTCGAAAAAAAAGTGTTGGGAGAAAATCGCGAGTGATTTCAATTTCAGTGGAAAGTACCCAACTGAAAGTAGCATATTATATTCAATAAGTATATTATATTTAAATTGGTGCTCCTTTTCTTTGTGCTCGTTCGTTTTTTTGTAATTTACAAAGTACCAAAGCGCTTTTCACCTGAGTGAAATGGGCCATAGATTAAAGGCGCATCTAGACTGACCCGCAACACTTCCCGAGTCCCGCGGCCACGTCATTCCGTTACAACAGAACTTCTCATCCTCATACTTCTCAAATCAGTAGAAAAACCAATTTCTACTTTTTATCCTATGGGGTGACACAAATGAAGGCTTTAGAACTATATGAAACAAATTTCCATTGGTATTAATTAATACGTGCTTTCAACAGGGAAGGTACCTAATAGGTAGGTACAGTACCTACTATGAAGAGTTGAACATAGTCGATTACTTTTTTTTATTCGAAATTCCCACCCACCATATTTTGAAAATTGTTGAGGACATGTTGCTCTAAAATTCACCAGAGTTCGGAGCGATTTGAAGATGACGTTTTTTGTAAAGTGCGAAAATGTTGTTTGTAGGACTTATGACTATAGAACCTCGGCTTCGAAACGGTTGGCTCGGCAACTTCTAAAATCGATTACTTCTTTTTATTCAAAATTCCCCCACCATATTTTAGTATATTGTTGAGGACATGTTGCTCGAATATTCACCAGAGTTTGGAGTTATTTGAAGATGACCATTTTTTGTAAAGTGCGAAAATGTCCGACATTTCTACTGAAATCAGCTATCATCAAATATCGGGCGGTCATAACTTTTCTTCCACTGAACCGGAATCGACCAAATTTCAGTATATTGTCGACTAGTTATGTAAGAAACATATGCCAGAATTTGGTGCAAGTAACTCAGTCGTAAGTACCCAGCCCTAGATGATGAAGAGATAGATTCTGTTCTCTCTTGTTCACAGAAATACTCTCGGGCAGGAAGAAAATCGGGAGTAGCACGTTTATCACGGTCTCTTTTGTAAAACGAAATTACTTCCGAAATGTTCGATCATCCAATACCTATACAAATAAGAACATAACAAAATTACTGGCATTCACCGTGTTTATCATTATTATCATAACTTTTGAGTACCTACCTCCAAAGGGTTTTCTTGATCCCGCAAGTAACATTTCGGCCTTCACTGATCTCGCGAAGATTCCTACAAATACTCATCAAATTCCTCCAATCTTTCAATATCTTCGAAATCCATGTTTTCGGACGAAATAACCGAAGAATAGATCCGTAGAATATTTTATAATGACAACGCTTGTGATAACAGGTAGAAAAGGTAGGTAGATATCATCAAAATCTTTCCTCAAGGTACCTTTTCACCTACCTTGGGCTGAGGAAGCTCGAAGCCCCTTTCTCGACTCGAAATATCTCGATTCGGCCTTCAAATTTCTCGACTCCACCTCCGAAGTCGTCTATGAATACCGCCATTGGAGGACGCCTTTGGCGGTTCGAGCTCGCCTTGAAATGAGGCGACTATGAATAGCTTAAGGAGCCGTCGGGCCTCCTTAAGGCTTCCTCGAGACCTTCCTCGACTTGGAGGATGAGTCTGGCCTTGACTTTGGCTTAAGGCTTAACTATGAATAGCTCGAGGAGGAAAGGACTCCTCAAAGCGTACTTTGGAGGAGTCCTCCAACTCGAGTCATGACTATGAATACCGCCCGTAGGCTCTCAAGTAAATATCCCGTCTTCCCGCCGGTAGGTTTCCCTGAAACACCGGGGTCGACGGGCTAGCCTGATTTTCCCAGTACTCCGCATGCCGGTATGGGTCTGACCCGCCGATGCGACAGTACTGAATGCTAGGCTAGGGAAAGTCTCTCTTAGGTTGAGTAGGGGTTAAAGCAAAGTTAAAACGCCGCAGCGAGAAGGTCAGCTCCTTCACTCGCCGACACGCCGAACACAACAAGGGGTAAAATCGTTCATTCACTGACTTGAGACCCCCTTATCATAGGTAGCCGGAACGGAACTAAAAGTACTCTTGGAAGTGGAAGAAAGTTGAACTAAAATAATTAGACGAAGTAGTTTCAATTTATTTTATTTATCTTTGAATTTTGCGTACCCATTATGAGGTAGGCAGTTCTTTCAGTTTTAGAAAACATTGTGAATAATTTATAGTTACGTACATGTACAAGTTCTAGCCAAGGTACCTCTTCTTATTCCTGTTATTGTAAGGTTCAATCATTTCCCTTAAGAATGCACTCGTCAACTTCAGTAGGTAATATTCTTTTGCATAATGCTAATTGTTTCATTTTCATTTTCATGAAAGGTGGCGTCATCATCAGCTTGTTTTACATGAGCTCTAGCAGTGCAGGTAAATTGTTCCATTTGGTGTGAGCAGGCCATTCCTATTTAGATTTTGAAAATGTTAAAACTGATTGAGTGGTTGATAAATCCTTGAAAAGTGGGTGGAACTCCTTCGATAAAATGTGTTCTAGATATAGAGGGGATTTCCGTTACTTAACCCAATTGTGAAACCAGCCGAGCCATGTTTCTTCTTTTTTTGGTTCTTTCGTTGTTTCAACCGATGGTTCTTTCGTTGTTTCAACGGATGGTTCTTTCGTTGTTTCAACCGATGGTTCTTTCGTTGTTTCAATCGATGGTTCTTTCGTTGTTTCAACCGACGGTTCTTTAGTTGTTTCAACGAATGTTCCTTTTGTTGTGTCAACCGATGGTTCCCGATCATGTACATGTACATTTATAATTGTTATGTTCGCTACAAATATCGCCGGTGGTCCTTTTGCTGTTTCAACCGATGTTTCGCACGATGGTTTTTCGGTTGTTTCGCCCGATGGTTCTTGCGTTGATACAATCCTTGGTTCCTCCGTTGTTGATGTTTTTCCACTCTGGTCGCTCCGTGTTTCTTCAGAAGCATAACAAGGGAGTTCAGTACTAGCTGAAGAGTCTGTAATGGAGAACATAGTAGTCAAAATTCAAGGGTGGTGAGAAGTGAAGTTGATACGAGAGGAGACAATTACAATAACTAATATAAGAATGTGGGATGTTCCATTGTCATCCACATTACACCTTCTTTGCAGAGGAAAATTATAGCCAGCTCCATAAAGAGGCTGCAGCTTTGGTTTCTGGAACCAAACAATTCCATTTGTACTAGTTTGGACGGAAATGGACACTGGCCAACGATAATATACCGCTTTCGTTCATTTTTGGACCAAAAAGGAAGTGCCAACTTGCGCTGCAAACCGTTTACAACCTAGCCCAATTCTACATGTTTGATGAGAACGAGGACCTACCCCTACTCTATGAAGCCATCGTTGCGGAAACGACAAAAGAAATTCTCCTGAAGAAGGTATCTTCGTACCAGAGATATGGATGGCCACAAAATGTTTCTGAAGAACTACTTCCATACACACGACTTCGCGACAAACTCCATGAAGAGTAACAATCAAAATATTACGTCGAATTTTTGCCAGATTTGGCCTGCCAGAAGCACTCGCGACTGATAATTGCTAATCGTTCGAGCCGGAGGAATTTCAAACATTTCTCAGGAGAAATTTGAGCACAGAACTGGAGCACCTTACCATCCAGCAACCAATGAGGCAGCTGGGAGAGTTAGAACTGTAAAAATTTTGCAAAAACGATACTAGCAGAGTGAGAAAGCCCGGGCTTGAAGAAAGCTTTGAACAGTTTCCTGCTACAGCATCGAATCACTCCTCACGCTACCACAAATGTGTCACCCGCTCTAGCCCTCATGCAAAGAGCGTCAAAGCCCTCATGCATTTGAGGACCGGGTAGGACTTTATACACCCAACCTATCCAAAACCAGAGCCAGAATTGAGGAAAAATTGAAAATAAATAAATAAAGAGAACTACAAGGTGGGAAACAGCCTTCGACCGAGCAGTTTTGTGAGATGAAAGACGTATAGGTAAGAAATTATCGAAATTAATTATCAAACATATTGTTTAGTAATGCATGCATTCCAGGGGACGTCCCATTGGATAAGCATTAGATCAGTTTAACCAGTTGTTAAGCGATAAAACTGTTTCACTCGATGTAATTTATTTATTACTTTAGGCAAGAAATACTGACCCCCCCCCCCCCTCACTCTTATCCACCATAACATTTCTAGCGGCATGGGAGCCTCGAATCTGAAGAGCATTTTAAAATCCATGCTCTACGATACCCAACATGCGAATTCGAGTTCACCCCCCCCCCCCACCACAATGGTGCCAATCTGGCACCAAAGCGGAAATACGTGATAACATTGAACTTTCATCTATTAGTTTTAGTAGGCAGTCCGTCAAGGTTCACATTCGTATTCAAGGTGAAACACAAAAAAAACCAAGAAATATGAGGTTTATGGTGCCCTGGCACCATGGTGGCACCACTTTTATTTCCATGGTGGTACTGAAAGTAATTCATGCAAATCCTAAGGTATAATGAGAATTTTTCCTCAATTTCAAAGCTTGGATACAATTAGTAAGCAGTAAAGGAACCGAAATATTGAAAAATCGGATATTTTGTGAATATTAACCCCCCACTCACCCCCTCCCCTTGCGAATTTTGGTACTCTGGTAAAATCATGTACAACTCGGAAGTTATTTGAGTCAAACAAAAAAAGAAACACGCAAATCGGTTGGAAATTGAGGCCTGGGCAGAGTTTACAAGATTATGCACGCAAACGCACGTTTTTTAAGCATTAACCCCCCCTTTCCCCCTCTTAAAAAGCAAAATCCGAAATTCCGACGCCGTAGTGCACAACTAGATAGTATTTCGCGTCAAAAGAAAAAAGAACCACGAAAATCGTTTGAGAACTAAGGCCTGGGTAGAGTACACAAGATTATGCCCAAAAATGCACGTTTTTCGAGCATTAACCCCCCTTTTCCCCCCCTTAAAAGGCAAAATTCGAAATTCCGGTGACGTAGTGCACAACTAGATAGTTTTCCGCGACGAACAAAAAAAGAACCAGGAAAATCGGTTGAGAACTAAGGCCTGTGCAGAGTACACAAGATTTTGTTACACACACACACACATACACACACACATACACACACACACACACACACACAGACATACACCTATGGTTTTTTTCGCGGATTTGGATTCAGAATGGTCTAAAACGGATTACTGTGTGGTTATTTTTTTTTTCTGTTGAGTGTTGTCCAACTTTACCCCAGATCGATCGCATAAGGACGCCCAAGTCTTACTGTGGGACGTCCTAAAAAGGGGAACAAATCACCAAATTATTAAACAAAGGTTTACTTTTATTCTTTAAAAATAGATCACTCGTTTGCAAAGAACACAGCTTTGCCATGCCACTACCTACAACCAAGTATCACAATCTCGCTTCACAATCAAGATTATTTCGAAGAGATGAGCCCTTCACACTCAATTCGAAAAAATAAAGTTTTGTGGGTGCCTTCATTAGGAAATTTGATTAATGGTTAATAAGGACGCAAAACTGAGTGAGTAAAACTCGAAAAAACGAACAACAATCTCATTTTGATCAGTTGAAATTTGAACGGAGATTAGACCTCTTTCGTGATTCACATTCGTGTTCTGATTTACTTCTAACAAGGCAAGTCTAAGTTCTCATAGGGAGCGAATGGTTGTTCCTACGAAGCTCTGTATGGTCTGTTCAATTCTAAAAATGCAATACTATTTTAAATTAATGAAAAAAACAATACCTTTATATTGAACGTTTTTAAGCTGGGGCGTTTTGAAATTCAACCCTTAGAAAAGATTGACATCAACCAAAAGCTTCGGGGCACAACTAGACCCCGATCGGAGCCCATATACCACATTTCATCAAAATCGGCCCATAGTAACAATGAAAGTGCGAGGACAGACGGAAAACTTAGTATTTGATTTTCGGATTTTACATATCTTGAAACGTAAACCAACAAATTTTGAGGGGGGGGGGGGGGGGGGGGCTTAATTATTTTTAAAATTTACTTCTGAGTCTACCAAGGCAGCGGAAGCTTTGTTTTCACTTTTCAAGGTTGAAAAAAAAAGTTCTCCAAAATCGAAATTTTCACTCGCGTTTTACGTTTTAGACCTTCCTGAACAATTTTGATTCCGTGTCTGTGTCTGTCTGTCTGCCTGTCATGAATTCCTTGTAACGGCCATAACTTCTACATTTTCCATCCGATTTCAATGAAATTATCAGGGATGTTGCGGATTAGGTTGTAGATGGTCCCCAATGAAGATCATCACCCCCGGACTGATAGTAGCCGCTGCGAAATAGCCATAACACTTACATTTTTCATCCGAATTTGATGAAATTTTCTAGGATTGTTCAGATTAGCGTGTAGATGGTCCCCTATGAGGGTAGTGAAAGGTACTTAGAGATTGGTGTTTTGAGATGAACTGCTATGCATTGGATCATCTATACAATACGGTTATGGATACGAGGAAGCTATGTGCCATACCCACTTGGCAGACGTTTATTTTTTTAGTCGATTCCAAAGGTTCATTATTGAAAATAATAAACCAAAATGGGTAAAAGGTAAAATCCCAAAATGCCTAGAGCCTAGAAGACTAAGCGTGTACGTCCCAGATCTTGACATTACGAGGATACGTCACATCGATCAGCTTAGAAGCTTTGTAGAACATGACTACGGGCCTGAGTATGAACCAAAAGAAACCGAAACGTCACAACCAAGCTATTTGCAAAATGAGGGCGAAGACGTCTCCTGGCATGGAAGCCTATTCCAGAACCCAACCCAAAGTGTACCAGTACAGCAAAAAAACTGATGAAGTTGTTTCTCAGAGAAGCAAGAAAATCAAAATATTATGTACGATACATGTGACTATCATTCGTACACAATTACAAAATGTAACGCTTGTACCCAGACTAATCTAGGTAGTGAAAATCACATCTACTAGGTGTGTTGGCGAAATGGAAAGTAGATATTTCCTTGAAATTTTGAAGGGAGGTTAACTTTTTTTCTTGGTCGATTTCAAAGGTTCATAATTGTGAAAAATGATAAACCAAAAGCAGAACAACAATATCGTAAGACTCACTCCGTATCGCTTCTTTGATAGACTCATCCATATATCTAACAGAGACATGTACATTCGGTAATTCGCAGTGGGCTTCGATGGTTCCCAATCCGACGAGCACTGGTTTCTTTTCGCTATCCACGGCAGTGACCAAATCACCATAATATCCCTGAAATTTCACATTTTGAATTAATCACGATACAATAGAAGTTGAAAATCAATTGAACATCTGTGGAAGTCATAGAGTGACTAATCCAGATAGTTAACATTTTATACAGTGTTTGTTAGACATTGCAGAAATCGTTCTTTAGGCGTTGGAATTCCTTTGAATTAAATTTATTCCATGAAAACAACAGGAAGGTACCTGAACATGGCGGAAACTAATCCCTCATAGATCAAACACCTGTGCCAAGGGTGGGGGAGTAGATGGTACCGTCAACTGGGGTGATAGTGATCAATTTCTACAGTTTTTCCTTGAAAAGTACCAGTGTAATAATTCAAAAAAATCTGAAAAAAATAATTTATACTCTCCCACATCTTACGAACAGTATCCTATATCGAACTTTAAAATTTCGTTGAATTAAGCTCGGTAAAAAAAAAAAAAAAAAAATGATCAGTATCACCCCCCACATAGGGGGTGATAGTGATCACTAATTTAAAATCGAACTTAAACGTATTAAAAACAATTAAAAATCGAACTTAAACTATTAAAAATTGTTTTTTAGTACCCTGAGGTAAAAAAAACCACTAGCAACTCATTTCAGAACAATTTTTGTTGAAAAACTAATGAAAACCAACTCTTTACTTATAAAAATCAGAATCAAGCCGAAATTCAAGACTCGTAATATCCTCTTCAGTATTTTTTATTATAATAAGACAATTTGTGGCACATGTTTGGTAACTGACAAGAAACAACTTATTTTAAAGCACTTGTTGCCAAAAATAATGATGGACCAATCACGTTTTGATAGTTTCGGGGCATTTCGGCCGTGATCACTATCACCCCCTGGAAATGAGTTGTTTTTGTTTTTAACAGATAACCAACTGTAGTAACACGGAAAGAACAAACTAATTGCAGATATTTCATGCTTACCTCTAGTAGAAACAAAATCTTTTCGCTAGAACTTCACCACACAACACCCGACACCGGCACAACAGAAGTTACAATCACAATGTCAGCTGGGCCCGATTTTGAGATTTGTTTATTTCCTTATCAGCTACCATGGTAACCTAGACTATCGGGCGGGAACGATATCTCCCCAGAGAAGACATTGTTACGAACACATAACACGACCTAACTTTCCAATTTAGGACTGTGTGGAGCGCTGCAATCGCATGCAAATAAAAAAAGGCTTGTTGATCAGTATCACCCCAGCATATCAGTATCACCCCAGTTGACGGTATATAATTTGGTACCAACTTAACTGTTAACATCACATATCTGAACGTATTTTGAGTTATAAAAGTAACTATTTCATACCTACGGCTATAATAAATCAGCTCTGTAGCACACAATAAGAAATAACAAACTTTTTTATATTAAAAAAAAAAAGAACCGGCCTCATAACTGATGATGGCAAACCACTTAAAATGAGAAAATAATAATTGCAACGTATTCGGACAGGTTTTTAGGTAGATATTCATTGAATTCGCCGCCATGCCCATCTGTAATTATGTATCTTCGACTTACATAATATTCTTTTCTCCGAAAATGTACATACCCATACTACATACCCACATCATGATCTCGACAGTCTTACATGCGACATCAGTGCAATACAGACATACACATCTTTGATACAGTGTCAAGTTGAAGATAGATCTCATCCAATAATTATTATGTTGGAATACCAATCCATACTTATTGTCACTCCCATTTCCTCCTTCATGAGACAGCAGGGACCTACTACCCAATACTCGTAGTTTCCAAACAGACAAATCTCAATAATACTTACTCTCATTCCTGTTTTGTATTGCACTATCGACGCATGTTGTAATACCAACTAGATCATGTGAGTATAATATACCTAATCGAGTAAGTTTGGGTCTACACATAGGCATGGCGGCGACTTCAATAAGTATCTACCTGTCTCATTCAATTATTATTTTCTTTTGCTTCCGAGTCTACCAAGGTAACGGAAGCTTTGTTTTCACTTTTCAAGGACGAAAAAAAAAGTTCTCCAAAATCAAAATTTTCACTCACGTTTTGCGTTTTAGACCTTTCTGATCAATTTTGGTTCCGTGTCTGTGTGTCTGTCTGTCTGTCTGTCTGTCATGAATTCCTTGTAACGCGCATAACTGTACGAAGTTATTGTCCGATTTCTATTAAATTTTTAGGGATTGTGCGGGTTGGTGTGTAGACGGTCCCCTATGAAAATCATCATCCCCGGAGTGATAGAAGCGACTGCGCATGCGCAAACGTGAATTCCTTGTAACGGCCATAACTTCTACATTTTCCATCCGATTTCAATGAAATTTTCAGGGATGTTACAGATTAGTATTTAGATGGTCCCCTATGAAAATCATCACGTATTTGATTTTCGGATTTTACATATCTTGAAACGTAAACCAACAAATTTTGAGGGGGGGGGGCTTAATTATTTTTAAAATTTACTTCTGAGTCTACCAAGGCAGCGGAAGCTTTGTTTTCACTTTTCAAGGTTGAAAAAAAAAAGTTCTCCAAAATCGAAATTTTCACTCGCGTTTTACGTTTTAGACCTTCCTGAACAATTTTGATTCCGTGTCTGTGTCTGTCTGTCTGCCTGTCATGAATTCCTTGTAACGGCCATAACTTCTACATTTTCCATCCGATTTCAATGAAATTTTCAGGGATGTTACAGATTAGTATTTAGATGGTCCCCTATGAAAATCATCACCTTCCGACTGATAGTAGCCACTGCGCATGCGCAAAACGTGAATTTCCTTGTGACGGCCATAACTTCCACATTTCCTACCTGATTTCGATGAAATTTTCAGGGATTACGCGGATTAGGTTGTAGATGGTCCCCTATGGAAATCATCACCCCCAGACTGATAGTAGCCGCTGCGCATGCGCAAACGTGGATTCCTTGTAACAGCCATAACTTCTACATTTTCCGTCCGATTTCAATGAAATTTTCAGGGATGTTACAGATTATTATTTAGATGGTCCTCTATGAAAATCACCACCTTCGGAATGACAGTAGCCACTGCGCATGCGCATACGTAAAATCCTTGTAACAGCCATAACATTTACATTTTTCACCCGAATTTGATGAAATTTTCTAGGATTGTCCAGATCAGCGTTTAGATGGTCCCCTATGAGGGTAGTGAAAGGTACTTAGAGATTGGTGTTTTGAGATTAACTACTATGCATCGGATCATCTATATAATCGGGTTACGGATACGAGGAAGCTATGTGCCACACCCACTTGTTTTTAGTGGTTTGCCATCATCAGTTATACCGATCAGTATAACCTGTTATACCTGATCAGTTGTTTCGATCAGTTTTTTGTTAGAAAGGTTTTTGTTTTATTGTTTTTTTTTTTTACTTTTTAGTTGTCTTCAATCTATTTTAAAACGTCTGCCAAGTGGGTGTGGCACATAGCTTCCTCGTATCCATAACCCGATTATATAGATGATCAGATGCATAGTAGTTAATCTCAAAACACCAATCTCTAAGTACCTTTCACTACCCTCATAGGGGACCATCTACACGCTAATCTGGACAATCCTAGAAAATGTCATCAAATTCGGATGAAAAATTAAGTGAGTAGATGTGTGATTGGATCAAAAAAATTCTTAGCCTCGACTGGGATTCGAACCCGCGACCCCTGGAACCCAAATCACTACTCTTTCCTCTGAGCTATTAAACTTGTCACAAATTAGATTTGAGATTCTCACAGGAGACCATCCCTCTATGAATAAATCCCTCTATGAAAAACAATTCTCTATGATTTTCATAGGGGACCATCTAAACACTACTCTGTAACATCCCTGAAAATTTCATTGAAATCGGATGGAAAATGTAGAAGTTATGGCCGTTACAAGGAAATTCACGTTTGCGCATGCGCAGTGGCTACTATCAGTCCGAAGGTGGTGATTTTCATAGGGGACCATCTAAATACTAATCTGTAACATCCCTGAAAATTTCATTGAAATCGGATGGAAAATGTAGAAGTTATGGCCGTTACAAGGAAATTCACGTTTGCGCATGCGCAGTGGCTACTATCAGTCCGAAGGTGGTGATTTTCATAGGGGACCATCTAAATACTAATCTGTAACATCCCTGAAAATTTCATTGAAATCGTATTGAGATTGTGGAAGTTATGGCCGTTACAAGGAATTCACGTTTGCGCATGCGCAGTCGCTTCTATCAGTCCGGGGATGATGATCTTCATTGGGGACCATCTACAACCTAATCCACATAATCCCTGATAATTTCATCGGAATCGAGTTGAAAATGTGAAAGTTATGGCCGTTACAAGGAAATTCACGTTTGCGCATGCGCAGTAGCTACTATCAATCCGAAGGTAGTGATTTTCATAGGGGACCATTTAAATACTAATCTGTAACATCCCTGAAAATGTCATTGAAATTGGATGGAAAATGTAGAAGTTATGGCCGTTACAAGGAATTCACGTTTGCGCATGCGCAGTCGCTTGTATCAGTCCGAGGATGATGATTTTCATAGGGGACCGTCTACACACCAACCCGCACAATCCCTGAAAATTTCATCGGAATTGGACAATAACTTCGTATAGTTATGCGCGTTACAAGGAATTGATGACAGACGGACAGACACACAGACACACAGACAGACAGACACGGAACCAAAATTGTTCAGAAAGGTCTAAAACGCAAAACGCGAGTGAAAATTTTGATTTTGGAGAACTTTTTTTTTTCGTCCTTGAAAAGTGAAAACAAAGCTTCCGCTACCTTGGTAGACTCGGAAGCAAAATTAGTTCCCATTCATTTTGCTTCCGAGTCTACCAAGGTAACGGAAGCTTTGTTTTCACTTTTCAAGGACGAAAAAATAAAGTTCTCCAAAATCAAAATTTCCACTCGCGTTTTGCGTTTTAGACCTTTCTGATCAATTTTGGTTCCGTGTCTATCTGTCTGTGTGTCTGTCTGTCTGTATGTATGTCATGAATTCCTTGTAACGCGCATAACTATACGAAGTTGTTGTCCGATTACCATGAAATTTTCAGGGATTGTGCGGGTTGGTGTGTAGACGGTCCCCTATGAAAATCATCACCCTCGGACTGATAGAAGCGACTGCGCATGCGCAAACGTGAATTCCTTGTAATGGCCATAACTTCTACATTTACCATCCGATTTTGATGAAATTTTCAGAGATGTTACAGATTATTATTTAGATGGTCCCCTATGAAAATCATCACCTTCGAACTGATAGTACGGCCTGATGGAACGGCCATAACTTCCACATTTTCTACCCGATTTCAATGACATTTGTAGGGATTTAGCGGATTAGGTTGTAGATGGTTCCCAATGAAAATCAAGGCCTTAAAATTTACAGAAGCCTCTGCGCATGCGCATACGTACAATCCTTGTAACAGCCATAACATTTACATTTTTCATCCGAATTTGATGAAATTTTCTAGGATTGTCCAGATTAGCGTGTAGATGGTCCCCTATGAGGGTAGTGGAAGGTCCTTAGTGATTGGTGTTTTGAGATTGACTACTATGCATCGGATCATCTATATAATCGGGTTATGGATACGAGGAAGCTATGTGCCACACCCACTTGGCAGACGTTTTTTGATTTGTTACAATACTGTATGTCCGTTTCTGTGAGATGGACCAGTTAATGTAAATCGGATCAGTTTCCATAATAATGATTAGTTTAACATTCTGTGGGTTGGTTACGTGACTTGGCTCAGGTCTGGTACTTAGGATCCGTTTCTGTACTGATCCATGAAACTTACAATCACATCTGTATTTTGAATCATGCTGAAGAATGATTCAAGGTACGTGAGCATGCAACGTCCAATCTGCCACACACATTTGGGCCCACTCACGTAACTGTTCGATATCCCTTTTATTTAGTACCAGGTAGTTCTGACAACCTCCAATCAGATACCCTACCCAATCATGTTATGGATGACGAGGAAGCTATGGAATTGAAAATGCATCCCCACAGGCCATCAAGACAATAGAAAGTATTGTTGTCAAAAACGCATCGCAATGGCTCACAGCCCTCCCCATAGCCAGCGACAGCTTGGATCTCTCCAGCTCTCAGTTCAGGGATGCATCGGTTCTACGTTATAGAAAAGAGATGAATGGGCTCCCAACGTCATGTGATGGATGTCCTTCAAACTCAAATAACCTTAGATTAATAAGATAAGATACTTCAATTGAGATTACTACTAGATTACTTTTTAGAGTCCCCCCAGAATGTAAACCATGTATTGAACTGCAACTGCGGTGGACTAGTGAAGCAAGGTCAAGACTTCGTAAGGTAAGAAATTGCAAAATTAGCAGCCCCAACAAGGAACAGTGTAGTGACAGAGCAAGTTACGCGGGAGGGCAGTGATCACGCACCCAGCTGACAGCCGATATAAAAGTCCAAAGGGTCTGGGATGTGCCAAAGTTAAAATGGCGTGCAAGCATTTTAGAGGCTGCCTCAGTTGCGCAGTTGCTACTTTCATCTAAGGAACTACTTCAAATCACCTACTTCCTTTTCGAATGAAAAGAAATTGTTAATTTTTTATTTCTTCATCATTTTGACTTGCAAAAGTTACTTGTGAAATCCAACAAGACGACAGATTTTTCCAAGTTGCCCTTGCAATTGTTGTTGGCCCTACTGACAATAGTTCAATTGACAACTGCCACTCAGAGAAACGTCTGAAACCTAGTATATTATTGATAATCAGCTCGAATTTAGTCATAAATATCGAGAACTATATATGATGGAGATGGGATAACTCTTATTCCATTCTCCGGTATTTCCTTTCTTCCAGTTGGTTGTCAGGATCATATCACTCGCGTGTAAAGAAACGACTGTATACTACAATAACTTGGTTAAAAACGGATTATAAATCGATTACATAGCTCTAGACCGCCGAAACTCCCCTTGCGGTCAGTTCACTGGGTCTTCCTGAACCCGACTGACGATTGAAGAAGTATCTAGGGAGAACCCAGGGTCCTCACCACTCTTCTTCCAGGGTGCTTGGCATGGAGATCCCTACTCGGGATAGGTCTTGACTATCTGGGGGCGGCTACAGATAAATAACTATATGTTATCAAATTAATTACTTTGATGTGGCTGGTAACGCCCCAAGAAGAAAAATATGTTTTAACAAGGTGACTTGTTGTGATGAGAACTATCTGTTCCCATCATCTATAACTACGTCCTGGAGCTCCACCACTGGGATGAAAGCTAGGAGCGTATGATTGGTGGAGCTTCAGGACGTAGTTATAGATGAAGGCAGCAGATCGCGTTCATGATTGCGTTCTCTCAACATCATCACAACAAGTCACACATATTTTTCTCCTTGGGGCGTTACCAGCCGCATCAAAGTAATTAATTTGGTAACATATAGTTATTCTCTCGAAATTTAAGACTAAATTCGAGCTGATTATAATCAGCTCGAATTTAGTCTTAAATTTCGAGAACTGCGCAGTTGTCGATTGAACATTTGAACTGCTGGTAGTAGGGGCAACAACAATTGCAAGGGCAACTTGGAAAAATCATTCGTCTCGAGTGGATTTAATAAGTAATTCTTGCAAGTCAAAATGTTGAAGAAATGAAAAATTAACAATCCCTGGTCATTCGAAAGGAAGTGGGTGATTTGAAAAGAAGCGGTGTGGCCTCCCCCCACCATTTCAGTTTCTGTAGTAGGTAGTTCCTCAGATGAAAGAAGATAGCGCGACTGAGACAGCGTCAAAAATGCTTGCACGCCATTTTAACTTTGGCTTTCTCCTCTGTTAAGTTGTCTCCGCTACTCTGTGAGCTTCACCAATCAAAACGCTTCTATGGCTTCATTCTTAGCTTTCATCCCAGTGGACATAGCTGAGTCAGTCACAATATCGAAGCACATACATTATGTCACTGGAGCAGAGGATGTTAGTGGCACTTTCTAACCTCTGGTGTGCTAGTGTGAAGCAGTACACACAAACTGACAAGTGGAGCAAGCCCCAATTGTACATAGCCGGATGGGTATGAGATAAGATCCAGCTCGTAGTCATCTGAGCTGTATCGCTTCGACTACAAGGGAAGCAAAAGGAGCTAAGGTGCCACGATCCCTCAAGACGTCTGGGTTTTGAAGACCACATTATTTACTCAGAGACACGGCCTGGAGAGAGAATGATGGACATTTTTATGTTGATTGTGGTTCAAGACGGTCAACAACCAAATATTTAATATATACGAGTAGATTCAAGCTTGCTGCAGTCGGCATGAACTAGGAATCATTGAACTTTTATTACCATGAACCTTTATAAAGCACGGAGATTGAGTACCTGGCCATGAGAAGCCATTCGCCAGACAAGGATGGCAGTGAGTCTGAGGTATTGCAGAATAAACTGACATAACCAATTACAACCTTTTGAACTCGTACCAATTCATGAAAATACGAATTGTAGAATGGATTTTAACAAACCAGTTTCACATAACGAGTTAATGAGCACCGTTTCAACCAACGTTGGGGAATTTTATCCATTCGGCGGGCACGCATCCTCACTGCGTGCGGCAAAACCAAATTTCTTTGATGTTCGAAAAGAAGAAGTGAAAGGGATGTCTCCAGGACAAGATTTAATCTTGGTTCACAATATTTCCGCTAGATTGGCATGTAGAGGACTCGCAAAAAAATTCCTTTCATTGGTGTATTGATACTAAAAGTGAACATCCACGGTCCTCCGCTCTGAGTGAATTGTAAAGATGAAACCATATTTTTATATCTTCATTATACTCTAGTAAACTATTCCTACACCAATACACAACTTACGTCTTTTCTTCCGCAGTAGTATTTATCAATGGTGTACAGCGAGACAGTTTCGATGAAACCCCTATTTTCCTTTGCGATATGAGCTTTGACGTTTACTAGGGTAGTTTTCGCATGCCAACCTTTAGAAACAAGTAGTAAGTTTACTGATTGACTGCACTTTTACAACATTCATGGACGAAAAACATGAAGAAAGGAGAACATAAATATGGTGCAAAAGTGGTTTCACATTACTTTCCTCACCATCGGAAACCCAAAAATGACATATTTCGCCGGTTGATTTAGCCCATTTGAATACGGAAAGTTCCCACCCTGCAATTACGTACGAGGTTCACCTATTAGTAAGGTCTCCACCTAAATCATATTAGTTAGGAGTTTGTAAGAACATTAGTCCGCTTGCCGTTTACCTGTGGCTCCCCTCTTTCAAACAAGCACTTCCAGGTATTTCTAGTTGGTTTAGTCCCCGAACAACAGCCGTTTAAAATGGATAGTCCTATTCCCATTCAAACCAATTGAAATTGAAACCGATTGAAATTTAGAGGCAGCTTATACAAGCTTAGGAGAGGGATGTATGGAGTTGAAAATGAGTGTAAATAGGTTTGTGAGTTTAAGAAAGACCGCACTAACATCTTCACGAAGATGAAGAGGACGACCGCTGTCACAGCCGAAATGGTTACAATAGTTGACGCATTAATCGTCGCATCACTCTTTGTGAACTTTGCTTATTGCTTCATGAAATTTCCGCAGGTTCCATTCACACCATTATCAGTGAATTATTGATGTTCAACAAAGTTTGAAAAAGTGCGTGGTGGGAAAAGGTTTCTCGCTAATTTTTCAATCGTTTTGCTGAGGTAGGGGAAGAGTTTTTGGACTCCATAGTTACAGATAATGAAACCTGGAAGTCTCATTTCATTCAAGAGATCAAACGTTAGTCATCCGAAAGGCGAAATACCACCTCGTCAAAACTAAGGATATTCAAACAAGTTCAGTCTGCTCGAAAAACCATGGTAAGTGTGTACAAAAATAATGATGCACATTTTGACAAGCCCAAAAACTGAGTAGTGCAATTCAGAATCGGAGGAGAAGGAGGGCAACGAAAGAAGTGCCACTTCTACATGACAACGCCCATCCTCTTGTGGCACACAAAACATCTTAGATACCGGTTCGGATGGGACGTTGAGACCGCTACTACGTTAACCTTACAGTGGGGGATGTAGAGACCTTACTTATTGAGTCACCCTTGTACAGGGTCCGGCGGGAGGTATGGATGATTTGAAATAATAGCTACACACTCATTTTCAAATGAAACTAAAATTTTATTATTTCAGTGTGTACCTTGGATGATGCCATTATGAAAATTAAAGAGGAAAAAAATAAAGCATTGATGGAATTTCTTAGGCAGACGTTTCCTGGGCGCCTCATTTCGTTGCGTGGAGATGTGGAGTGGCCTCCTCGGTCACCAGACCTGACACCTTGTGACTATTTTTTATGGGGCTACCTCAAATCACGTGTATACATACACAAACCACGTACACTTGAAGCCCTGAATGAAGCAATAACTTAAGAAATTCGAGCAATACCACGTCCAATGCTACAGAAGAGTATGGACAACTTCTCACAACGTCTACAGGAGTGTGTGGACAAAAACGGACACCACTTATCAGATGTTATTTTTTGTACATAATCAATGTTTTATTTTTTTCCTCTTTAATTTTCATAATGGCATCATCCAAGGTACACACTGAAATAATAAAATTTTAGTTTCATTTGAAAATGAGTGTGTAGCTATTATTTCAAATCATCCATACCTCCCTGCCGGACCCTGTACTTACCACCACGTGTTCCCTCAATTACGGAAAATAAAGATCGCATGCAATGCTAGATTTTTTGATTTTTCCCCCTAGGTAAATTTTAAAGGAAGCACAAATGGCTCCAAATGGATCCCAAGTTCCCACCAGTCGTGTTACAAAAAATTGAACATTCCTAAGGAAGCTCAGAACTAAGTAAAAGTTGAAAAAACTTAGTGCAAAGAACTACTAATATTGATATGAGTATATTGTACCATGTGGAGAATGTTGAAAATAATAAACAATGGGGGGTGCGCCTGATTTTTGGTTTTATTATTTTCAATAATGTTGGTTTATTATTTTCAGTACCTTTGGGATCGAGCAAGAAAAAAAAAGTTTAACCCCCCTCAAAATTTGTTGGTTTAGGTTTCAATGTAAGCAGAATCAAACCTTAACCTTTGTGTCATAATTTGCAGCGTTTTTTAAAATTTTTAATCGATAGTAGACCTCATCCTGAGAATTTTGACACTAGCCGTTCTAATTGGATGAGTAGATGTTTTTCTAAGATTTTCCAAAGTTTCGAATGTTTATGACGTCACGCGCCCCTCCCGCCTAGGCGGGGCCCCCCAGCCCACTGTGACGTCATAAACATTCGAACGAAACTTTGGAAAATCATAGAAAAGGTCTTCTCACGCTAGAAGGTCGCGGTTGGTGTCAAAATTCTCTAAAATCCTTCTTTTGCATCTATTTTCAAACAACCGAAAGTAGCAATCGTTTGCGCGCGGGTTTATGAAAGATTTGAAACCTACCAACAGAATGTTTTCTACCGAAGAGCCGAGTATTATTATTGGTATTTTTCTACTTGTTACATCGAATTACCAACCCCAAGTGTTGAAAAAAATCTTACCATGGATGAAAACATTCTTGTTAATATAAGAAGACGTCGGATGAGGTAGGCAGATGGGGTCGAGTTTATACGTCTCAGTAACGCTCTCGGGCAGAGTGATTACAAAAAAGTTAATCAGACGGGGACCTTCGTATCTCCATAAGGTTTTTGGGGATATATAACGTTGATAGACTAGTTTGTTGACATCACCATCACCTGTAAAGTAAAATAGGTAAATTGAAAATAGCACTAAAGCCAAACGAAATTAATAATAGATATGAACTAAAAACTACCTCCATTAGAGACATCAAAGGACCATCAGTGAATTGGACTGATTTAAATGTATGGTTAAATTGCGTTTTTGAATAAGAACACCGCAAGTTTTAGGTACTTCGAAAAATGTAATTCATGAAAAGAAAGCTGATTTTGATTAAATTTAATAATGTACCTACACCTACTGGCCAGAAGTATCCTAAAACGTCTGCCAATTGGGTGTGGCACATAGCTTCCTCGTATCCATAACCTGATTGTGTAGATGATCCGATGCATAGTAGTTGATCTCGAAACATCAATCTACCCTATATATTATATATCTATGTAGTACTACCCTCATAGGGAACTCTACACGTCAACCCGCACAATCTCTGAATATTGTTGGAAAATGTAAAAGTTATGGCTGTAACAAGGAAATATACTTTGGCGCATGCGCAGAGGCTACTATCAGTCCGGGGGTAATGATTTTCATAGGGGACCATCTACACGCTAACCCGCACAATCTCTGAAATTTCATCGAAATCGGACAAGAATTGAAGAAGTTATGGCTGTGGCAAGGATTTCATGACACACAGACACGTAACCAAAAATGTTCAGGAAGGTCTTAAACGTAAAACGCGAGTGGAAATTTTGATTTTGGAGAATTTTTTTCTCAACCTTTGTAAAGTGAAAAAAAAAAGCTTCCGCTACCTTAGTGGACTCGGAAGTAAATTTATTCTATTTCGAATCCTCTTGATGAACACCTGGGTGGCGTTCTTCTTCAAGTACGTTTAGGTTGGGACGACCGTTAGAATGATCGTTCAACGATCATCGTGGCCTACTATATATATATTCGGCGAAGCCGCGCCGAAGGAAGGAGGTATACAGTTCGGTGTGTCATGGGACGACGATTTTTTTTTTTTTTTTTCTGTATGTTTGTACCACTAGCATTTTCTTATTCGGGCACCAATCTGCCTGATTCTTCTTGAAAAGTGTTCTACAAGTATCCATAGTGGTCCCGTTTCAATCAGATTTCATTTTGCTTTGTTAAAAGTATCGAAATTTTGTGAAAATAGTTCAAAAAACGTGGTTTTCGGGAAGATTGTTCCGCATCCTCTCCCCCCGCCCGACTCATCGAAGCCACCCACCCGCTCGTCCCACCCCCCCCCCCCCCCCCACCACCACCACCACCCACCCGCCCGGCCCCTCCGGCATATTCTCAGACGCCTGCCGCCCCTCAACAAATTCAAGGGGGACCACCCTCTCATTCATTGGGGACCATCCTCCCTATTTAGAGCGAAACGCTTATTTCTTCAAGATAAAGTGGATTGTGAAGCAAAATTTTAATTAAAAAAAAAATGATATTGAACTCAATAATTATTTTGAAATTAACTTTAACATTTCACTGAAAGACGAGTTTCCCGACAGATTGTACATTTTTTGTACATGTTTGTGTACATTCAAATTTAAGGTCCGATTCTAAGCTTCACAAAAAATGAGATGCTTTATGAGGGGGTTTCCGATAACCATCAAATTCCAGTAGACTACCAAGTGGGTCTAGCACATAGCCTTCTCATCATCCAAAACATGTTGCAGCTGGCTAAAATATGAAGTTCTAGTCCGATTCCGATGAAATTTTCAGAGATTGTACGAGTTGGCGTGTAGATGGTCCTCTATGAAAATCATTGCCCCCGGACTGATAGCCGCTGCGCATGTGCAAACGATAATTTCCTTTTAGCAGCCATCATTTCCACATTTTCCATCCGACTTCAAGAAAACTCTCAGAGATCATGCAAATTGGCATATAGATGGTCCCCGATGAAAAGCATTGCCAAGGAACTGATAATAGCCACTGCGCATGCGCAAACGTGAATTCCCTGTAGGAGCTATACTTTCTACATTTTCCATCCGATTTTGATGGTATTTTTGGGATTGCGCGAATTTGAGTGTAGATACTCCTCTACGGATATCATCGCCCCCGTGTCACTTACGTTGAGTGAAACAGTTTGGTGCAGGAGGAAGCGAAATAACAATGCGTGTTTTTTCGCTCACCAACAGGTTCTAATTGACTTAATGCTTATCCAATGGGACGTCCCCTGGAATGCATGCATTACTAAACAATATGTTTAATAATTTTCTGGACTCACTAATAACTACTTGAAACAATAATACTGTAGGTATAGGTACTAAAATAAAATGTAAAAATTAAACAATAAAGTAAAAAACCTCAATAAAGTATAAAAAACCTCAAAAAGTAATAATTAATTCCACAATAAAAAAACCATTACCTAGTAATTAAAAAATACAAGTAAAAGATTTAAATAAGAAAAATAGCGAAAAATGTAGAAAAAAGGTTAACAGTCGGTAACTCAAAGAATACCGACTTTAAACAAAAGTACTTGGTAGTAGGTAAATTATGTAAGATTAAAAAAAAAAAAATTAAATAATAAAAGTCGAAAAAATTAATAAGTTAAAAATTAAAACGAATGATTTAAAAATTTAAACAAAAGTACTTGGTAGTAGGTAAGTTATGTAAAATTAAAATAATTAAAGTCGAAAAAATTAATAAGTTAAAAATTAAAACAAATGACTTATAAAATTAAATTTTAAAAATAAATTTAAAAAATCACTAAAAAGTAAAAAATAAAAAAATTATGAAAATACAAAAATAGTAAAATAAAAAACTTGTTAACAAAAAAACGGACCGACCTGAAAACTGATGATGGCATCCCACTAAAAAGGAAAAAATAATAACGACAACTTATTCAGATAGGTTGGTAGGTAGGTACGCATTGAAGTCGCCGCCGTGCCCATCTGCAGAGACAAACAAACACAAGTAGATTCCACTTCCATCTGGTTAGTATTACAACATGGGTCGATAGTGCAATACAAAACATGAATGAGAGTGGGTACCTATCATTGTGGTAATGCATGTGTTCCAAAACTAATGGATAGTACGTCACTGCTGTCGTATGAAGGAGGATGAGAGAGTGACAATAAGTGTCAATCTCAGTAAGAATATTTCTTTTGATAACAGCTGAAGACGTCTGCGTCACCAAAAATGGCAGTTGGATAAAAATTCAACATGAGAAGGTTGTTTACTTACTTACCTACCCCTACTCCTGTTTTGTATTGCACTATCGACGCATGTTGTAACACTAACTGGTTCATTGACCGACTTCAAAGCGCCGAAGGCGCGCGAAAAAGGAGGTACTCAATTCAGTGTGTCGTGGGACGACGATTTTTTTTTTTTTTTTTTTTTTTTTTTTGTATGTCTGAACACCTTGCATTTATTTATTCTGGTACCAATCTGTCTGGTTCTTTTTGAAATTTGTTCTACCAGTATCCGTGGTGGTCCCGTTTCAAACAGATTTAATTTTGCTTTGTTAAAAGTATCGAAAATTTGTGAAAGAAGTTGAAAAACGTGGTTCCCGTTTTCGGGAATATTGGTCCGCAATCACTCTTCTTGGCTTGTGATTTCCGACTGAGCCGATGACGGACTATTTGTGTAAAACCAAATTGAAGGTCTGATTGTAAGCTTTAAAATGATATGCTATATGAGGGGGGTTCCGATAACTAAAAGGTGCTGCGGGGTTGAGAAAGAGGGAAATTATGGTGGGTTATTCGCTCAGAACCTGCATGAGCCATATCAAACGTGTTTATCAATGCTCAAGTACGTGAGTTTTCCTACCAAATATGAAGTAACACAGTACTGTTAGTTAGGTATTCTACCAAGTGGGTGTAGCACATAGCTCCCTCATCACTAATGACATGATTTGGTAGGTAATAGTAAAGGAGATCATCAGAACTGCATAGTGCCCAACCAAATATATAGTTCAGTTAGATACAGAGAGATATAGTCCAGTTAGGTGACGAGTGTGTATTCTACCGAGTGGGTGTAGCAAATAGCTTCCTCGTCATCCATAATACAATTGGGTAGGTGATGGAGATTGTCGGAACTGAATAGTGCCGTACCAAATATGAGGTACTGTTTGCAGATTGAAAGAATGCGGATGGTTTGGTGAGGTGTCCATGAGTATTACAGTCCCAAAAACATCGTCCTTCTTCTACCTGCCACTCAAGCCAGGAAAAATGAGACCGAGGGTTGTTGACTACCGACCAATGATGAAGTGAAAGGGTTGGTTTATTACAGGCCTTTGGTGTTTGACCTAAAAGCAGTGGTTCCCAATTCTATACAGTGTATCTACTATTGAGATGGGCCAAATTTCAAAAATCGACTGTACAACTAATTTGAGTATGAAAATGTCTCTTAGCAATTTTGTTAACCATTCCAAGTTTTTTTCAATCTCAATTCGTGTTTTTGACCCTGTCACTAACATTACCAAACTACCTTAATTTACTGTAAAAATAAGGGCATTGTGGGAACGGGCGTCAAATTCAATCAATTATCCACGTTAAGAAAGGGGTGAGATATGGAGGACTCACTAGGCTACCTAAGATTTTGGAACAGGTAGTCGTCTATGTTAGCAGGTATGCCCTTCGGAAAATTGGCCAGCCGCATTCTTTCAATCTGCTAACAGTATATAGTACAACAAGGTCATGAGTGGGGTTATTCCACCAAGTGGGTGTAGCACATAGCTTCCTCGTCATCCATAATATAGATGGGTAGGTAATGGTATAGGAGATTGTTGGAACTGAATAGTGCCGTACCAAATATGAGGTATATAGTACAACAAGGTCATGAGTGGGGGTATTCCACCAAGTGGGTGTGGCACATAGCTTCCTTGTCATCCATAATATAGATGGGTAGGTAATGGTATAGGAGATTGTTGGAACTGAATAGTGCCGTACCAAATATGAGGTATATAGTACAACAAGGTCATGAGTGGGGGTATTCCACCAAGTGGGTGTAGCACATAGCTTCCTCGTCATCCATAATATAGATGGGTAGGTAATGGTTTAGGAGATTGTTGGAACTGAATAGTGCCGTACCAAATATGAGGTATATAGTACAACAAGGTCATGAGAGGGGGTATTCCACCAAGTGGGTGTAGCACATAGCTTCCTCGTCATCCATAATATAGATGGGTAGGTAATGGTATAGGAGATTGTTGGAACTGAATAGTGCCGTACCAAATATGAGGTATATAGTACTACTAGGTCATGAGTGGGGGTATTCTACCAAGTGGGTGTAGCACATAGCTTCCTCGTCATCCATAATATAGTTGGGTAGGTAATGGTATAGAAGATTGTCAGAGCTGCATAGTGCCATACCAAATACCAGGTACATAGTACAACTAGGTAGTGAGAGGGTATTCTACCAAGTGGGTGTAGCACATAGCTTCCTCGTCATCCATAATATAGTTGGGTAGGTAATGGTATAGAAGATTGTCAGAACTGCATGGTGCTGTACCAAATATAAGGTATGTAGTACAACTAGTTGGTGAGTGGGTATTCTACCAAGTGGGTGTAGCACATAGCTTCCTCGTCATTCATAAATTGTTGGGTAGGTAATGGTATGGGAGATCGTCAGAAATGGATATTTCCGTACCAAATATGAAGTATATAGTACAGTAAGGTGATAAGAGGGGTTTCTACCAAGTGGATGTAGCACATAGCTCCCTCGTCAGTCATGTCATTGTTGAGTTATTGAATTGTGTTGTCAGATCTACTAAGTACCTACCAAATATGAAGTAAGTCGAACAGTTAGGGGATCAGAGAGTAGATTGCTAAGTAGGAAAGTGAACCAAATACCTTCTGAAACTTATCCTAAAACGGAAACTCATCTATACATAATATGTATAGATTCCCATATGTATATGTATAGGTTCCCATGTTATGGGAACTGACCTACGTCTTCTGGACTAAACCCTACGGCTTCTGGTTCACCTTATTGAAATGATTCACAGTATGGAAATAGATTTGCATTAAGAATAGTGATCGAAACACCGCGGGTAAATTAATTTCAGATTTATATTGAGGACCACTAAAAAGTGAAAAATAAAAAATAATATGAAATGAAAAAATAATAAAATAAAAACCTTTTTAACAAAAAAATGGACCGACCTCAAAAATGATGTCCGAAACACCAAAAAGGGAAAAATAATCATCTCAGCGAAAACATACTTGATGTAGTAGGTTGTTGGACATGAATATCTAGTCAACAGATTGTATATTGGAATACCAACAATTAATTGTAGTGTGATTCACACTTATTGTCACACTCATATCCTCCATCATACGAAGGCAGTGACGTAATACCCAATAGTTTTGGAACACTTATCTCCACTCGTACTCATGTTTTGTATGGCACGATCGACGCATGTTGTAATACTCACCAGATCTTGTGAGTAGTACTTATTAACCACAGCGTATCCAGATAGGTAGGTAGGTACGCATTGAAGTCGCCGCCGTGCCCATCTGTAGACAAAAACGTCTTCTAGCTCTTCTACTTACCAACATATTATTCTTTTTCGCAAATATACATACCTCCCATACTACAAACACGCTTCCACACCGAGGATGAACGTAAATATCAGTTCGTTTAATATTGTGGGAGTTTTGAACGTTGATTAGGTAACAACGCTTCCGAAGGTATGTTATAATATGTCCATCAATATAATATGCAGTCTCAAATAATAATAAAGTCTCAAAATACTCGTCACAACCATTCCTAGGATGGTTCACACTTACTATCATTCTCATAAGGCAGCAGAGACTTACTAGGTACCTGATAGTTCAGGGAGCACATTTGGATTCAATGGTACTTACTCTTGTAATGCTAACTAGATCGTCGAGTAAGGAATGTGTTTAGTTTGTGTCTACAGATGGGCACGGCGGCGACTTCAATGCGTACCTACCTACCTATCTGGATACGCTGTGGTTATTAAGTACTACTCACAAGATCTGGTGAGTATTACAACATGCGTCGATCGTGCCATACAAAACATGAATACGAGTGGAGATAAGTGTTCCAAAACTATTGGGTATTACGTCACTGCCTTCGTATGATGGAGGATATGAGTGTGACAATAAGTGTGAATCACACTACAATTAATTGTTGGTATTCCAATATACAATCTGTTGACTAGATATTTATGTCCAACAACCTACTACATCAAGTATGTTTTCGCTGAGATGATTATTTTTCCCTTTTTGGTGTTTCGGACATCATTTTTGAGGTCGGTCCATTTTTTTGTTAAAAAGGTTTTTATTTTATTATTTTTTCATTTCTTTGAGTATGAACTCATATCACAAACCCACATCATGATCTAGACAATTCTACATTCAATATGCCATACATGGAATATAAGATTAATTAGATGTTATGTAATCAAAGATTGATCACGTATAATTGGATGAATAACTATTAGATACTATCTAATCAAGAGATGGTTTGTTGGAATCCAAACATTTCGTACGGGGATTCACACATATTGCCACTCTCTCATCCTCCTTCATACGACAGCAGTGACGTACTGTCCATTAGTTTTGGAACACATACATTACCTCAATGATAGGTACCCACTCTCATTCATGTTTTGTATTGCACTATTGACTCATGTTGTAATACTAACCAGATGGAAGTGGAGTCTACTTATGTATGTTTGTCTCTGCAGATGGGCACGGCGGCGACTTCAATGCATAACTACCTACCAAACTATCTGAATAAGTTGTCGTTATTATTTTTTCCTTTTTAGTGGGATGCCATCATCAGTTTTGAGGTCGGTCCGTTTTTTTGTTAAAAAGTTTTTTCTACGAACACGAATGACGAAGATAAAGTTAGGTAGGAACGACTTGGTTGTAAGTAGAAATCATCAGAAAACCAACCGTAACTTTTTTCGTTTATGTGCCACAGTATTGAAATAAAATGTCTATATGCCAAAACGGAGAGCCATCGATTAGAGTTTCGAGGTGGCTTCCCTGGAAAATATTCCGTAAGTATATCGATATTGGCATGTAGCACGATTTTTATGTCAATAAAAAGTTCGTCAGCGCCGAAATAAGAGGAGCCAAGAATGAAGGTAAGTTGACACTTTTGTAGAAAGTAAAAGATCAGTTGTTTTCTTGAGTGTAGTACTTCTTCATCAAAATGGTTGCAGTAGCTCATTTATTGGAAGTTTCATCGTAGTGTCATTATCCTGTACAACGTAGTACCAATGAGAGTTTGTAAATTGTTAAATAAAAGGATGTTGGTTATGTCCAACTTGAAAGAATCTAGCAAAGTTGCGAGGTTGTGGCTCTAGTATCACCAGAACAATAATAAGTAAGTAATAAGAAGTAATACAACCATTATTCCAAGGTTGTAATACAACCTTATATTATAAGGTTTCAGTTACAGTAGAGGGAATGCCAGAAGGAAACGAAATCTTAGATGCAACATGTTTCGATTGCGCTGCTAGCAAAATTCAGTATGATAGCACCTCAAACGAACGTAAACAAACAGAGGGTTGCTATCAAAGGACCCCTCCGGCTCAGTACCCCCAAGGTCGATAACCTTGCGTCAGGGTAACAGTGGTTTAGGGGTCTCTTAGCCCCCTTCACACCCGTGACGTAGCCCCCACCCCGCAGCGTCCTAGCCGTGTGTGGGTTTTCCCGCCTGAATCCGAGAATCCCGTTCTTTGAAAAAATCTCTAAATTTTTAGGAAGCGTTTCTGGGAGTTTTATTTGCAGATTCGTACTTCAATAGAGATTCTCTACATAGAAAAAATACAAAAAAATATCATGCAACTACCCCATTTCCAACAATATTCAGAGATTGTGCGGATTGACGTGTAGATTGATTGTGGTGATAGTGGCAGGTACATAGAGATTGATGATTTGAGATTAACTAGTATGCATTGGATCATCTATACAATCGGGTTATGGATACGAGGAAGCTATGTGCCACACACACTAGGCGGACTTTTTTTCCTTATGGAGGTGATTTTCTTCCCACGACTGCCACTTGGGTTGTTAACGGCTATCGTATATCGGGAATAGTTGTGCAACTATTGGATTAGGTATAATCGTGAACTATTAGGTACTTGGCTGGACCGGTTGTGTTCGCGAAAATATTGGCTCCTGCATAAAATTGGCTGCTTTTCTATTGACGATGACGAGTTGATGTAGAGGAATTGGCAACTCATAGTGCACTAAGGCTGATGTCAAATGCGTTCTAAGAGGACTTAAGGGTGAAGGACAGCTTATGGGCAGAGTTTGCAATTGTAAAACCACATGAGTACTTTAGTATTAGAGTATTAGTTAGAGTTGTTAATTATTACAACTTTTTTTATTAATAATAGTTTTCAAATAAGCTAATGAGGAAAGAACACTACATCATGAGCAAACTATACTATACAATATGTAATCTTTAATTAATTACGGTCAGTTACATTAACTTGAGGATCATGTCAGCTGCCTTACTTCAGTGCTGAAATAAGTAGCAAATGAGATTCATACTTGAGACCCTTCAATATTGAAATGAAGCTCTGTATTGTACATAATACTGCTTTGGAGTTGTTTGAAGTTCTCCAAAATTAAAATATCCACTCGCGTTTTACTTGTTAGACCATCCTGAACAATTTTGGTTTCCTGTCTGTATGTCTTTTAACAGGCAAAACTATACGAAGTTATTGTCAGATTTCGATGACATTTTCATGGATTGTGCGGGTTGACGTGTAGATGGTCCCCTATGAGGGTAGTGCAAGGTAATTGGAGAGTGATGTTTTGAGATTAGCTACTTTTCATCGGATCATCTACAGGGTGTTTCACGAAAAGGTTACATCCCCCTTCATTTTCCAAAATACAGCGTAAAAAATTGGGACCAACGCTATTCTTCATGATTTTTTGTGAGTTCAGGAATTTTTTTTTTCAAATGACCCCCCCCCCCTTTTTATTACAGATTCGAATTCTAAGTTAAATTTCATGAAAAATTCATACCCAAACCAATTCTTTTTATTTCGCGCAACCTGGCTTTTTGAACGCTCTAAGTTGCGCAACTCCACAATAGCACAAAAATTAGGTTTTGGAGAACCCTAAGTGTGGCACATGTTTTTTCATCGTTTTTTGACGCTGAATCACAGGGTGTCATCTGTTTTTCAATTTGACTGGAAGTTTTCTAAATGGCGGCCGAAAACCGCGTTTGTTTTTAGTGAAAAAATCGCTCTTTTTTAATCCGTATGAGTGATTAGGAAATTTTATTTAGTTCAAGCATGGTCGTGCTGTCAGTTTTTATTTTTAAGTTCACCGTAGACGGTCCCAAGCCCGTGGTTCAAAAGGAGGAGAGAAAATAAAAATAAAAACGATTTCGACCACAAAACTGATGATTTTATGAAATAAATATTCATTTTTCCTCTACAAATGTTAATCTTCCTCAAAACGGATGACACCCTGTGATTCAGCGTCAAAAAATGATGAAAAAACATGTGCCACACTTAGAGTTCTCCAAAACCTAATTTTTGTGCAATTGCGGAGTTGCGCAACCTCACAAAAAATCATGAAGAATAGCGTTGGTCCCAATTTTTGGCGCTGTATTTTGGGAAAATGAAGGGGGGTGTAACCTTTTCGTGAAACACCCTGTATACAATCGGATTATGAATACGAGGAAGCTATGTGCCACACCCACTCGGCAGACGTTTTATGGGATGTATACATAACGTAATGGCAAAAACATTTCTATAAATAAAGGGGACGAATGTCTGCCTAGTGGCTGACACATTCGCCTAGCTGCTCTGTTATCGCAGTATAGTATATCCAGAGGAATAGAAGCTTTTCATCCTCTTCGTAGATACCTAGTGAGTTTCAATATTTTCGTTTATTCGGTAAATGGTGTCAAAATAGTATCGAGAGCTCGATACTGATATCGAAAAAGGAAGTATTTGATAAGTACCAGTAGAAGGTATCATTCGATACTTCAAAACTTTTTTGTACAAAAATTACATAATTTTGACGTGACAACGTCTTATAAATTGGTTTGCCGGGTGACACTTCAAGAAACTGCGCTCCGCTCACGTTATGCGCTCACAATGAGAGCGAGTGAGAGGCACGCGTCCCTTTCACTTCTCTCGCTCTTTCTCTTTTCCGCCTAAGAGCGAGAGAGACAGAACGAGAGAGAGCATACACACCGGTTCATGTCTTGCGCTTCTATTTAGGCGCCTGCATACAATTTTACACGTTGCCAGTTAATTGTAAAACGATTGTGTAGTGATAATGTCCTACTATACGAATGAATATTAACATTAAAATTATTTTACCACTCAAAGTCGTTGTCACGTAATAAAACTTTCGCCCGTATACCGACTTTACAGGCAACCAATGTTTTTCCAGTAGGTACCTCCTGAGTAGTCATGCAGGAAGAAAATGATCCATATTGACATAAGCATAGTAAAAAGGCAGCGTTGTAAGAAAAGTCTCAATCAAAGAACATTAGTAATAATTACTGAAATTTTTTCATAGGTAGGTACCTACATCGAATCATGTGTTTGTTATCATGTGTATTATGGGTGCAAGAGTGAGGAGGCTGAGGAGGCGACTAATCGATAGTCGAATGATGTGATTGTGACGTTTCCCCTCACTTCGGATATTTTACATATAGATTCTTTTGATACGCTCTCGTGTAGTACAAAAACAAGGCAGGTAACACATGTTACGGAATCAATTAGATCATGTTCAGGGATTCAATTTTCTGTAGGTATTTGCCAGTTTTTCCTGCGACAATGAAGACCTGGAATAAATTTTTCTATCCAGATAGAAATTCTCTCCATCGGCAGCTTTCATCAGGGAACATCAATACTGTTTTGATATCGCATATGTAAGGGCTAATACCGTATGTGTGAGTCGAGGCTCGTGGTAATATCCAGCTAGGTGTTAGCCGAACATTTGCTACTTGGCGATTACCGCGTTCCTGTGTTGCCAAGAGGACCCACACACCCCTCCCTCCACCTACCCCTGGTCCAAAGGATTGGAAGAAGCCTTGTTCTTAGAAAAAGCCTTGTTAGAAAAACTGTTGGTAGTAATTTGCAACTTTTTTATTTTACTACTTATGGGCTATAAAAATCCCTAAATATTTCATTGTACTTGTTGCAAGGATTTCATGTACATCACAACCAAACCCATAAAGGACCTTCAAGACAAAAGACTCCACAACCCTACATAGGAACTAGACGTAAACTGCAGAGGTTTTGTTTATAAAATATGCACATACACGCAACCAAAATTGTTCAGGAAAACTAAAAAGTGAGTGAAAATGTTGTTCTTGAAGGACGCCTTTCAGCTTCCGAATGTGGATATAAGAATTCGTTAACTGGGAAAACTCGAAAGGAATATTCCATGTCCATTTTTAGAACAGTTTCCCCTAGAGAAAAAACGGATTCAATCTGGCTAGGTACTATTGTGGAAATCTTATCTCAATGAGAGATTATCCTCTTCACTGAGTATCATCTTCAGGTTATCACTCACTGTGATTTCGGGTGAAACATTCTCGTTCAAGTTTGGCAAAATGCAACCATAAAAAGTACCTTACGTACCTAATCAATTAATAATTAATTGAAATCTGTTTATATTGAAAAGGACAAAAACAATAGGTTATGTTACTTACCTATATTTTTGAAGAACTTCACATTTATTAAAATTGGAGTTTCATACGCGAGCCTTTCCGGTAGTTGCCATGTAGTCAAAACATGTTGTCTGGTTATGAGAGCCCCACGGCCACTCCACCGGAAGCCCGACGGAAAATCCACATCAATGAAAGCATGATACTGAGGTAGCATGCGCAATCCATTCTAGAAAAAATGGAACCAAGGGTGTTTTTTGACACAATTTCGAAAATTAAGAGGACCAACAAAATTTTTAAATCGGGACCGGCGACAAGAAGTATACTCGTTGCACCCAAAACCTCAGAAAATCAATAACATTCGGGTCGGAACTCCACGAGTCCGGAGAGTAACTAGAATTTTGGTGTACAATCTTGTTTGAAATTTCCAAGAGAACCTTATGGAGTACAGAATTTATGAAGCCAAATTTCGGATAAACTATTTCTTTGAAAATTCGCGCATGCTGTACGAATTAGGCTTTCGGTTATCATTTTATATAATGAACCTTTGGAACAGACCAAGAAAAAAAATTTGAACCCCTCCCCCTCAAAATTTGTTGGTTTACTTTCAAGATACGTAGAACCCAAAAATCGAATAAAAATTAGGACCTCCGTCTGCCGCACACAGCTTACGAGTTCCCATGGACTGATTTTGATGAACTTGGGTATACCGGCTCCATTTGAGGTCTAGTTGTGCCCCGACGCTTTTGGATGATACTGGTCACTTCTAAGGGTTGAAAATTGAGGACTAAAATTTTTTAATCGCATACCTCAAAAATTTCGATATTAAGGTATTGTTTTTTTCTTCAATTCAAAATTTGTATTGAACTTTTAGAATCGAATGAGACCACCCAGAGCTCTGTAAAACCATTTGTTCGCTCCCTATGAGGACTTCAGAGTTGGTCCAACGATAAATCAGAAACACGAGTGTGAATAGCAAAAGAGGCCTAATCTCCGTTGAAATGTTAGCTAACCAAAATGAGATCGTTGTTCGTTTCTCTGAGTTGTACTCAGTTTTACACCCTTAGCAACCAGTAATCAAATTTCCTAACCGAAGCAACCACAACTCTTTATTTCTCAAAAATGAACTTGATTGTCAAGCAAAAATTAGGTTGGTAAACTAGTGACAAAGGCAAAGCCGTGTTCTTCGCAAGCGAGTGATCTATGCAGAAAAATAATCAACCTTATTGTAATAATTTGCAGCGTTTTTTTTTCTCCGAAGTACTTTGGCAATAAGAGAGTTTTTCCCACATTCTTAAAAATACACCCATTGCGTACCGGTTTGGATTCGATTGAGCCCACCAAGAGAGTAGCGAGGAGAGAAGATATTAGTATTTTCATCGTATTCCGTTGGTATCTGCAACAATCAGAACAATTAAGGCAAAGAGAACATTCCCAATTTTTAGAGCTGAAAATGCAATTAGGTCTGCCTTATGGTTGCAGTACTTTCAATATGTGTGGCTACCAACGTAAAACCGCCAAATTCATCAAGATTAGTTACAATTATTTTGCTATTTTTTTTAGGAAGGAGATTCTTTTCTTCAACTCTACAGTTGGTTTGAAACTGCTCCATTCATTGTAAGACATCACCTATTCAGAGAGAGAAGGGACACACTCGAGGCCAATTTACTCGTGTAGAGTAAATTGTTGAGTAAAGAGTAAGAAATCAAAGACCAACTTAAAAAAAAAAAAAAAAAAAAAATCAGTACTCCTGTGAACGTTTTCAGTAGAGTTCGTCCACTAAATATTAGATGGCAGTGTAGATTATCTACCACGATGGTTGAGTGACTAGTTGGAAACTTCTGTTAATTCAACTGACCAGTGGGCCATTGTAAGCAGTTTTGAGTAGAGTAGAGTGAAATCAAATGAAGAAGAAGGTGGAGGAGAGGCGTAACTTGTTCAGCTCTGATGATTGGATCTGATGATTGGATTGCCTTGTTAGCGAATTTTGAAGGAAAATGAAGCTATTGCAGTGGACTCAAAAATTTCAACGTGGACTTTTTTGATATTTTCTTCACTGAATTCCGTTTGGAACATACTAAAACGATTCCAGAAGTTTTTCCAAAAATCTTATATGTATACATATGTGTGTATGTACGTGTGTGTGTCACTCCGGACGATAACTTGAGTAACTGTTTCGCAAAATTTTCAAGTTTATGCGAAAATCTTCATAATAACGAACAAAAAGATGAGTTTGTTAGCCAGGAATTTTGGACAACCCTAAGGAGTCCAAATTTTTGAAAAACAGTCCAAAAACGTGTTTTTTTGTGTGGATATTACCAGAATAATTAAGGTAAAATATGGTGTATTCGGATTCAGCACAAAATTTTTGATACGATTACTCTTTCTTTAGCAGACCTTTATTCTTTCTGTATGAACATTTTGGTTTATTATTTTCAATAATGAACCTATGGAATCGACCAAGAAAAAAAAATTTTAACACCCCCTCAAAATTTGATGGTTTACGTTTCAAGGTACGTAGAATCCAAAAAAAAAACGGACCGACCTCAAAACTGATGATGGCATTCCACTAAAAAGGAAAAAATAATAACGACAACTTATTCAGATAGGTTGGTAGGTAGGTACGCATTGAACTCGCCACCGTGCCCATCTGCAGAGACAAACATACACAAGTAGATTCCACTTCCATCTGGTTAGTACTACAACATGGGTCGATAGTGCAATACAAAACATGAATGAGAGTGGGTACCTATCATTGAGGTAGGTAATGCATGTGTTCCAAAACTATTAGGTAGTACGTCACTGCTGTCGTATGAAGGAGGATGAGAGAGTGACAATAAGTGTGAATCCCCGTACGAAATGTTGGGATTCCAACAAACCATCTCTTGATTAGATAGTATCTAATAGTTATTTATCTAATTATACGTGATCAATCTTTGATTAGGTAGGTACATAATATCTAATTAATCTTATATTCCATGTATGGCATATTGAATGTAGAATTGTCTAGATCATGATGTGGGTTTGTGATATGAGTTCATACTCAAATGAACCAGTTAGTGTTACAACATGCGTCGATAGTGCAATACAAAACAGGAGCAAGGGTAGGTAAGCAAGTAAACAACCTTCTCATGTTGAATTTTTATCCAACTGCCATTTTTGGTGACGCAGACGTCTTCAGCTGTTATTCTTACTGAGATTCCATACACTCTTACATTCAATATGCCATACATGGAATATAAGATTAATTAGATATTATGTACCTACCTAATCAAAGATTGATCACGTATAATTAGATAAATAACTATTAGATACTATCTAATCAAGAGATGGTTTGTTGCAATCCCAACATTTCGTACGGGGATTCACACTTATTGTCACTCTCTCATCCTCCTTCATACGACAGCAGTGACGTACTACCTAATAGTTTTGGAACACATGCATTACCTACCTCAATGATAGGTACCCACTCTCATTCATGTTTTGTATTGCACTATCGACCCATGTTGTAGTACTAACCAGATGGAAATTGTGTATGTTTGTCTCTGCAGATGGGCACGGTGGCGACTTCAATGCGTACCTACCTACCAACCTACCTATCTGAATAAGTTGTCGTTATTATTTTTTCCTTTTTAGTGGAATGCCATCATCAGTGTTGAGGTCGGTCCGTTTTTTTGTTAAAAAGTTTTTCATTTTACTATTTTTGTATTTTCATAAATTTTTTATTTTTTAGTTTTTAGTGATTTTTTAAGTTTATTTTTTAAATTTAATTTTTTAAATCATTTGTTTTAGTTTTTAACTTATTAATTTTTTCGACTTTAATTATTTTAATTTTACATAACTTACCTACTACCAAGTAATTTTGTTTAAATTTTTAAATCATTCGTTTTAATTTTTAACTTATTAATTTTTTCGACTTTTATTATTTAAATTTTTTTTTGATTTTACATGATTCACCTACTACCAAGTACTTTTGTTTAAAGTCGGTATTCTTTGAGTTACCGACCGTTAACCTTTTTCCTACATTTTTCGCTATTTTTCTTTTTTAAATCTTTTACTTGTATTTTTCAATTACAAATGGTTTTTTTTTAATGTGGAATTAATTATTAATTCTTGAGGTTTTTTTTTATGAAGGTAGTAGGTAACTTTATTGTTTAATTTTTACATTTTATTTTAGTACCTATACCTACAGTATTATTGTTTAAAGTAGTTATTAGTGAGTCCAAAAAATTATTAAACGTATTGTTTAGTAATGCATGCATTCCAGGGGACGTCCCATTGGATAAGCATTAAGTCAATTAGAACCTGTTGGTGAGCGAAAAAACACGCATTATTATTTCCCTTCCTCCTGCACCAAACTGTTTCACTCAACGTAAGTAAAATGGGGGCGATGATGTCCGTAGAGGAGTATCCACTCAAATCCGCGCAATCCCAGAAAATACCATCGAAATCAGATGGATTTTAATGTAGAAAGTATACCTCTTAAAGGGAATTCACGTTTGCGCATGCGCAGTGGCTATTATCAGTTCCTTGGCAATGCTTTTCATCGGGGACCATCTATATGCCAATTTGCATGATCTCTGAGAATTTTATTGAAATCGGATGGCAAATGTGGAAATGATGGCTGCTACAAGGAAATTATCGTTTGCACATGCGCAGCGACTATCAGTCCGGGGGCAACGATTTTCATAGGGGACCATCTACACGCCAACTTGTACAATCTCTGAAAATTTCATCGGAATCGGAACTTCATATTTTAGCCCGCTGCAACATGTTTTGGATGATGAGAAGGCTATGTGCTAGACCCACTTGGTAGTCTACCGGAATTTGATGGTTATCGGAAACCCCCCTCATAAAGCATCTCATTTTTTGTGAAGCTTAGAATCGGACCTTAAATTTGAATGTACACAAACATGTACAAAAAATGTACAATCAGTCGGGAAACTCGTCTTTCAATGAAATGTTAAAGTTAATTTCAAAATTCAGTTCAATATCGAGCGGCTGGGTGGCTTCGAAGAGTCGGGCGGGGGGAGAGGATGCGGAACAATCTTCCCGAAAACCACGTTTTTTGAACAATTTTCACAAAATTTCGATACTTTTAACAAAGCAAAGTGAAATCTGATTGAAACGGGACCACTATGGATACTTGTAGAACACTTTTCAAAAGGAATCAGGCAACAAAACAAACAAAATGTACAATCAGTCGGGAAAGTCGTCTTTCAATGAAATGTTAAAGTTAATTCCAAAATTGAGTTCAATAACATTTTTTGAAATTAAAATTTTGCTTCACAATCCACTTTATCTTGAAGAAATAAGCGTTTCACTCTAAATAGGGAGGATGGTCCCCAATGAATGAGAGGGTGGCCCCCTTGAATTTGTTGAGGGGCGGCAGGCGTCCGAGAATATCCCGGAGGTGACGGGCGGGTGGGTGGTGGTGGTGGTGGGGGGGGGGGGTGGGACGAGCGGGCGGGTGGCTTCGAAGAGTCGGGCGGGGGGAGAGGATGCGGAACAATCTTCCCGAAAACCACGTTTTTTGAACTATTTTCACAAAATTTCGATACTTTTAACAAAGCAAAATGAAATCTGATTGAAACGGGACCACTATGGATACTTGTAGAACACTTTTCAAAAAGAATCAGGCAGATTGGTGCCCGAATAAGAAAATGCTAGTGGTACAAACATACAGAAAAAAAAAAAATCGTCGTCCCATGACACACCGAACTGTATACCTCCTTCCTTCGGCGCGGCTTCGCCGCGCATGAAGTCGGTCAAAAATCGAATAAAAACTTGGCCGTCCGTCCGCCGTCCGCGGCACTTTTGCCACTTAGCATTGACCGATTTTGGATAAAATTTGGTATGTAGGCTCCATTTGGGGTCCAGTTGAGCCCCGAAGATTTTGGTTGATGTAGGTCACTTCTAAGGGTTCCAAAATCAATTTTGAAATTTTGAAAACGCCCTAACTCAAAACATTTTGATATAAAGGTATTGTTTTTCCTTCAATTTAAGATTCTATAGAATTTTTTGAGACCACGCAGAGCTCTGTAGGACAAAACATTCGCTCCCTACGAGAATTTAAGGGTTGGACGTACGATAAATCAGAAACACGAGTGTGAATAGCAAAAGAGGCCTAATCTCTGTTCAAATTAAAGCTGACCGAAATGCGATCGATGTTTTTCTTCATGTTGGATGGTTGGTGGCTTTGCAGACGAGTGATCTATATACAAAAATAAAAAATAATAAACCATTTTGTAATAATTTGCAGCGTTTTATACTTCAAATAACTTGTTATTCTTGATAAAATATTCCTATAACGACATTATGAACAGCAATCTATCGTGTTAGTCTTTACTGAATGGGTAGTCTTTTCCATTAAAATACTGTGAAATAACTTCACAAAGTATCCTCTCAAGAACACAATCTATCGAAATCAGTGGTTTCTGTATGTTGACTCTCCTGAAAACTATAGTTTTTTTAGTACCAGCAGGGATGCGATTTCATGTCCGTAAATTTATACAATGGATTGTTAAATCCAACAACATGAAATCGTCACTAAATTATTTCGATTCCACAGCTATAGCTTCATTTTCCTTAAAATTCGCTGAAAACGTACGATTCATCGGTCCAACTTGAAAGATAAGGAAAAGTCTTTAGTACACTCAATATAGAACTGAAGGAAAAATGGTTTATGTAGCAATCAACGTGTGAAAAAAAAATGATGATGATGAATTTTTCAGGATCAAATAGACGATAGTTAAGCAGTGACAGCAGTAATGTTCTTAAACAGAGCGACCATATTTGGCACAAAAGTGTTTGAAATTGTAGCCAGTAATATAATTACAGTAAGTAGTGATATAATTACCTGAGATCTCAGATGAAAGACGAAATTAAAGTGACGGTACTCGACTTCGACTGGTGTATTTAAGGAGAAAATACTGCGTCATTCCACTATCTATCAAGGATTTTCTGTGATGTACGACATGCTATGTCTGACAGTGAGAAGAATTTATTGTTACACGTAAAAAAAAAATTGTCAAACTTTTCAGTACGGGAAGCCTGATAATTTCCAGTGATGTGATTGTGTCGAAGATTTTATGGGAAATCTGAGGTCACTTGCTTCTGAAATAAGGAGTCGTTAAAGTATTCGCTACAGATAACTTATTTCAACCTTCATCCACTCGTCCATGGATGTGCACCGATGTTTTATGACGCTTGCTTTTCATTATTCAACGGTGATGAATAGGATGTTTAACGAACTATATTTGTAGGAATGAGGTATTCACTGTTCTGAAAATTCAAATTCCTTCATAGTCCACCAAGGTAGAAAGGGAAGCGTTCTTTCTACCTCCGTTACATGAAAAAAAGTCCATTCATGCACTATGAATTAATGAGCGAATTTTCAAAGAAATCTTTCAGTTGAAGGTATGGTCTCCTATGAGTCTCCTACGAAAATCATCACCCCCAAACTGATAGTAGCCGCTGCGCATGCGCAAACGTGAAATCCTTGCCACAGCCATAAGTAACTTCTACATTTCTCATCCGATTTCGATGAAATTTTCAGGAATTGTGCGGGTTGACGAGTAGAAGGTCCCCTATGGAAATCATGGCCCCCAAACATGAAATCCTTGTAACAACCACAACTTCTACATTTTCCTACAACATTCCGAGGTTGGTTATCTATACAATCGGGTTATGGATACGAGGAAGCTATGTGCCTCACCCACTTGTTTATTTTGTCTAAATGCTGTTATGTCTGGACAATTTCCTTCAACAACGATAATAGTAAAAAAAACGAAAGAATACTAGAAAGATGAATGTTTTATTCAAACGAAACATTATGCGTTTTACAAGGATTTGACGTATTGTTGTTGAAATCATCGTCATGAATTCATTAGATGTCATGTACACCCCCCCTCCCCTCCCCCCATCCTGAAACTTTCATCAAAATCAGATACAAACTGAAGAAGTAGAACTTCTATATAAGGTTTCACATTTGAGCTTCAATAATCCGGCCACGAAATTTATAGTGAACCACCTACACCCTCATCTGATTGGCATACTCAGTCATGTTCACAGGGAGATATTCATTTATTTCAATTACAAGGGCAAACCCAATCAAGGTAAATCGGTAAATGGATAACGAGGGAAGAGTACTACACTCCTACGAAAAGCGTGAGGACGGGGAGGGACAATACGGCCCGGTGAACACCTTCACATCTAGGTTAGGGCGGGACAGGAACCTCGAAGTACTTATGAACCTTAGTATGAACTATTTCTGCCGCGGGAAGGAGCCGCCTATTACACATCTCTGTGTTCGGGGTAGAACTACAATCCTAACTTCCTTACTTCTTGGAGCCCTTATTCATATGGCTCGTCAAAAGTATTTCCCAAACCATGGATAAACGGATGAACCGAAAATTCTGAGATTTTTAGGGAACACTCAGGAGGTCTTTTCTAACAGATCTCCGTGGAGATATTTGGAGTTTTTAATTTTTTCATATTTATGATACTGATAAAACTATATGATAAAATTTAAAAATCTAATATCTATGCTCGGTGTTCAATTTCTTGACTAATAAGATGAAGAATTACAAAATTTTGTCCCTATAGAGTTATCTAATACGGAGATATCTGAGAAAAATGGTTAGGATCTCCCCCTCAAGTGATAAATCACCTGAGTTCCTTTCCCTTGTTAATTTTCGCCGAAGCCTACCTACCTAGTGGAAAGTCAGGTAAAGGATTTTTTTTTTAAATCAATATCAGTGATATCGATAGAATATGGGAAGAAATAATACTGATTTCACCATGGACCAATTTCACCATTGTGCAAATCTTTTTTTGTGATTAAATCCAAACACTTGAATTCATCGGGGTTGAAAATGTTCTGTCTTATTTCATACAGTATGTCCCTCTATGGGACTTTTGCAGCAATTTTGTTGGCGACTCGCAAACGCTTATCTGCTGTGAGGGAAAGATGTTGAATATCCACATCATGATGATTCAGAAAGTAGGTAATACCGCACTTACCATCTTTTTCTACATTGAGTAGTATTGAGTACCCATTTTGAAGCATTGTTGTTAACTGTCCACGCAGTTCGGCCAAAGATTCGAAATGTTTGTAGCAGGTACTGTCCTTTACGTCGTGAGTTATTTTTAAGTGTATGATAAAATCATGCCTATCTTTAAAACGGCTACAACATACCAGGCACAATAAAGAATGTGGCACTGTTTCGGTTTCAAGGGCAGTTTGGGAGCTGTAATCTGCCTTAACATGTCTTTGCAAACTGTGCTAATGTTTATACACAATACCACATAAATCGCACTTGAACATCGCACAAAACAGAATAGGTAAACCTCGAATAAACAGATGAAATACACAGAAAATGTGCGAACTGAACCACAAAGATAAGCAGAGATAAGCAGCTGATTCAAGGACAAAGCGGAATCTACCCCTAGCGGGGGGTAGATGAACTAATGCTCGTAGGTGCGGTTTAGAAGTCCAAATATAAATAAAACTAGCTGAAAAGCCTACTAAAAGTAGGCAAAAACGATTCCTCCGACTTTCCCCGCCACCCACTCCCTCCGACTCCTCCCGCCCCCAACCCCTCCCATCACCAATTCCGCCGACTCTCCCCACTCCCACGACCCCCTCCAACCCCTCCCGATCAGCGTCGTGCATACGTACGTATGTACGGTAGGCGTTTTATGTTTATAGATAATACAACAAATATAATTGGGCCGTCAAAATAATATTTTATAATTTTTTTTTTTTTGACGCGCCGTCAAAATATTATATTATAATACAACAACTCGACAGTGCATATCGTCTTAATCTGAAGCAAAAAACCGAAACGTTTAAGAAACATATTGTTTAGTAATGCATGCATTCCAGGGGACGTCCCATTGGATAAGCATTAGATCAGTTTAACCAGTTGGTAAGCGATAAAACTGTTTCACTGGATGTAATTTGGTTTATTAGTTTAGGCAAGAAATAGTGACACCCCCCCCCCTCACCATTATCTACCAAAACATTTCTAGCGGCATGGGAGCCTCGAATCTGAAGAGCATTTTATAATCCATGATCTACGATACCCAATATGCGATTTCGAGTTCACCCCCCCCCCTTCCCTCACCAATGGTGCCAGTCTGGCACCAAAGCGGGAATACGTCGTAACATTGAACTTTCATCTATTAGTTTTAGAAGGCGGTCCGTCGAGGTTCACATCCGTATTCAAGGTGAAACACAAAAAAAAAGAAAAAAAAAACACGAAATATGCGGTTTATGGTGTCCTGGCACCACGGTGGCACCACTATTAGTTCCATGGTGGTACAGAGAATAATTCATGAACATCCGGAGGTATAATGAGAATTTTTCCTCAATTTCAAAGCTTGGGTACAATTAGTAAGCAGTAAAGGAACCGAAATATTGAAAAATCGGATATTTTATGAATATTATCCCCCACTTGCCCCCTCCCCTTGCGAATTTTGGTACTCAGGTGAAATTATGTACAACTCGGAAGTTATTTGAGTCAAACAAAAAAGAAACACACAAATCGGTTGGAAATTGAGGCCTGGGCAGAGTTTACAGGATTATGCCCGCAAACGCACGTTTTTTAAGCATTAACCCCCCCTTTCCCCCCTTAAAAAGCAAAATTCAAAATTTCGGCGCCGTAGTGCACAACTAGATAGTTTTCCGCGTCGATGAAAAAAAGAACCACAAAAATCGGTTGAGAACTGAGGCCTGGGCAGACGACACAAGATTATGCCCAAAAACGCACGTTTTTTGAGCATTAACCCCCCCTTTCCCCTCCTTAAAAGGCAAAATTCGAAATTCCGGCGACGTAGTGCACAACTAGATAGTTTTCCGCGTCGAACAAAAAAAGAACCAGGAAAATCGGTTGAGAACTAAGGCCTGTGCAGACGACACAAGATTTTGTCACACACACACACACACACACACACCTACACACACACACACACACACACACACACACAGACATACACCTATGGTTTTTTTCGCGGATTTGGATTCAGAATGGTCTAAAACGGATTACTGTGTGGTTATTTTTTTTTTCTGTTGAGTGTTGTCCAACTTCACCCCAGATCGATCGCATAAGGACGCCCAAGTCTTACTGTGGGACGTCCTAAAAATAGGTACATACTATCTCAAAACATTGATTGTATCAAGTTCTGTGGTGTTTTCGAACCAGCCATGCGTGGTCACCATGAGAGGGAAGATTCTTCGAATCCCGGAGTCTTCAAGGGGCTCGTTAATTTTGGTTTATTATTTTCAATAATGAACCTATGGAATCGACCAAGAAAAAAATTTGTTTAGCACCCCCTCAAAATTTGATGGTTACGTTTCAGGGTACGTAGAATCCAAAAACGCTGCAAATTATTACACAATGGTTTATTATTTTTCTATACAGGGTGTCTACACTTTCGATGGGCATAAATTCAGGGTTCGATTCTACAAGGTATTTCCAACAAAAAATGTCTCTCAGCAATTTTCTTTTAACCCACTCAAAATTCCTTTTTTTTTCACTTTAAAGTTTTTCTTCGCATTTTCGACCTTACGGCACTGATATGGTCATAACTCCCTTATTTCTCCTGAAAATTCAAATCTGAGTACACCGTTAGAAAGAGCGTTAAATTCCTAAGCCACCTAGTGCAAAATCAAAATATTTCAACAATAAAATAGTTTCAAAAAATCAAGTCAAAAAGCCAACTTTAAAATTTTTTTGAAACTTGACTTTTTTCGACCAAAGTTTTCACTCTAAATCCCTGCCAATTTCGATGGGCGCTCTTCGGAGAAAACATGCACAAATTGTCAGCTTTTCAACGGTCTATCAATTTTTCTTTTCAACATTCAAATTGGAAGAGTAAATGAAGTTTGAATGCCAGAAAACGTGTGTTTTACAAGCAAATCCAGTGTTTTAAGCGGTTTATGGTCCCCCTCGACCTCAAGATGGCTTGACGATTTTGGTATCATTTCCTATGTAATTTTTTAAGCTGAATCCAATGGTGATACTTCCGAATGATTCCGACTGCTAGAAAGTGGATTTTTCGAAGAGAACCTTCGTTTTTCGTACATAAAATACGCATTATTCGTAGATATAGTCGTGAGCATAAAGTAACACTTTTGAACTCAACAAAAACACCGAAATTCTAGCTGATTGAAGTTTTTGTTGGGTTCAAAGGTGTTACTTCATGCTCACTACCACATTTACGAATAATGCGTATTTTATGTACGAAAAACGAAGGTTTTCTTCAAAAAATTCACTTTCTAGCAGTCGGAATCATTCGGTAGTATCACCATTGGATTCAGCGTAAAAAATTACATAGGAAATGATACCAAAATCGTCAAGCCATCTTGAGGTCGAGGGGCCCGCTTAAAACACTGGATTTGCTTGTAAAACACACGTTTTCTGGCATTCAAACTTCATTTACTCTTCCAATTTGAATGTTGAAAAGAAAAATTGATAGACCGTTGAAAAGCTGACAATTTGTGCATGTTTTCTCCGAAGAGCGCCCATCGAAATTGGCAGGGATTTAGAGTGAAAACTTTGGTCGAAAAAAGTCAAGTTTCAAAAAAATTTTAAAGTTGGCTTTTTGACTTGATTTTTTGAAACTATTTTATTGCTGAAATATTTTGATTTTGCACTAGGTGGCTTAGAAATTTAACGCTCTTTCTAACGGTGTAGTCAGATTTGAATTTTCAGGAGAAATAAGGGAGTTATGACCATATTAGTGCCGTAAGGTCGAAAACGCGAAGACAAACTTTAAAGTGAAAAAAAGGAATTTTGAGTGGGTTAAAAGAAAATTGCTAAGAGACATTTTTTGTTGGAAATACCTTGTAGAATCGAACCCTGAAGTTATGCCCATCGAAAGTGTAGACACCCTGTATAGATCACTCATCTACAAAATCACCAACCATCCAATATGAAAAAAATAAATAAAAATAAAAATAAAAAAAATAAAATTAAAAAAATCAAAAAAAAATCCAAATCACCAACCATCGATCGCATTTCGGTCAGCTCTAATTTCAACGGAGATTAGGCCTCTTTTGCGATTCCCACTCGTGTTTTGATTTATATATATATATATATATATATATTTAAATTTAAACCCTTAAATTTTCGTAGGGAGCGAACGGTTTGTCCTACAGAGCTCCGCGTGGTCTCAAAAAATTCTAAAAATTCTATAGAATCCTAAATTGAAGGAAAAACAACACCTTTATATCGAAATTTTTTGGGTTAGGGCGTTTTCAAAATTTCAAATTTGATTTTGGAACCCTTAGAAGTCACCTACATGAACCAAAATCTTCGGGGCACAACTAGACCCCAAATGGAGCCTACATACCAAATTTCATCAAAATCGGTCGATGCTAAGTGGCAAAAGTGCCGCGTACGGCCAAGTTTTTATTCGATTTTTGGATTCTACGTACCTTGAAACGTAAATCATCAAATTTTTAGGGGGTGTTAAATTTTTTTTTCTCGGTCGATTCCAAAGGTTCAATATTGAAAATAATAAACCAAAATTTGGCCGTCCGTCCGCCGTCCGCGGCACTTTTGCCACTTAGCATTGACCGATTTTGATGAAATTTGGTATGTAGGCTCCATTTGGGTTCTATTTGTGCCCCGAAGATTTTGGTTGAGTATGTTACGTTTAAGGGTTCCAAAATGAATTTTGAAATTTTAAAAACGCCCTCACTCAAAACATTTCATATAAAGTTTTTTTTCATCAATTTGAGATTCTATAGAATTTTTAGAATTTTTTGAGACCACGCGGAGCCCTGTAGGACGAACCGTTCGCTCACTACGAGAATTAAAAGTTGGACGTACGATAAATCAGAAACACGCGTGTGAATCGCTAAAGAGGCCTAATCTCCGTTCAAATAATAGCTGACCGAAATACGATCGATGTTTTTCTTCTTGTTGGATGGTTGGTCAACAATCGAAGGTGAAAACAAGCTTTTGAAGTGAGTAAAGTTCGTAGTAAAGTTCTTTTTTCGTAGTAAAGTTCGTTTTCTCTCGAGTAAACGAACAAGTTTTGACGATTTCAAAGTTCGAATTCGATGTTTTCAAACAATCGGAGGTGAAAACAAGATTTTGAGGTGGTCATTTCTCTCGAGTAAACCAACGAGTTGAAAATGTGGAAGATGGGTGGAAATAGCACCTTTGTATTTACAAGGGATATAGAGGAATATATTATCTAAGATTTGTTTGCCTGCTAAATGCAGGCATTCCAGCTAGTTTTCGAAAAAATTTTGTTTAACCGCCGTAAAATCAGAAAATTGAATAAAAAATTTTTGTCCGTCCGCAGCATTTTCCTCACTTAGCATTGACCGATTTTGATGAAATTTGGTATGTAGGCTCCATTTGGGGTCTAGTTGTGCCCCGAAGATTTTGGCTGATGTAGGTAAAAAAAGATTTAGTGGGATGAAGAGGGGTTTTTTTTTTAGATTTTGGCTGATGTAGGTAGGTTCAATTCTCTAAGGGTTGAAATTTTTGAAAACCCCCTTACTCAAAACATTTTATATAAAGTTTTTTTTTTCATCAATTTAAGATAGTATAGAATTTTTTGAGACCACGCGGAGCCCTGTAGGACAAACCGTTCGCTCCCTACGAGAATTAAAAGTTGGACGTACGATAAATCAGAAACACGAGTGTGAATCGCAAAAGAGGCCTAATGTCCGTTGAAATTTTAGCTGACCGAAATGCGATCAATGTTCTTCTTAATGTTGGATGTTGGTGGCTTAGCAGACGAGTGATCTATATAGAAAAATAATAAACCATTGTGTAATAATTTGCAGCGTTTTCTCTGGCAATTAATGTTCGATTTTAATGATTCTAGCGGCAATCGTTTGTATTTTCAAATCCCCAGACTGTTGCACTAATGAATTTCAAAAATCCTTGACAATTCCAAATTCAGGTACAATTATTCAAGTTTTAGCGCCCACAATTTAGGGAAATACTAACTCGGAACGAAGAATGAACGGCGACCAACCGAAACCCCATTAAGGCCAATCATCCCCGATTTCAATAAGATTTTTTTTCACCAGATGGCAGCACCGGCGATTGTAGAAAAAGGGGCAATCGTAGTTCTAGTTACTCTCTCCACCAGTTCAAGCGATTTTCATTTTGAAAACGGGAATGTACTCATTATTAGTTTCCAAATGGCGCTCTGCCAAAATTTTCAAAATAAAATTGTAATTTCAATTTTATTCAGAATTTTAAAGTTCAAATTTTGTAAATCATTTCACATTTTTCAAAATCTGCGGTTATAGCGCCAAACCTCTAACTCACCTGAGTACGAAAATATTTTTTTTATTTGAAATTTATTGAATATATTGATCGTAAAGCGTCGGCGGCGAAAATCAAAGGATTTCTAAGAAGGGGGAAGTGATTAGCAGCTGAGACCCCTTACGCATCTGGACTATAGACTTGTTGTCACATCCCCTCCGCAACCATCACAACACGGACCCCGATTTTGCTTCCGAGTCTACCAAGGTAGTGGAAGCTTTGTTTTCACTTTTCAAGGACGAAAAAAAAAGTTCTCCAAAATCAAAATTTTTACTCGCGTTTTGCGTTTTAGACCTTTCTGAACAATTTTGGTTCCGTGTCTATCTGTCTGTGTGTCTGTCTGTGTGTCTGTCATGAATTCCTTGTAACGCGCAAAACTATACGAAGTTATTGTCCGATTTCTATGAAATTTTCAGAGATTGTGCGGGTTGGCGTGTCATCTATACAATCGAGTTATGGATACGAGGAAGCTATGTGCCACACCCACTTGGCAGACGTCTTTGTTAGTTCTTTCTGATTTTGATTTTGTGACTTCAAGTCTGTTCGTTTCTTCATTCTGAATTTCCTCTCACATTGATTGAATTTGGGAACTTACTGAATAATTTTGGTGTAGGTATGTCTGTTCGTCTTACGGTAATCAGAAGCCTACCTACCTTTTCATGTCATAACTATTTATCTGCGTACTTATTTCCTTCCTACTTGCGAAACTACGAGAATAAATAAAATTGAGATAATAATAAAAATAATAATAATGAAAAAATAAAATAATAATAATAAATAATAATAAAAATAAACTACGAGAATAATAAAAATTGTTTCTATTACCAAAAAAGAACATATTTTGATTGGAGATTGATGTTAGGTAAGTAAGATACCTACTTCCTTTAGGTAGGTACCTACCTCCTAAAATCAAGGTGACTAACACTGGCATTTCCCTTGGAAATATTTCATGAAACTTTTACTCGTAATCATAGCCGTACCAACACAGAATATTATTAAATTAGATATTTCCGGACCAAATTTGTGGTCATAATATTGCTTCCGAGTCTACCACGGTAGCGGAAGCTTTGTTTTCGTTTTTTTTTTTTCAAGGATGAAAAAAAAGGACTCCAGAATCAGAATTTTCACTCGCGTTTTGCGTTTCAGACGTTTCTGAACAATTTTGGTTCCGTGTCTGTGTGTCCTTCATGAAATCCTTGTAACGGGCATAACTATACGAAGTTATTGTCCGATTTCGATGAAATTTTTCAGGGATTTTGCGGGTTGGTGTGTAGACGGTCCCCTATGAAAATCATCATCCCCGGACTGATAGAAACGACTGCACATGCGCAAACGTGAATGCCTTTTAACGGCCATAACTTCTACATTTTCCATCCGATTTCAATGAAATTTTCAGGGATGTAACAGATTAGTATTTAGATGGTCCCCTATGATAATCACCACCTTCGGACTGATAGAAGCCTCTGCGCATGCGCAAACGTGAATTTCCTTGTAACGGCCATAATTTCTACATTTTCCATCCGATTTCAATGAAATTTTCAGGGATGTTACAGATTAACTTGTTTTGATGTTTTGAGATTAACTACTATGCATCGGATCATCTATACTGTACAATCGGGTTATGGATACGAGGAAGCTATGTGCCACACCCACTTTTTTCATTTGGAACATCAGAATCAAACATTTTCCCTTTCTTTTCGTTTTAGAGCTCATTGAACAACTTCGGTTCTGGATCTATCAATGGCAAACGTCTGTTTGCGTCCTCGTTCCGGGCTGATCTAAGCGGAAACATGATCCGATATAGATGAAATTAGCACGATTGTTGCGCATCAGCCTCGAGACAATCTTCTTCGAAATCCATCTAGGTAGGAATGGGTGTGCTGTCAACAGTTGGCTCGATTTTACTCAAATTTAGCTGGTAGTTTGTGAATGGGCCACGGAACATCACGCTTTTTACAATCTAATCGGTGGGTTTCCAAATGTTTGCCAAGTGGAAGGGGTACGTGTCCTCGTATTCATTACATGTACCTATGGCTAGGTAATAAGAAAATTTTGTTGTAACAGCCATAACACTTACATTTTTCATCCGACTTTGATGAAATTTTCTAGGATTGTTCAGATTAGCGTGTAGATGGCCCCCTATGAGGTAGTGGAAGGTACTTAGAGATTGATGTTTTGAGATTAACTACTATGCATCGGATCATCTATATAATCGGGTTATGGATACGAGGAAGCTATGTGCCACACCCACTTGGCAGAAGTTTTTTCTATATTAGAGATTGGTGTTTTGAGATATGCTACATAAATTATTATCATCGGATCAATACAATCGGGAAGCATACGAGAAAGCTATGCGCCACACCCACTTGGCAGACGTGTGTTATTTGAATTTGTTACGACAACAAAAAGTTCATCATTTGGCAACAGGTGATAATTTTTGACTTGTTGCGAATTAAAATAAAATTTACTTTCTTGCTCGAAATTGAAGAGTGTAAAGAATTTTCTAAAAGATAGAAAATTCTAGAAAGAGAAAATAGAACACCTACGGTGCAATCCCGATTTTCAAAACATAAAATTCTGTAGATACTTCGATTGAGCGCTATAACCTCACGTTTCCAAACTAACGCTTGTATCGTCACGAAAAAAAATGTAGTTGAAATTTTTTTGATTTGGAAGAAGAAGTCTAGATGCATTTCCCATTATTATGGATCGTAAACTTCGACGCTTATAGCTAATAATACAATACAATAGCTTACCTAATACAATAGCTTACCTACCTAATACAAGAAAACATAATAAATTACAGGAAACAAAGTAGTCAAAAATAGCACTATCTACTGTAAGAACTATCACCGGGTTATTCAGAGATACCTTGAGCAAAAAAAGTAGATTATGAAGAAAAGGCAATTCATCAAGAAACATTTCGAGTCTGGTGATTCTTCCAAGTACCGCCCGCCCGCCCCATGTTGTTGTCAACGCACCGGATTAACTTCTGACCCCGAAACTCCTTGTTTGGGTCTCTGAAAGCCAGCCCATTCCTCACCCGCCTTCGATTTTTTTGAAGTCGAAGCATTCGCCGCCCCGACGCTTTCCGATCGCGCTGCACACACTATCTTCAAAATTGCAATTTTTATAGACTCTCACTTAATTGCCGTTGTGCCCTATTATCCCAGTTTTTCGAAAAAATTATCCTAAACGCCCAAAATAAATATTTCAAAATTTTAAAATTTCAAAAAATGTACAATTTCAAAAAATTAACAAACTTTAAGGGTTGAGCGCCATTCACATGTGTATTCTGAGTACAATAAAATTTTCAGATTGAAAATTGGATGAACAGGCGAGGAGAAAAACGTGAACTACGTTTGTATTCATTTTGAAGCGCAACGTGGTGGCTGTTTCTGGAACTATTCTCGGGATGATTGGCCTTAATGAGCGAATTTTCAAAAAAAAATCTTCTAAGCTAGGGGTTAAGAACATCAAAATATTAGCTATATAACAGAGTAGTCAGCCTTGTGGGTGTGGCAAATAGCATTTAAGTAAAAAGCACTTATGTAAGAAAAAACTTCAAAAATACTCTTTCCGTCTCCCCGAACTCATAGAGAAGGTACTCGAACGATATTGTTCAACGATCGTATATTGTTCTTTACGATTTTCAGGCAACCATTCCAACATGTTGTATGTACAAGGCATGTTTTGAAGAAGTTTGAAGTCTATATTCAGGTTCTACTCGTCTCCACGAACTCATGAGTAGGAACCCTATGAGGTGGTCTCCCGAAATCGATGTAACGAGCTAAACTTTAATTGCAGCCATCCAGTTTGAAGGTTACTAGGAGATTGTCGTTTTAATGATTCATCTTGCATCAGATTGTTTATACAATGATTATATGGACGCTATGTGCCACACCCACTTGGCAGATGGTTATTCTGCTCTATAGGTCTCTCTTGCTCACACCCAAAACCTCAAAACAGCACTTTATAGGGTCACTTTTGTTTTATAGTTTGACTCCTGGTATTTGTCCAACATTGCTGGCCGAAATCGACCTTTCTCCAGTTATTATGTTGGTAGATTTTAGAAAAATTGAGGATTCTCCGATTTTTCAAAAAAGAAATGACTTCCGTCTTTCCTATAATTGTCATCTTTCTGTAGTACAAAAACCATGAATAATTCAAGAAATTATACAAAAAATATACACTTACTTATGGAAAATAATTGAACTTGAGAAATAGGTTTTCAAAATGGATTTCCATGAATCAATTTTTCGAAATTCTGTACAACTATATTCAAGAGTTGAAGTGACCAGCAGTTCGTGGTTCCCGAAGCCTACAAGCTCTTTGAAGGGCCAGCACGATCACTAATTCATCGTTGGATCACTAATTCACGATTACTAAGAACTCGCAAGGAACAGACCTTTCGAAAACGAGTAGCTACTTTCCCCGCGGGACGAAATTGTTAAAATTAGATGCGAAGTGAGAATTATCGATCAGGAAGGCAGGTAGGCGTAGGTAGAACCGGCGCACGTTAGACGTCGTCTCTCATACAATATTTCTCAAGTTGCAAACAATGCCAATCAGCGGTCGTGGGAGTGCCGTTTTCGATTAGAAACAATTGAAGCATCGCCATTACATCGGGCAGACTTAGCACTTCTTCTTGGCTGGGTGAGCCCTAAATTCAACGGATATTGCCTTCTTGAACGTATCAATACATCGTATCCAGGGTATCCCAGCTATCATGAACCAAGCTTGTAATCGACTTTTGAATTAGTATTAAATTAGAGATTGGATTATAACCCCTGTATTTTTTGGCCAGGAATCCAACCATCAAATTTTTGCACACTGCGCAGTTGTTCAACCGTGCAATTGACACCAACCTCATTTTGGTTTATTATTTTCAATAATTTTAAATATTGATCAAAATTTATTATCAAAATAATTGTGGTCCCCCCCACTCCCTTAAAATTTGTTGGATTGCGTTTTAAGGTAGAATCCGAAAATCGAATAAAAATTTGCCGACCGTACTCTTTCCGACACGCGACACTTTCCTCAATTACTATGGGCCGATTTTGATAGAATTTGGTATGTGGGCTCCATTTGAGGTCTAGTTGTGCCCCACAGACCAACAGTTCGCTCCCTATGGGAAATCAGAAACACGATTGTGAATCGCAAATTTAAGCTGACCAAAATGCGATCGTTGTTCGTTTCTTTGCGTTGTAATCCTTAGCAACCAGTAATAAAATTTCTTAAGAATTATTTGTGGGTGAGAACTCATAATTCCTTCAAATTAGACATGATTGTGAAACGAATTGTAACCCCTTTTTTCTATAAGGGAACCCTTGAAAGGGAGCAAAGCTAAGAGTTAATGAAACTCCTACTTTCAGAACTTTTGTAATTAGGTCAGAGGGAGAAGTCAGAGAAACGTAAAAGTACTTCCTTACGTGAAATGTATTATACGAAAAATATACGTATCTCACAGAAAATAAAACGTCTGCCAAGTGGGTGTGGCACATAGCTTCCTCTATCCATAACCCGATTGTATAGATGATCCGATGCATAGTAGTTAATCTCAAAACACCAATCTCTGAGTAACTTACACTACCCTCATAGAGGACCATCTACACGCTAATCTGGACAATCCTAGACAATTTCATCAAATTCGGTCGAAAAATGTAAATGTTATGGCTGTTACAAGGATTTTACGTATGGCAATGGGCATAGGCTTCTAAAAATGTAAGGCCTCGATTTTCATTTGGGACCATCTACAACCTAATCCGCGTAATCCCTAAAAATGTCATCGAAATCGGGTAGAAAATGTGGAAGTTATGGCTGTTACAAGGAATTCACGTTTGCGCATGCGCAGCGGCTACTATCAGTCGAGGGGTGATGATCTTCATTGGGGACCATCTACAATATAATCCGCACTATCCCTGAAAATTTCATTGAAATCGGATAGAAAATGTAGAAGTTATGGCCGTTACAAGGAATTCACGTTTGCGCATGCGCAGTCGCTTCTATCAGTCCGGGGATGATGATTTTCATAGGGGACCGTCTACACACCAACCCGCACAATCCCTGAAAATTTCATTGAAATCGGACAATAACTTCGTGTAGTTATGCGCGTTACAAGGAATTCATGACAGACACACAGACAGACAGACACGGAACCAAAATTGTTCAGAAAGGTCTAAAACGCAAAACGCGAGTGAAAATTTTGATCTTGGAGAACTTTTTTTTCGACCTTGAAAAGTGAGAACAAAGCTTCCGCTACCTTGGTAGACTCGGAAGCAAAAAATAACCAGACAGTAATCCATTTTAGACCATTCTGAATCCAAATCCGCAAAAAAACATAGGTGAATGTCTGTGTGTGTGACAAAATCTTGTGTACTCTGCCCAGGCCTCACTTTTCAACCGATTTTCGTGGTTCTTTGTTTATTCGACGCGGAAACCTATCTAGTTGTGCATTACGGCGCCGGAATTTCGAATTTGGAATTTTAAGGGGTGAAGGGGGGGGGGTAATGCTCAAACAATTTGCGTTTGCGGGCATAATCCTGTAAAATTTGACCAGGCCTCAATTTCCAACCGTTTTGAGTGTTTCTTTTGCACACTAAAATTGCACACTATTTCACCAGAGTCAAAACTCACAAGGGGAGGGGATGAGGGGGGAGGATAATATTCACAAAATATCCGATTTTTCAATATTTCGGTTCCTTTATAGCTTACTAATTGTATCTAAGCTTTGAAATTGAGGAAAAATTCTCATTATACCTCCGGATGTTCATGAATTATTCTCTGTCCCACCATGGAACTAACAGTGGTGCCACCATGGTGCCAGGGCACCATAAACGGCATATTTCATCGGTTTTTTAAAGTTTTTTTTCTCGTGTTTCACCTTGAATACGGAATTGAACTTCAACGGACTGCCTACCAAAACAAATAGATGAAAGTTCAACGTTACGAAGTATTACCGCTTTGGTGCCAGACTGGCACCATTTGCCGGGGCGGGGGGACTCGAATTCGCATTTTGGGTGTTGTAGATCATGGTTTTTCAAATGCTCTCCAAATTTGAGGCTCCCACGCGGCTAAGTAATTAAAAAAGATATTGTTAAGTAATGCATGCATCCCAGGGGCGTCCCATTGGATAAGCATTAGATCAGTTCAACCAGTTGGTAAGCGATCAAACTGTTAAACTCGATGTAATTTATTTATCACTTTAGGCAAGAACTAGGGATCCCCCCCTCACCATTATCCACCACAAAATTTCTAGCGGCATGGGAGCCTCGAATCTGAAGAGCATTTTAAAATCCATGATCTACGATACCCAACATGCGAATTCGAGTTCACCCCCCCCCCCCCCCCCTCATCAAATGGTGCCACTCTGGCACCAAAGCGGTAATAGTTCGTAACGTTGAACTTTCAGCTAAGTATTTATTTTGGTAGGCAGTTCGTCGAAGTTCACATCCGTATTCAAGGTGAAACACAAAAAAAAAAAAAAAAAAAACGAAATATGCGGTTTATGGTGTCCTGGCACCATGGTGGCACCACTATTAGTTCCATGGTGGTACAGAGAATAATTCATGAAAATCCAGAGGTATAATGACAATTTTTCCTCAATTTCAAAGGTTGGGTAAAATTAGTAAGGAGTAATGGAATCAAAATATTGAAAAATCGGATATTTTGTGAATATTATCCCCCACCCATCCCCTCCCCTTGCGAATTTTGGTACTCTGGTGAAATCATGTACAAGTCGGAAGTTATTAGAGTCAAACAAAAAAAGAAACATTCAAATCGGTTGGATATTGAGGCCTGGTCAGAGTTTACAAGATTATGCACGCAAACGCACGTTTTGTATGCATTAACCCCACTATTCCCCCCTTAAAAAGCAAAATTCCAAATTCCGACGCCGTAGTGCACAACTAGATAGTTTTCCGCGTCGAAAAAAAAAGAACCAGGAAAATCGGTTGAGAACTAAGGGCTGTGCAGACGACACAAGATTCTGTCACACACACACACATACACACACTCACAGACATACACCTATGGTTTTTTTTCGCGGATTTGGATTCAGAATGGTCTAAAACGGATTAATGTGTGGTTATTTTTTTTTTCCGTAGAGTGTTGTCCTCCTTCACCCCAGATCGATTGCATTAGGACGCCCAAGTCTTACTGTGGGACGTCCTAAAAAAATTAAAGTACACAACCATTTCAGGTTGGATTTTCGTCCGACTGATATCAGCTGTCTTCCTAATGGAAGATCAGAAGTTGTTCTGATGATTTCGCTCATGGCTTCCCATTGGCCTCACTGCTCTGGGTTGGGACGAGGGGGAACTGCGACCGGCTTACCCAGAAAATATGCCGCAGAGGCAGGCTTTGAACTCACGGCCCCTGCAACCGGTTCGAGTCTCCAGAGACACATGCCCTTGCTCGCTCAGTCACAGCTGACCCCCACGTGGCTAGAAATGATATGGTGGATAACAGGGGGGGGGGGGGGAGGATCACAGGAAGAGATCTACAGGAAGAAAATCTTTGGAGCGTTCTCCAACACTGTGAACAGTTTTTCCAACAACATCGAGTGAACAGTTTTTTCGCTTACCAACTGGTATTAATTGACCCAATGCTTATCCAATGGGACGTCCCCTGAAATGCATGCTTTACTAAACAATATGTTATAGGTAGTATCCTACTTATGTAGTCGACTTTTGAAAAAGGAACTTAAGTCACAATCAGGAACTGTTTGCAGATCGAAAGAACGCGGATGGTTTGGTGAGGTGTCCATGTGTATTACAATCGCAAAAACATCGTCCTTCTTCTACCTGGCACTCAAGCCACGGAAAATGAGACCGAGGCTTGTTGACTACCGACCAATGATGAAGTGAAAGGATTGATTTATTACAGACAAAACAAATACAGAACACTAATAAAAAATGAAATAGGTTACTTACCCTTGGGAAAGTCTTATCAATTAAGATAATGTACATTCATTCATTCAAAAATAATATTGCGCTTCCAGTACCTAAAGGATGATACTTCTTTCAAATTTTAAAGGCGACTGAAGGGTAAACAGAAGGGCAAGTGAACTCTCATTTGAGATAAAAATCTACCTGTCTACCTTATTATGACTCGAGTTGCTCGATCCCTGGATTACGATTACAAAGGCTCAGCCCTTCCCTAGACTGACTCAACACGCTACCTGAGATTTTGGAACAGATAGTCGTCTATGTTAGGAGGTATACCCTTCGGGAAATTGGCCAACTGCATTCTTTCTATCTGTGAACAGTATAGTATTCGTGGTGGTCACTGAAGGTGGTCACCACGACGTTTTCATCAATCATAATTTATACAAGAAAATATTATTAAACAAATGAAAATTATTACTCAAGATTATGGGGGGAGTTTAGAAAAGGGCCATTCTCAGTCTCTGTCTTTTGGTAGGTATTATGCGCGCCTATATCGCCACTTCTGGAGGAAGTATCAAGAGGAAAAATCGTATACCTAATATTCATAAAAGAGTTGTGCACTCCTACCAGTTGAAAGTCTGTGATAGGTAGGCTCGGTCACTTTCTTGTTGAAGTCTTGAAGAGTTGAAGGCAGTCAGAGGCAGTCAAGTCAGTGAAACCAGGAGGTGGACACGGTGTTGATGGGGGGCTCCAGTCTCAGTGGGCTTGTACTCTCAGCAACCACGATCTCTCAAGGAATGAAGGCTTCAAGCCCAATCAAGGGGGTCCATCGGTTTTGGAGGGGGTAGAGCGGCGCAGCCACGCATGCGCGTGGAGCGGGAGCGCTGCCTGTGGCGCAACTGGTGGCGGCGGAGGCAACCCTGTGGCTGCCAAGGGTGTCGAGCCTGCGGACCTGGATCGCGCGCAATTCGTGGAGGAAGATGTAGGTCGAACCTTGATCTGGAGAGGCAGGATTCTCCGGTCATAAAATGAAGTTGTTGGTTAGTGGCAATGGCAAAGCTGTGACTTTTTAGCATGTGAGTGATCTATACAGAAAGTAATGACAGTTGGGTAATAATTTGCAGCGGTTTTTTCAAATGGGAACCCCAATTTTCTACTGCCGATTCGGGTTCCACGGAAAATTCAATAAATTTTTGACCCCTCACTGTATTTTGGTTTCTAATTAGATAAGAAATTAAAATAAATTAGTAAAACAATACATCGAAAAATAACAATTTTTGTTTAGTGTTCCCCCTACTATGTGTGTTTGGGGTGACGAGCAGTGTATTTCCAATGTATTTGTGCAATTTTAACGAGTCGTGCTATGAGACACACCCACTTGGCTGCCCTTTATAAAGCTAATACTTTGATTTTTTTATGCTGCATGGATGGACTTTTCATACAGCAACTCCATGAAAAGCCCATGCTATGCAACTGTGCAGTTATGCTATGTAACCGTGTATACATAGTTACCTACTGGTAAAAATTGTATATAGGATGTTTTCTGTTGTGCCTTTCTCAAAAAAAAAAAAAAATTAAAAAAAATTAAGAACAACCAAAATAGAGTTTCTAATTTTCTATAATTCGTGAATTGAGGGTTCGATTTCGGAGATTGAATATTCGATTTTGACGATGTTTTGTCGAATGAGGGCAGGAAATTGATAGTCGGATCGCAATCGCAACCCGCAGTTCACGAACTTTCAAAACGGAAACTTCTCATATCGCGGGGAGATCAACCTCAACTTCAGAAGTGTAGGTTGTAGTTGAACCTTAGTCTCTACATAAACAAAGTTCCTGAACAACTTCTCTCTTCACGCATCGATTTCTCGTTTCATTACCGTACCTACAGGCCTCTCGTATGTTTAGGAAAGGCAGTCTTCTGATGAACCGCTATTACTTGAAAATTATACGACCTGATAACAACAATTCAGATATGGAGTGACTTCCACGAAGTTTCACATTCAGCAGTGGGAGAAGTTGTATGAATTTTCCAGAAAGAGATGGATTTTCGGTAGGTACCGGATAACAATAATTTGAATTGAGCGTTATTAGAAACGTTCCATTTCAGCGAATTCTCAAAGAATTGAACTTTTGCAATAACCTTTAAATTTTTAGTATGGAGATTGAAATCCGTTTTGAGACATTTCAAAACTATTCCTCAAGCTAAATACACAAATTAAGAACCTATGTTCTTCTCTACATGCATATTTTTTGACGTAGAGGTCGTATTCTCCAATCATAACTCGACGTTATCACATCACTGTCATTGCTTTAGAACAGCGTTACGATTATATGGGTATCGATACTCGATATTTCAAAATATCCATACTTTTGTACCGATACTCGATATTTTAGTATCAATACTGCACTATCCGATATTTTTGGATATCGATACTTTGGATCCGATATTTCTAAATATCGAATATCGATACAGTTCTCGCGGAAAGTTCAACACAATGGCTAAAAAATGAAGAAAGTAGAGAGGCTTTTAGGTCATTACTCTTTGGTTGCACAAATAACGTTTATATCATGGAGAAAATCACCCTGCTTGGACTCTTGATAGTGAAAAATGAATTAAAATTATTGAAAACTCGGCGCTCCGCGCCTCGTCAGGGGGCAAGCCCCCTGGACCCCCGGTTACCTCTATTTACATACTTCGGACGAAATGATTGAAACACAGAATGTGTTTTAGCTCACGCGTTTCACATAATTTCGCTACTTTCCTCCCACTAAATCAGAATCTTATATAATCACCGCGTCATAACAAAATATCTCAAGAGTTACACGATCCTTAGTTCCGCATCATCGGTATCCATGTTGTCGTCCCAGATTTCGTTATGAAATTTCGTTAGGTTTTTCGGCTAGTTAATCCATGGCTAAAACACATTCTGTGTTAAAATTATTTTTCTTGAGAATATTGTATAATATTGATGATTTGTGACACTAAAGTATCGATACTCGATATTTTAAGATATCGATACTCATGCCCAACGATATTTGGGATATCGATACTCGGATACGATACAGTATCGATACAAAATATAGATACTTTTATAACGATACCCATCCCTAGAATGGATGAAAGCATTCACGAGACCGTAGGGACGTCACGATACTTCCATCGATACAACATTTTTCTCAGAGCATAGATCATTCGATATTTTCATATGAGAAAGTACCTATCGATATATCGGTAGAAAAGTATACAAAAACGTCTGCCAAGTGGGTGTGGCACATAGCTTCCTCGTATCCATAACCCGATTGTATAGATGATCCGATGTATAGTAGATAATCTCAAAACATCAAAACAAGTTAGTCTGTAACATCCCTGAAAATTTCATTGAAATCGGATGGAAAATGTAGAAGTTATGGCCGTTACAAGAAAATTCACGTTTGCGCATGCGCAGTGGCTGTTATCAGTCCGAAGGTAGAGATTTTCATAGGGGACCGTCTAAACACTGAACTGTAACATCCCTGGAAATTTCATTGAAATCGGATAGAAAATTTCGAAGTTATAGCCGTTACAAGGAATTCACGTTTGCGCATGCGCAGTCGCTTCTATCAGTCCGGGGGTGATGATTTTCATAGGGGACCGTCTACACACCAACCCGCACAATCCCTGAAAATTTCATGCAAAGAATTCATGACAGACAGACAGACACGGAACCAAAATTGTTCAGGAAGGTCTGAAACGTAAAACGCGAGTGAATATTTTGATTTAGAACTTTTTTTTTCATCCTTGAAAAGTGAAAACAAAGCTTCCGCTACCTTGGTAGACTCGGAAGCAATACCGGTAGAGACGTATGGAAATATCGACATAAAAGTATAGATATACCTGTAGAAACTTATAGATAAATCGGTGTATAGTTTTTAAATAATTCATCATCATTTATGTACTTTTTCACCTCAGTAAGTACATAATTTAGAATTTCATTTCCTTCCTGCTCGTTACTCGATCAAACTTTTCATGCCTGATTAATTTTCAATCTATTTTTTCGCGTTTAAACACCGTTGGAAAGTTGCTGAATCGCAGATGTTTCTTCCGAAGAGAGGAACGTTTGGGAATGAGTGTGAGGTGTCGGAAGAAGGATATATTATTATAAACTATGAAAAACTTCGACAACGGTTGCGAGACGAAAGAGTATTCAAATCTCACATTTTGATGGTTCCGATCAGTGTAGCCAACTTTACTACAATGAATCAACATAGATAAGTTATTTCACACAACGGATACCACAGGGTGAAAATTTCGTTTCAAAATACCGTAAAGTTAAAAAAGAATTGAATAATATATGAAATTATAGGTTCATGGAGGGTGTGATTTCTCTGAAATTATGAAATATTGGTATTTCGTATCATCGAAAAATGCCCTCGTAAGACTCGAAAACACCAAGTTACACAGGTTTTTTTCACCGTTTACAACGACTAGTCGAAGGTCGAGATCATTCATCAGCCTCCGAGGGGACGACATGTGAAAAGGACGAGACCAGAGCGAAGTATTATGATTTCAAGGACCACTGATCCCCTGAACTCTCCCGGGAATAATTAATAACCTCCCGACTCGGGTTATAATTGAGTGCAAAAAGCAGGTGGCGGAATAATAAGACGGATCGCTCGTCATGTTCACTGCTGCTCCATCAAGTTTGCGAGGACGTTTTTTCGAAGCAACGGCAAGCTTAGGGAACAACGATTTACTGAACGTGGGTAAATCATCTTTTTGAGCGACTTCAACTTCAACAGCGCGCGAAGGAAGGTATACAGTGTCATGGGTTAGGGGTGTGTCGGTCCAGATATTTCCCTGGAACGGTTCCAACGGTTACAGTGACAAAGATGTAACCGTTCCAAATTACCGGTACCTACATTTCCATTACCGGTACAGGCGGTAAAATCCCACTGACATGACATGGATGAAGCAGGCAGTCAAATCCCTATCGCCCTTCTTCCATGCTTATGATCTCAACTTGCAATACAATATCATCATTTTCCTCGAAAATTCGCTAAAAGGAAGGAATTTGAACAAGTGTTACAAAAGAAACAATTTATTATAAAATTTATAATAAATAAAAAAATAATAGTCACTATCATTTAATGATAGTGACCAAACAATTTAAGGAAAGAATAATGACGTTGCAGTTTAAGAACTTAACATGAAAATAATAAATTAATAATACTGGAGACAACTTCCATGCTAACCAGTCCTTAAGATCACTTCCCGCTCAAGAGCCATTCCATAATAGGTTTGTTCCAGCAGGGCTGACCGCGGTTAGCCCAAAAACCACAGCCTTATAGATCGCGGTTGTGTGACAATCACCGTGGTTCAACCACTGCTGGAACACTCAACAGCTAGTTGGTCGAAAATCGCGTTACTTCTGAGTATGTGTGACTTCAGGTTTCCATACCTGCTTATCGTTGCATAGGATGCATAATGAATAAAATACCTTTTCTCATTGCTGTAATCATTTAAAATTCCTAAAAACTGTTTCTTTGATGAGGATGGCAAAAAATATTGCACAGATCCAAAGCAAGCAAAGTAGGAGAGTTACACCTTTCTACTCAAAAAACATCAAATTTCTAGCTGATTGATGTTTTTATTGAATAGAAAGGTTTTACTTCATCCTCACTACCATATCTACGAATAATGTCGCACATTGTTTGTTTGATTGCAACCATGAATGATTGCAACTATGAGGGCTAGGAGGTATTATACCAGGCTCAGACACGGCAAAACCAAGAACCATAAATAAAAATAAAGCATTTTAGAATGTCAAGGCATTAATAATGGAGACATTCCCCCTTTTTTCATTTTTTTCGCAAATTTAATACTACTTTTTGTGAATAAAACTTCATTTTCAAATTATATTGTATTAATAACCCGTAGAAGTGTTCATAGATCGTTAGTACATTATAATAGTAAACAATGAAATATCATTTAGTCGAATTCATGGGTCCTCATGAAGCACCATTCAGTCCCAAACTTGAAATCGTGATTATCTCGAAAAGAGGAAAAATGGACATTCCCCCTTTTTTCCGTGTGGTCTTCAATTAGTAAGTTGTAAAGGAACAGAAATATTTAAAAATTGGATATTTTCCTCGTGCCAATTTTGATACTCTGGTGAAATAGTGTGCAACTCGGTCGATTTCTGAGGATTTCGGTAGGAAATTGAGGCCTGGGCAGAGTTTACAAGATTATGCCCGCAAACGCACTTATTTTAATCATTTACCCCGCCCCCTTAAAAGGCAAAATTCGAAATTCCGGCGACGTAGTGCACAACTAGATAGTTTTCCGCGACGAACAAAAAACGTCTGCCAAGTTGGGTGGGCAGTATAGCTTCCTCACTCATTGTAACATGAAGTATAGACTCAGTTGGCGAAAAAATTATGATTCAAAGAGTTATTGAATACCAAAATATTGACTATTCTCGAAATTGATTAAAGTAAAATGAATGAAATACTGATGTCACAAACATAGGTTATACTATTCTTTTGAGGGGGAGTATGTAGACATTATGGAGTGAATTATCGAATAAAGTTGGCCGAACTGTGGTGTCGTTGCAGAGGACCCAACTGCCGTCATGACACCTGACGGTGGCCGTATAATGTCCACTTGAAACGGTCGGACCCTCATGTGCTATGACGGCAGTACTTTATTTAGCGGTCCACCGTCTAGGACCTAACCCACACAATCCCTGAAAATTTCATCGAAATTGGTTGAATAGTTGCGGAGTTTTGGTTGTAACAATAAATTTAAAGTTCGCGCATGCGCAGCGGCTATTGCTTGACCAATTTGATTGAAACTTATAGGGTGTCTCTTAGAAGTTAGTCCCTAACTAACCTCCAAATTTGAGCAAAATCGGTTCATTAGAAACCGAGGTTCCAGGAAATTCACGTTTGCGCATGCGCACTCGCTCCTATTGGTCCGAAGGTGCTGAAATTGATAGGGGACCGTCTAGGACCTAACCCGCACAATCCCTGAAAATTTCATCAAAATCGGACCACAGGTTAGTATAGTTTTGCCAGGGACAAGGATTGACCACAGACAGACAGACACGGAACCAAAATTGTTCGGGAAGCTCTAAAACGCAAAAAGCAAGTGGAAATTTTGATTTTGGAGGACATTTTTTTTTTCACTTCTTTCAAGAATACAAAGCTTCCCTACCTTCAAAAGTGAGGAAGCAAAATGCCGGTAACAGGAGTATTCCGAAATCTGACTGAAAAATACGGAAACTGTTCAATGCCCAAATTGGTCTGGGAAGGTTCCCAAATAAAGGTGTAGTTATGCCCACTTTCACCAAACATTCGGAAAAAGTTTAAACCAAAAGAGGCGAGAGATAATCGAAATTTAGCTAAGTTTTCTCTGAACAAGAAGTTTCAAGTCAGATTGTGTATAACGCCCAGCACTACTTGAGTACTAGTAGGAAGCTGAGAGAGCTTTGACCTCCAAGTCACCCAACACCGACATTTCCCGCCTTCATGATTGAAAATTCGACTCTGTCCTCAAAATCCGTAGGTACATGTAAGGAAAGATCTGCAAGTGTGGTTACTCTACAATAACATATTGGGCTCAAACTGGATACCTGTTGAGAAGCAAGATCGACGTAGATTTGGTGATTCCTGCGAATGATGGAGATGGTCACTTGTCACCTCACTAACACTTCCACTCCGACCGCTGTTTCGTAAAGGCCATGCACAACCCGTATAGTAAATCGACGACCTAAACAAAAGGAACATCGCACAAGAGAATTCACTGATTCAGGAAGAATTCTGGAAGCACAACACAGACCCTATCACTGCCACCCCGACCAAAGAGGAAGAACTCACTGACTGATTGTCCTACCCTTCAGTGCTTGGATGAGAGGTGGACGGCTCGGCGCATGCGCGGTTTCCAGGAAGGGCCATCATTATTAACTAATCCTCTCTTTTGTTTACTTTCAACCCAAATCATCCTCGTACGACTTTCTCTTACAGTTGACAGAATGCTGTACCCCCTAGGGCATTATCACGTTGCATTCACAATTTTAACTATAAGCCTCATTCGTAGGTGCAGCATGAGTGAAAGACCATATTTTCAAAGATAAATTTAATCAATTTTCAGTCATTTTAGAGGAAAAATTAGGCTTTTTTAAGAGTAGAATTATAAGAAATTTTAACGTGTGTTCGGACAAATAATTTAAAATTCTTCTACATTTTTAGAAAATTTTAAAAGAAAAAATGTTTACACTTTTAGGAAATTAAAAAAGATCTACTGAATGACATCTAATAAATAAATAACGTTATAATGATTCCTGAAGTTTTCCCAAATCTACTGCGGATGATAACTTGAATAATTTCAAATTTGTGCCAAATTGATCTTTTAACTAACGGGAAGACGAGTTCGTAAGCGATCTAACAATTTCTTACTCAAAATACTACCTAACTAAATTAAATTGGGTTGAACAGTTTTGTGCAGTAGGAAGGTAAATAAAAATTCAAGTTTTATCGCTTACCTACTGGTTCAATTTGACCTAATGCTTATCCAATGGGACGTCCCCTGGAATGCATGCAGTACTCACTGCAATATGTCTTAATTGAAATGGAAACAGAAGAACTGATCATCTTGACTCAAGAAGGAGAAGAAAAAAAAGGGTTCGTTATGGTGAAGAATCTGATAACGAACATTTCATTCCAAAAAGTTTGGACCCTTCGCTACAGCTACTTTTTCATGGAAACTCGCTGATATTCTCGGACTTCAATGTTACTAATAAATTGTGGGACGTAATAATTTATTTTCTTTCACAACTTTGAAGTTACGCATACATGTACAATTTATTGAAGAGCGTCGCAGCTCATTGGTAAAGTTCCATTTTGCTCCCGAGTCCTGGTAGCGGAAGCATTGTTCTCACTTGTCAAGTTTGGAAAAAAAAAATGTTTTCCAAAATCAAAGTTTCCATTTGCGCTTTACATTTTAGGGCTTCCTGAACAGTTGAGGTTCCGTGTTTGTCATGTATGTCATGAAATCCTTGTAAAAAAAAAAAAAAACTATTCTGGGCGAAACTATTCGAAATTATTTTCCGAATTCGCTGAAATTTTCAGGGGTTGCGCTGGTTGCCGTGTAGATGGTCCCCTGTGAGCGTATTCAGCCAGGTGGGAAAGTACCTACTCATTGAAGTCGCCGCCGCACAGTACTGTGGGTATGTATAAAAAATCGAAAAAACGACCGTCTATTAGTATTGGAAAGGAGTGCCCCAGATAGTCTTTGAGCACGTTTAAATAGGTTTCCTGACCTCACAAGCCTCCTACGGATCACCAGAGGGCAAGTTCCGCGATCATTTATGTTATTAACTCATTTCACCGAAAACGCTAACGATGAACTACCTGCTCATTATGAGTGCGGATACCGTCATATCAACAAGTTGGGTCTTATTGCTCTTCATGACGAGTCAAGGCATAAGTATGTACTTTATTCACGTTTTTTAAATAATTTTTGAAGTATGAATTTCCCCTAAGCACTCGGTAAAACCGTCACAATAATAATTCCCAATTTTGGTTTATTATTTCTAATAATAAGCCTATGTGATCGTATCGCAAAAAATTTTTATAACCCCCCCTCAAACTTTGTCACTTTACGTTTCAAGGTGCGTAGAATCCAAATTTGCAATGTCCGTCCGCCGTCCCCCGTCCGCGGCACTTTTCTTAGCAACACTGGACCGATTTGGTTCAAATTTGGTATATGGGCTCCATTTGGGGTCTAGTTGTGCCGCGAAGCTTTTGGTTGATGTAGGTCACTTCTAAGGGGTGAAAATTAAGGGTTGAAATTTTCAAGAGTGCCCTAGCTCGAAAACTCTCGAAATAAAGGTATCGTTTTTTCACCAATTTTAAATAGTATTGAATTTTTAAAAATTTTTGAGACCACCCGGAGCTCTGTAGGACAAACCGTTCGGTCCCTACGAGTACTTGAAGGTTTTCCTTCGATAAAACAGAATCATGAGTGTGAATCGCAAAAGAGGTCTAATCTCCATTCAAATTTTATCGGACTAAAATGCGAACGCTGTTCATTTCTTCGATTTGTATACAGTTTTGCCTTCTGCGTAACCAGTAATCAAATTTCAATATGAAGCTTTATATTTTTCCAATCGAGTGTGAAGCGTTTAGTTCTTTCTAATAAACTTGATTGTGAAGGTGTGAAGCCAGTATGGTGTGGTAGGTAAAAAAAAGTTGGTAGGTAAAAAAAATGTTGGTGGGTAAAAAACGCTGCAAATCATTGCTCAAAAGCTTCTTCATTCTTCAGATCACTGATCAGCTGAGTGAGCTCCGAAGCCATTTTCAATCCTATTGAATGAAAGTGCTCTTCCAGGCGTCTCCAGCATTCGAGGAGATCTTCTTCACTTCTCAGATCACTGATCAGCTGAGTGAGCTCCGAAACCATTTTCAATCCTATTGAATGGAAGTGCTCTTCCAGGCGTCTTCAGCATTCGAGGAGATCTTCTTCACTCTTCAGATCACTGATCAGCTGAGTGAGCTCCAAAGTCATTTTCAATCCTATTGAACGCAGGAAGCTGAAATTTGAGAGGGAAGGTCAAGGGAGAATACAGATGGTGGTAGGTGCTATTGATGGAGAACCAGTGATCTATACAGAAGAGTGATCTATACAGAAAATAATAAACCTTTGAGCAATGATTTGCAGCGTTTTTCTTCTTAAACCTTGAGATAAAACCTTTCTCGATTTGCAAGGCTTTATTGAGCCAAAAGACGGCGATAGAATGAATAAGCTTGGATACAGAAATTTGGTGCAACTATGAACATATAAACAGGGAAACGAGCAACAACAATGGTAATAATAGTATGACATTTTCCCCCACTTCTTTTAGCTTGTCACATAGTCAGCAAGGTAAGTTGGTGGTCGTCTGGCCCGTTCACTTCTTCTGAGAATTGGGCTCGCCTCCAGTTCCTCTTCAGGTAGGTCGCTTCTTTCTGGAAGATTTTCCCCTTCAACATCCTCAGACCCAGGTAGTGGTATGAGCTCTTCACCTACTGGGGCTAGGTGTCGAGTCGATACAGTCGATTCTCGACCGTCAGGGTACCGAATATGCGAGTACTCAGGATTTGCTTCCAGGAGATCCACTTCGTCAACTAGAGGTTCGTACTTGTTTGAACGAACCTGTCTCCGTAATAAGACCTTCCCTGGTTCAAGCAACCATGTTGGGAGAGCTTCCCCACTAGGAGATTTTCTTGGATGATTGAACATCCTTTCGTGAGGTGTTTGGTTCGTGGTCGTGCACAACAACGATCGTACAGAATGAAGTGCCTGCTGAAGAACTTCTTCCCATCTACTCGTGCACAGATCGCTTGTTTTTAGCGCAAGCTGAATGGCTTTCCACAAAATTCCATTGTAACGCTCGCATTGCCCATTACCCTGGGGGTTGTATGGAGTTGTCCGGCTGGTTGCAATGCCATTTGAGTGAAGAAAAGATTTCAGTTCCCTGGACATGAATGTTGTACCTCTGTCAGAGTGAATGTATGATGGCATGCCGAAAACTGAAAAGAGATGCTTCAGGTGACTGATTAACGTAGCAGCTGTTAAGTCAGTACATGGAACAGCAAAAGGGAATCTCGAAAATTCGTCTACGATAACCAAAAGATATGGTTTTCCAGAAGCGGTCCCTTATAGTCCATGCTGAGCCTTTCTAATGGTCTTGTTGCCTTGATCAAGTTTGATGGATTGGTAGGATTGAAAAATCTAGGTTTTAGCTCCGCACATGTTCGACAGGCCGATGTGATCTTCCGAACATCGTCGACGGAAAATGGCATGTTACGAGCTCGGATCCAATGAAAAAATCGGGTGACACCTGGATGGCAGAGAGCTTCATGGAGTTTTACAAGATCCTCAGTCGATGAAATAGCTCCACAAACCCTCGATAAAGTATCTGCCACTACGTTTTCCTTTCCTGGTCTATAGACTATGTCGTATGAGTATGCTGAAAGTTCGAGTCTCCACCTCATAACTTTCTCATTTTTATTTTGCTTGTATGTTTTCTTTGGAACATGAATGAAACGCTTTGCTGGTCCGTAATCAGTTGAAAATGTCGACCCATCAAGAGGTGTCGCCACTTGCGAATGGACTCCACTACAGCCGATGCTTCCTTCTCAATGATAGAATGGTTCATCTCTGAAGAGTTCAATGTTCTTGAAAAGAAAGCTACTGGTCGACCTTTCTGACTTAATGTTGCAGCCAGTGCTACGTCTGAGGCATCTGTTTCGATGATCAGAATTTCTCGAGGATCGATAGCATGAATAGCAGAATTAGCTATGGACTTCTTCAGCTCTTCAAAAGAGTCCAATGCTTCGGCGCTAAGAGGAAAGTCCTTGGAGTGAACTAGAGGGTGTATTTTATCAGAGAAATGATTCACCCATTTTGCATAATGAGAAAACATGCCCAACACTTTTTGTAACGCTGTTGCATTTCTTGGAGGTGGTAGCTCGAGGAATGGTCTGAGACGGTCCGAATCAGGTTTGTACTGACCTCCTGTTACCTCATATCCCAACAGTTTGATTGATTTGGAATTGAAAATACTTTTCTCCTTGTTTAATGTTAGATTATACTTCTTGGCAACATCAAAAAAACGTTGTAAATTCTTGTTGTGTTCTTGTTCATTTACTCCGCAAATTGTAACATCATCCAAATAGGCGAATGTAGCATCCAACTTCTCTTGGTTGATGATAGTGGTAATGAATTTTTGAAACGCTGGAACGCCATTCGTTACCCCAAATGGAAGTCTGTTGAATTGATACAGTTCCCCATTTACTTCAAATGCTGTGTAAATTTTATCATCTTCGGCGATAGGGACTTGATGATATGCACTTTTCAAATCAATTTGGCTGTATACCTTGTATTGTGCAACCTTTTCTACAATGTCCTCAATTCTTGGAATGGGAAATGCGTCGAGAAGAGTAAATTTGTTTATTGTCATTGAGTAGTCTATAACCATTCTCCTTTTGCGAGCACTTTTAACCACAAAAGCCTGAGCTCTCCATGGAGAGTTGCTAGTTTCAATTATTCCGGATTGCAGTAGACCATCAACTTCAGCCTTCATGAATTCCAAATCTTCTGTAGAATGTCTACGAGATTTTACAGCTATTGGCCTGCAGTTTTTAGTCAAGTGGCTGAAAATATTGATCGGCTGTACCAGTGCTGCTTCGACACTCCAACAAATTTTTAAGGTAGGCCGATCACCTCCAAAAGAGAATTCTATTGTTTCATGAACACGCAACATATCATGACCCAAAATCAAGTCAGAGCAGAGATCTTTCATTACGTATAATTTAACGTTATTGTACGTGTTTTCTTTAATTCTGAAAGTGACACAACAGTAAGCGCTGATCTTAGTGGCCAGAGTGACTGATGCCATTGTGATCTTACCTTGAAAAGGAAATTTTTGAAAACGCTTGTTGTGAAGAAACGATTCGTCTACAAAGCTGGGAGAACTTCCGGTGTCAATCAATGCATGAGCATTGTGACCATTGACAGTCACTTGTACCGTACCTAGTTTTCTTGAGTGTCGGGGCTGCAACCGCAATAGGCCCCATAGCTGAAGTATTGTTCTTACACGAAATAGTTCTCTTGGATAAACATACCTTTTGGAAGTGTCCTTTCTTACCGCAATTCTGGCATTCATTATCTCGGGCAGGGCAGATTCTGCGTGTATGTCTACTTCCACAGCAAAAATAGCACGTCGAATTCTTGGAGGTCGCACCAACAGTCTCTGATTCAGAAAGCAATTCGTTTGTTGTTTGGACTTGACTGCCCAGGGCACTCACTGGTGGTATGCCTGGCTGATAAGTGAGTGCTTGCTGTTGTGCCATGTCCAACGCTCTAGCTTTCTCAAATGCGTCTGTCAGTGTTAACGTACCATGTTCAAGGAGTCGCTGTCGAATCATGGATGATTGTATGCCTGATATGAAAGCGTTTCTTGTACAATCTTCCTTATTCTGCTGTGCTGAAACTGCTTGGAAATCACAGTCCTCACTGATGAGCTTCAGGGCTTGTAAATACTGGTCCAAAGTTTCTCCTGTTTCCTGACGGCGGGATGCTAAAGAGTGTCTTGCAAAAATTACATTGATGGGCTTAATGAACGTCTCCTGCAAAATTTTTAGTGCAGCAGCGTACGTAATACTACTCGAAATGTAAGGGTACAAATCGGGTGAAATATAATTGATCAATAGATCGAGTTTCACCTCATCTGTTGAGTCCTTGTCCCTCAGGAAGCTTTCGAATGTCCTTTTCCAGTGCGTCCATTTCTTGGCAGCGTTCGGTTTTGTAGGATCGGCGTCTAGTCTTTCTGGCTTCAAGTATTTTTCCATTCTTTTTTTTTCTAAGGCTCAATAAATTGAGATAAAACCTTTCTCGATTTGCAAGGCTTTATTGAGCCAAAAGACGGCGATAGAATGAATAAGCTTGGATACAGAAATTTGGTGCAACTATGAACATATAAACAGGGAAACGAGCAACAACAATGGTAATAATAGTATGACAAACCTTAACATTAAATAGTGAATTTCTCAAAAAGAGGAGAAATGAGGAATTAGAGCACTTGATGAATGTTTTCTGGCACTATCCCTTGACTCAATCCCGTTGGAATTTGCCGCGACTTTTTTTTCTATGAAATTTTCAATACGAATAGAAAGCTTTTAGAAAAATTAAAGTCGCGGGAAAGTGTGGAGAGGAAAAAATCCACATCCTCGCATTTTTCATATCAACAGAAAAGATTATGAAGTCATCAACCAGTATCTGATTAGGGATAACTTCATTGACACGACCACCATCCACAAAACTGATACCTAATGCTGTACCAAGCACATCTAACGCTGTGGAACTGAGTTGTGGAAGCGCTCTCTCCAGCATCAGCAGCTCTAATGACAGTGACGATTTAGATTCATCATTCAGTGTAATGCACTTCTAAAGACATCTAATTATTACCTATGTTTCGGTACCTAAACTTTTGTAAAATTGGTGAAATGTTACTTTTGTTTTGAATTTAAAATTTCAATATTTTTGGGTGATTCTCAAACTACGGGACAATGGGGAATTTGCCTCACATTTTTTTTTTTTTTTTCGAATGAGGGTTTATTTTTATGGAAAAAAACCATAGTGAGCTGCTCGAAAACGCATCCAAAAAATTTAGAGAATTTAAGGAAGATGGAAATTTTAAATGAGGTGGCAATGTGTAAGAGGCAGCCATGTTTGAAACGTGACGGATATTCTACCAATCTGACTTCAAAGGAGGTTCTGTGGCGCTTACCACAGAAGCGGAACATACGCGAACTTTTACCTTCCGAGTAGTGCGCACAAGAGTGCGCCACGAACTGGCAGGAAGAACCCAGACACAGAAAGTGACCAAAAGAAACAATATTACTCACTTTTTTACAATACGAATCTATCTACTAGTTTATCAAGCATTATTATTCTTCATCTTCTCTTATTTAGTTTCAAGATTTGAATCACATTATTCGAGTAGCCATTTCACTGGATCGTTTTGTGTGGCGTGCTAGAACTCTGTCTGTTGTCGTTGTTTTCGCGTCGTTTTTTTTTTTTTTTTTTTCGCATGACGTCAACAATATTCCTCGATTTTCGCGGTGTTTTGTAACAGAGGTTCACTTGTTTAGTCATTTTCTCCTACGGTAATTTTTTCCGTTGGTGATTCCTAGTGTTAAACGTTATTCTAGGGCCCTATAATAGGATTTGACTTGAAATTCCAGAATCTAAAATTGAGGCAAATTCCCCATTTAGAGTTGGAAATCTCAAAAATTTTACCTTCTCAATTTCCCCTAAATTTTTTAAAACTACCTTCGGGAGTCTAATATAAAGGTGTTCTGATGTGTGAGCATGCATGATAACCCTTAAGTTGCTCAAAATTTGATTTTATAAATTTCATAGGTCATGACAATGAGGAGAAAACTATGGGGCAAACTTTAGTAACATATTGCTTGTACAGTAACTGTATGATCGACAGATTTCAAGCATATTGGTTCAATATCTATTTTTAAACAATTGTGAATGAAAACAATTACCGTGAAACGTTATCACTGGCAGAGAAAAATTCGGGAATGTTGAAAAGCTGACTCTGGGACAGGCCACGACAATGCGATTTGAGGTACATATCGATTGATTATGCACATGAATTGATCGATTTATAGATCAACTAGGGTGGTGTCATGTATGCGTGATACCACAAAAACAACTACAAAAAGGTTTTTTGAGAAAAGTTGAACAGAAAATTTTTTATTAACAAAGGACATAAATTGTCCCGTAGTTTGAGAATCACCCTTTTAATAAACTCCTTCTAATATTGTTTATTGTGCAATTTTCTTTCCTTAAAATATGAATTAGTATGAAATCCATGATCAGAGCAACTTTCTCTAACAGAACTCTCCACAAATTGATTTTTGATCACTTGCTCCATAAACTCACAGTACTGTGCGCCGTGCCCATCTATAGGCCCAAACGTACTTTTGTATCTTCTACTTACATGTCTTCTTCGCACCAATATAATAAACAATCACAACACACAACAATTCCCCAATTACCTTTAGCTCAATTTCCTTACAGGTTTTGGATCAGTTTCCAAGCTATCAGCCTACCAAAACAAATAGATGAAAGTTCAACGTTACGAAGTATTACCGCTTTGGTGCCAGACTGGCATTTTATTGTGGCGGGGGAGGTGTGAACTCGAATTCGCTTGTTGGGTATCGTAGATCATGGATTTTCAAATGCTCTTCAGATTCGAGGCTCCCACGCTGCTAGAAATGTTATGGTGGATAAGGGTGAGGTGGGAGACCAATATTTCTTTGCCCAAAATACTTAATAAATTACATCGAGTGAAACAGTTTTATCACTTACCAACTGGTTTAAATTGACTTAATGCTTATCCAATGGGACGTCCCCTGGAATGCATGCATTACTTAACAATATGTTTACTACATGGAACTGACCGACAATAACCAAAACCTCCTTGGCACAACTAGACCCGAACCAATTTATTTGAAATTTTGTGTAACGTCTCCATTCGGGGTATGTAACTGGACAAAGTGACGCGAACGGAAGGAAAATCTTTTACTCGATATTTAGATTCTACGTACCTTGAAATGTGAACCATCACATTTGGAGGAGGGTAACATTCTATTTGCTTGTTCGATAGGTGCATTCAAGTATATGTGGAATGATTGCGAAAACCCACCATCATTCTGGTGGGAAAAAAATATATGTGAGGTCCGAGAATATTACTGACTTCTAAACTAATAAATATTTGGCGACGACGGGTGTCCCCAGCAGGGACCCCAAATAAGGTGAGCTGAGGAAAACGTGTTGGTTCCTTTTAAAAGGGATTTATCGATCCTTCATGGGATCCTCCAGCCAGTTTAGACCGTCCGGTTCCCTTCGGACTTGAGCTTTGTGCCGAAAACAATCGAGTCTCACCTGCTGGAGGCAGAAGGAGTAATTTATTAATGCAATCCGAGCCTTCATCCTCAAAGAGTCTTTGTGAGTGACTGACTGCGCTTGTCCGGTGTTGATGTATTGTTTTTCCTACCCCTCCTATGAGAAGGAGGGAAGTCCTTGAGCCTAAAAACGCAGACTTCGGAGAAAGGGAAAAATGAACCAGAAACAGCAATTTTGCTTCAGAGTCTACCAATGTAGCCGAAGCATTGATTCCACTCTTCATGGCTAAAAAGTCTACCAAGTGGGTGTGGTACAAAGCCCTTCGTGACAATAACCCGATCGCATAGATGTTCCGTTGCATTGTAGTTAATCTCAAGTCATCAATCTCTAAGTACCTTGCACTACGTTAAATACTGATGCGTTGGCCTTGGGAACTGGTAACACAGCCTGCAGGTCGGGTTAACAACTAAATTCGGATCTTGGTTCAATCTTTGCTTGTCAGCTTTTCGTCTCAAGCAAAATCTTTCTCTTCCAGATGCGCAAGGCACTCTCCTTCCAATTTGTCCTTGTCTCCATCACGAGCATTATCGAAGGCATTCATAAATCACAAAGATCCCTTTTTGGGGTGAAAAAGAAAATGTTAAATTCTGTAGCAAAAATTCGTCTGAAAGTTGTTTCACTCACAAACTTACTTTTCCTCTCAATACAGTCTTGTTTGTAGTCCCGATAAAAGTCGGAGAATGATTTGCCTCCTTCTACATAGTCACGAGTTGTTTGTGTCCGTAATAGTAACTTTCTATCCGAAGAAAAGAATATATGTGATTTATCACCTCTTCTTTCATTTTATCATCAACTTTCTTCTGTTTCCCATGTTTTCCGCGGAAATCCTGCTCGACGGAGGCACTTTTAGGACGTCCTACAGTAAGACTTGGGCGTCCTTGTGCGATTGATCTGGGGTAAAGTTGGACAACACTCAACATCAAAAAAATAACCTCTCACTAACCCGTTTTAGACCATTCTGAATCCAAATCCGCGAAAAAAAAACCATAGGTGTATGTCTGTTCGTGTGTGTGTGTGACAAAATCTTGTGTCGTCTGCCCAGGCCTTAGTTTTCAATAGATTTTCGTGGTTCTTTTTTTATTTGAAGCGGAAAACTATCTAGTTGTGCAGTACCTCGCCGGAATTTTGAATTTTGCCGTTTATGGGGCGGGATTAGGGGTTATTTATTAAAAAAACGTGCGTTTGCAGGCATAATCTTGTAAACTCCGCCCAAGCCTAAATTTCCAACCGATTTTCGTGTTTCTTTTTTTGTTCGACTTGAAAATCATCCAAATCGCACACTATTTTACCAGAGTATCCAAATTCGCAAGGAAAGGGGGTGAGTGGGGGAATAATATTCACAAAACATCCGATTTTTGAATATTTCGGCTCCTTTACAGCTTACTAACTGTCCCCAAGCTTTGAAATTAAGGAAAATTCTCATTATACCTCCAGATTTACATGAATATTCTCTGTACCACCATGGAACTAATGGTGGTGCCGCCTTGGTGCTAGGGCACCACAAACTGCATAGGTTCGAGATTCGTTTGTGTTTCGCCTTTAATACGGATGTGAACCTCGACGGACTGCCTACCAAAACTAATGGATGAAAGTTCACTGTTACGACGTATTTCCGCTTTGGTGCCAGACTGGCACCATTGGGGGGGAGGGGGGGGGGGTGAACTCGAATTCGCATGTCGGGTATCGCAGATCATGAATTTTCAAAAGCTCTTCAAATTCGATGCTCCCATGACGGTAGAAACGTTATGGTGGATAACGGTGAGGGGGGGTGACCACTATTTCTGGCCTGAAATGCCAATTGAATTACAACGAGTGAAACAGTTTTATTGCGTACCAACCGTGTTAAATTGCTCAACCGCTTATCCAATGGGACGTCCCCTGGAATGCATGCATTACAATGTTTTCACTCTTTTGTATAACTGTACTTACAGACCTATCGTTTATGTCGAGGGTAGATTTGAAAAAAACTTTTGCAGACTCTCACCTTCTTCCCTTCTGATAATGAAAAATATAAGGCTCGATTATTTCGGCGTCTGGTGACCTTGTATTGATAGTTGGGCTTCACTTCTTGCATGCTGCTAGCTATGTACGTTCTCTGTAATTGAACGTCTTGGAGAGCCCAAAATTTTTCAAATAATGTGATCCTCTGTTGTAAATTTTTAGTGGGCATTTCAGAGGACACCTTTCAGCGCAGGGAGCTCCCATGCGCCTTTCTCCCATTGCTTCTTAGTTATTTGATGAGGATGTATAGGCTTTTCCTGAGTTTCTGAGAAGCATCGCTTTATTTTTCTTCCATTGATTAGGATTTGTTTGCCCTTTTTCACAGTGGAACCGCCACTCTCACTTTACTCCTCAAGGATATAGTGCAGATTGGTGACTGAAAATAAAAATAACTAATTGTTAAAACAGTGTAAAACGAATAGTTCCGTTGATGTCAACAAACAGAATGAATTTTCCCACCACTGTTCATTCTTCAGTCAAACAAAATTTCAATGTTCACTAGAGTTCAGTCATAATGATAAAAGTATTAGGTAAGTTGGGAGATATTTAGAGATTTTTACTGATGAAACTTTACAAAACTGAACTGAAGTAGGTAATAACTCTTATCATTACCTACGTTTCATGCAGAATTGCGGCAGGAAAGGTGACACGAAGTTAAAGATAGAAAATAGGCTTAAGTCTGAAGAAAAATCACATTTTTTCAAGAAAAGCGTTATAACTCAAGAAGTGTCACATTTCTAGCATGATTATTGGGAAAAAACACTTTCGTCAGTGTTCCTGGTGGGCACCCTCTCCACGCGAAGTCTGATGATCTTAACTTGTCTCCAGTACTCTGTGCTGATGATGCACTGTTCCGAACGAAGATGGCTGAAACCTGAAAGTGTGTCACATGAAAAGAGACACTAGCGCTTTTCTGCGGCCAGCATTTGAATCTTGCATCAGACGCTTTTGGTTTATTATTTTCAATAATGAACCTTTGGAATCGACCAAGAAAAAACAAATTTTAACACCCCCTCAAAATTTGATGGTTTACGTTTCCAGGTACGTAGAATCCAAAAAACGAATAAAAAAGTCCATTCATGCAGCATGAATTAATGAGCGAATTTTCAAAGAAATCATTCAGTTTAACCCCTTCAGTCCTGATTTTTTTCCGGTTGAGATAAAAATTTTTTCTCTCTCATTTTGTGTTACTATACTTCTCAGGATGTCACGTGAATTTTTTCGTAATTTTTCGACTGATGGATAAAAAGTTACGACTGCGTCCCGTGTGCGGGACACTCGGACTGGGGGTAGGTCAAGCAATCTCGCTACTTCCTCCGATAGTCAGCAGGATCAGTTGGTACCTACCTACCTACCTGGTGTATTCCAACTGTTTGCTCCGATTCTGATTTGAGTGGTGTAATGTAAGTGGAGGGGGGGGTAATATAAGTGAGGGGTAATACATACGTATTATGTATTTAGTCTCAAATAATTCAAATAATCGGAACCAAAATTATTGAAATCAATTTCTCCCTTAGAGGGAAAAACAAAAGATCATGGATATGTCCATTGTTGTAGGTGTACTTCGAGAATTAAAATTATTTCGAAACTAAAATTGAAAAGTTATTTTATTTCAATTTTTGTGATCAATATAAGTTGGTAACTTCTATTGAATTGAATTGAATACTCTCATAGTTTCATACATTTCTTTTACAAAAACCATCGATATTTTTACATTTAGGCACAATTAATATCAAAAAATTACATTCTTTATCACAGGTGAACATTGCTTAGGTATATACTCATTATGTATGTATATAATCAGTCTCAACTAAGTCGAATAATCGGAACCAAAATTATTGAAATCAATTTCTCCCTTAGAGGGGAAAACAGTAGATCATGGATATGTCCATTGTTGTAGGTGTAATTTGAAAATTAAAATTATTTCGAAACAAAAATTGAAATGATTTATTTATTTCAATATTTGTGATCAATATAAGTTGGTAACTTCTATTGAATTGAAATGAATACTCTCATAGTTTCATGCATTTCTTTTACAAAAACCATTGATATTTCTACATTTAGGCACAATTTATATAACAAAATCACATTCTTTATCACAGGTGAACATTGCTTATATAGGTACTTATTATGTACCTATGTATACATAGGTTATTCGACGATTATTCGACTTGGTTGAGACTGATGATATACATATCATCAGTCTCAACTAAGTCGAATAATCGGAACCAAAATTATTTAAATCAATTTCTCCCTTAGAGGGAAAAACAGTAGATCGAGGATATGTCCATTGTTGTAGGTGTAATTTGAAAATTAAAATTTCTTCGAAACGAAAATTGAAAGAAGTCCGAAACTTCTGCCAATAATTCCCGAACGAGCTCGTCATCATTAGGTTCATCAAAATCAAAGAAAAGTTTCGCTGAAACGAATAAAAAAACACAAAAAAGTAAGTAAGTACGATGTAATGGTTTTATGTTCTTGCCGAGAATCCTCTTCAATCATAGAGCTCCTAGTCCCGCTGTCCCGCTCGAGGGACGTGCCTTTCAATGCTCGCACAGAACGCCCTAATAACTAAATACAACTTGTAAAACGCTATAATGAGTCTAGAGATGCGACAGAACATGAAAATATTTTTTTGTTCTTGGTTTTATATGTAAAAATATTGAAAAAAAGTGAAAAAATACGGCACTTACCGGTCTGGTCCATGGCACCCGAACTGCTGGCTCGAAAAACTCGAAAAAACAAACTAACAACTTCCCTAAGGGGTAAAACCAGCATTACACGACAGAAATCATGTCTACGAAGAGAAAAAAAACAGCTAACTTAAGTTCCCGAGTTTTCCTCAGCACGGAAATAGCACTGGAATGTCACGTCCCGCACACGGGACGCCAGGTCTGAAGGGGTTAAGGTGTGGTTAAGAAAAGGACCAATGGTGTTGCAATTTGTTGTAGAAAGTTTTTTTTCGATTCTTGGTTTATATATATATGTATATATATTTTTTTACTTGCATTTACACCAATAATCGACGTCCCGGAAGACGTGAAATCACTGGGCTGAAAGCTGAATCTGGGAGCCCGAGAAGCGTTCTGATTAGGGAAGCTCCTGGACGTAGTTAAAGATGAATGCGACAGATCGCGTTCATGATCACTTGTTCCAAACCTCACACAACAAGTCACCTTGTTTATCACATATTTTTCTCCTTGGTGCGTTACCTGCTGCATCTAAGTAATTAATTTAATAACATTTAAATATATTCGCGATATGTACGAAAAAATCGTGCGATTTTCAATAATACACTCGGTTTTAAACGTTTCTATCGATGGCAGTTGTCGATTGAATATTTGAACAGACTTTTTTTTTTTTTTTTTTTTTTTTTTTTTTTCTTTTAACCATTGCAATAGCTTCATTTTCTTTGAAAATTCGCTAATAACACGCTGCAAATTATTGCTGGGTATGCTTTGAAGGTCTTAGGAGTCCATATTCATGTTCTAGTCGTCTCTACGAACTCATAGAGTACCCACACGGCTACTGCATTTCTGGTTACAACAAATATACGCACGTATTCATTATATATATATATAGCTACAAACTTTTCTTAATTTTGGACAATTTTCATTTTTGAAAAAAGCATTCATATCAGAAATTTTGTGCTGAATCCGAATATACCATAAATTACCATGATTTTCAATGTAAAAACCTCAAAAAACGGGAAAAACCCATTTTTTTTGGAGTTTTTTTGAATTTTGGACCACTTTGGATTGTCCAAAATTGCTGGTTAACGAACTTGACCTATGGTTTGTTGTTACAAACATTTTGGCAGAAACTAAAAAAAAATTTTAAACAATTACCTACTCAAGTTATCGTCCGGAATGACACACATATATATATATACATATGATTTTTGGAAAAACTTCAGGGATCGTTTCAGAATGTTCCAAAACTGATTTCAGTGTAAAATTTTTTCGAAAAAGTCGATTCTAAAAATTTTGAGGCCATTGCAATAGCTTCATTTTCTTTGAAAATTCGCTAAAATGTGGCCGTCCGTCCGCCGTACGCGGCACTTTTGCCACTTAGCATTGACCGATTTTGATTAAATTTGGTATGTAGGCTCCATTTGGGGTCTAGTTGTTCCCCGAAGATTTTGGTTGATGTAGGTCACTTCTAAGGGTTCCAAAATCAATTTTGAAATTTTGAAAACGCCCTAACTCAAAAAATTTTGGTATGAAGGTATTGTTTTTTCTTCAATTTAAGATTCTATAGAATTTTTAGAATTTTTTGAGACCACCCGGAGTTCTGTAGGACAAACCGTTCGCTCACCACGAGAATTTAAAGTTTGGACGTACGATAAATCAGAAACACGAGTGTGAATCGCAAAAGAAGCCTAATCTCCGTTCAAATTAAAGCTGACCGAAATGCGATCGATGTTTTGCTTCATGTTGGTTGGTTGTTGGCTTTGCAGACGAGTGATCTATATAGAAAAATAAAATCAATAAACCATTGTGTAATAATTTGCAGCGTTTTTCAATAAGGAACCTTTGGAATCGATAAAGAAAAACAATGTTTAACCCCCCCCCCCCCCTCAAAATTTGTTGGTTTACGGTTTTTTGGTACGTAAAATCCGAAAGTCGAATGAAAAATGTTCTGTCCACCTGCCGTACGCGGCACTGTCCTTACTTACCATTGACCGATTTTGATGAAATTTGGTATATGGGCTCCATTTGGGGTCTAGTTGTGCCCCGAAGATTTTGCCTGATGTAGGTCACTTCTAAGGGTTGAAATTTTGAAAACGCCTTAACTCGAAAAGTTTTGATATAAAGGTATTGTTCTTCCATCAATTTAAGATAGTATAGAATTTTTAGAGACCATGCGGAGCCCTGTAGGACAAATCGTTCGCTCCCTACGAGAATGTAAGGGTTGGACTTGCGATAAATCAGAAACTTGAGTGTGAATCGCAATAGAGGCCTAATCTCCGTTCAAATTCAAGCTGACCGAAATGCGATCGGTATTTCTTCAAGTTGGTTGCTGGTAACAATGGCAAAGCCGTGTTCTTTGCAGACGAGTGATCTATGTAGAAAAATAATAAACCTTTGTGTAATAATTTGCAGCGTTTTCAGACGAATCTGGGAAGTCTGAAGACTATCATCGTGGTCTTAACTCAAAACCGGCCAATTTTTTGGATTGTGTCACTTTCCAGCCGGTGTGCGATGTGTTAAGTAATCGGATATTCCCCGATTTTATAGGTGCACAATGAGTTGGGCTTCGGGTCGCTGGCTCTGTCCTATGTTCTTGGAAGGCCGAATAATCAGATCTTCCAAGAAATTGTTTTCTAGGTTTTCCTGGTTTCACCTGTCATTGTGTAGTCACAATGACAGGTAGACTGGAAGGTTGCTTCCTGAGACAAACTGTGACCAATGGACTCATCGTTCAACTTCAAATCTTTGGACCTCAGTTACCTACAGCCCCTTTTTGCACTTAGGTCTTTCGTCTTGGAAGATCTCTTTAATTTAGCAACGTTCTTAGAGCCGAATGCGCCATTAACTTCAGACCCAGTTACTCAGGTCTCTGAAAGGTTTTCGAGAAAATAATTTTTGACTTATCCATCAACAAAATTATTACGGCAATCCCCTCAAAATTATTAACCGCAATGTGCGATCTTGACAAACAAATCCTTTATTTTCGAAAACAAAACTATTACGGCAATTCCCTCAAAGTTATCAACCGCAATGTGCGATCTTGGAAAACAAATTCCAATTACATAACGTGCGATTCTCGGTAAAGCCAAGCTCTATGGAGCATTAAGAAAACGTATATAGGATGATGAAATTCGCAACTTTTGGAACTGATGGAAAAGACCCTGAGGGACATTAGTGACGAGGAACATCCTGATAATGAACCTTCCAGTTCCAGCTCTGACAGTGAGGCTGAGTTGCCTAAACTTGAAGATATGTTATTTTTTAGTTTCTAGGTACCTATTTTTTGTTTTTTGTATTCATTGTTTTCAATGATGAGCCTTCGTAATCTTTTTCATGGAGTTGGAACGATGGATCTGAACTGAATGGGGATTGCGCCTGTAGTTGTCTGGTTGTACCCCCCACAAGGACTCTACATTTTTCGCTGTTTGGGCTGATGATAACTACCAGAGGGTTGTTGAAAGCTCCCCAGAATAAAAGCTGTTATAAAGAACACAAGACTTAATTTGTCTCACCCTCAATATATTTCAAAAAAGGATAGTCCTACCCAAGAATATATAGCATTTCCGAATTGAGTTGAACTTTTTCCATTTAGGTTTAGTTCTTTTCCATTTAGGTTTAAACCTTTTCCACTTAGGTTTAAACCTTTTCAACTTAGATTTAAACCTTTTCCATTTGGATTTAGACCTTTTTCATTTAGATTTAAACCTTTTCCATTCGGATTTAAACTCAATCAAAACGTCAGTAGTTAGCCCCATCATAGTAAGTGCCTTCCTACTAAAATTTCATCAGGCTAGAAGTAAAAACATATTGTTTAGTAATGCATGCATTCCAGGGGACGTCCCATTGGATAAGCATTGGATCAGTTTAACCAGTTGTTGAGTGATAAAACTGTTTCACTCGATGTAATTTATTTATTACTTTAGGCAAGAAATAGTGACCCCCCTCCCCCAACCATTATCCACCTTAACATTTCTAGCGGCATGGGAGCCTCGAATCTGAAGAGCATTTTAAAATCCGTGATCTACGATACCCAACATGCGAATTCGAGTCCCCCCCCCCACCCCAACGCCAACAATGGTGCCAGTCTGGCACCAAAGCGGAAATACGTCGTAACATTGAACTTTCATCTGTTAGTTTTGGTAGGCAGTCCGTCGAAGTTCACATCCGTATTCAAGGTGAAACACAAAAAAAAAACCACGAAATAAGCGGTTTATGGCATCATGGCACCATGGTGGCACCACCATTAGTTCCATGGTCGTACAGAGAATAATTCATGGAAATCCGGAGGTATAATGAGAATTTTTCCTTAATTTCAGAGCTTGGGGACAGTTAGTAAGCAGTAAAGGAACCGAAATATTGAAAAATCGGATATTTTGTGAATATTATCCCCCCACTCGCCCCTCCCCTTGCGATTTTTGGTACTCTGGTGAAATTATGTACAACTCGGAAGTTATTTGAGTCAAACAAAAAAGAAACACGCAAATCGGTTGGAAATTGAGGCCAGGGCAGATTTTACAAGATTACGCCCGCAAACGCACGTTTTTTAAGCATTAACCCCCCCTTTCCCCCTCTTAAAAAGCAAAATTCAAAATTCCGGCGCCGTAGTGCACAACTAGATAGTTTTCCGCGTCGATGAAAAAAAGAACCACAAAAATCGGTTGGGAACTAAGGGCTGTGCAGAGTACACAAGATTATGCCCAAAAACGCACGTTCTTTGAGCATTAACCCCCCCTTAAAAGGCAAAATTCGAAATTCCGGCGACGTAGTGCACAACTATATAGTTTTCCGCGTCGAACAAAAAAAGAACCAGGCAAATCGGTTGAGAACTAAGGCCTGTGCAGAGTACACAAGATTTTGTTACACACACACACACACAGACATACACCTATGGGTTTTTTCGCGGATTTGGATTCAGAATGGTCTAAAACGGATTACTGTGTGGTTATTTTTTTTTTTCTGTTGAGTGTTGTCCAACTTTACCCCAGATCGATCGCATAAGGACGCCCAAGACTTACTGTGGGACGTCCTAAAAAAAGGAAACGGTAAGAGAAAATACGCATTTATTAAAGCTAGTTATGAATCGGAAATCTCGGTAATGGATAAGGATCTAGCTCTAGGTTGAACTGTTCCTTCCCTTTCTTCAGAACTTGATATCCGATTGTACGTAGTACGGCTGCAACCCCGAGTTGCGACAGCGTCTTCACTAAAACTGGAATCGCTCATGTTTGCTGAGATGGAATTCACCTCAGCAAATTGAAAGGTCGGAACTGATTTTCAGTTTTTAAAACTAAGAGCTACTGGCTGGCTCCACTCGAGTGATTCATGATTAACCCATTAGTGACCGTAACTTTTTTTTTCTAAATTTTTTGATGAAACTTGGTAAAATGTCTCATAAATAAATGTAAATGTCTAGAAACACTAGAAAAATAATTTTAAAAATTTCGGCGTACCAAAAGGTGGTCAAAAGGGGTGTGCCCAAATTAGCCCTCTGGGCACTCAGCGGGATAAGGGAGAATGAACATGTACGATCAAGTTTTTTTTCAACAGTGTATTAAAGCGTATAAAATAGTAAATGTTCTGGAACAAAAATTAATAGTATGAGCAACTGAAATATAATATTTAAAATTTGGAGTGGAATGTATCAAAACAGTCAATGCACAACCCCAGCTTACTCTTCTTGCACATTGTGCACACTCTAGCAGTGCAATTTATCCCAGCACACCTCTTCCTCTTCTTCCCCTCTGTGTAGCAAATGTGGTGGTCCATATGGTCAAAGCGGATAGCATCAACGATCCTAGATGTGGAAATATATCTTCCAGAAGGCCCTGGATGTCTTCGAGCGACAGCATAGCGAGTCAAGTATGTCTGGGCCAATTCTCGTCTGAACTGGAGTTGCGATACTTTGGAGCTCTTTTTTGACAATATCCACGCATTTTGGATGGATGCGTCAATCACCCAGGAAAATATAGCCCACCACCATTTCTTATTTCGTATTCCGTATCTTATTTCGTACAGTTATTTCGTATCTTCAATATTCCCCAACAAAAGGTCGATCGCGTCTTGGAGGTTCACACCAGGTCTAAAAAGAAATATAAGAAATTATAAGAGATGGTGAAAGTCATTAGATTGGTAATAATAAACAAAAATATCATCTCGAAACAAGATCAATCATATCTGTTGAAATAATAATCACGACATGCTTATGATGGGGAAAATGTCGCCAAGTGCCCAGAGGGCTAATTTGGGAACACCATGATACAGTTCACTTTCTCACGGAACTGCCATGGAATATTTACTTAGTTATATACTGCTTCTCGTTTGGTAACAATCATAAAATAAAACTATGCACAGAAATACCGTCAAATTAAAAATGTGAAGTACTTACGCCAATAAATGCCGCAGCCCGTCAACGTCCAGATTTTCACTCATCTCGGAGATAGAATAAACCACACTGAGCAATGAATTCAACCAAACTTACTGAAAACCTAACATGGTGAGGGTCTCAGGTATGACCAGAAACTAAACTCTAAAGTCCAAAGTACACCAAGAATTCGGAGAACTTTGAGTCCAGGTTCGCCGTTCCGCTACTAGCCCGCTGGGCACTAATGGGTTAAGGACACAGAGTAATGGAGACAAGTTAACAGAGAAGAAAGCCAACGTTAAAATGGTGTGCAAGTATTTTTGAGGCTGCCTCAGTGGCGCTATCTACTTTCAGCTAGGATTGAGGAACTACTACGGAAGAGGCGGGGAGGAGAGGCCACACTCTTCATACCGCTTCTTTTCAAATCCTTTCGAATGACCAGAAATTGATAACTTTTCGTTTCATCATCATTTCAATTTGCAAAAATTACTTGGAAAAACCAATCAAGGCGAAAGATATTTTCAGAGTTCCTCAGGCAATTGTTGTTGTCCCTATCGCCAGTAGTTCGAATGTTGAATCGACAACTGCCACCCTTAGAAACGTTTGAAACCCAGTGTATTATTGAATATCGCCCGATTTTTTCGTACATATCGCGAATATAACTAAATGTTATCAAATTAATTACTTGGATGCGGCCGGTTACGCACCAATGAGAAAAATATGTGATAAACAAGGTGACTTGTTGTGATGAGGTTGGGAACAAACGATCGTGAACCGGTCGTGAACGCGATCTGGTTCTTTCCGCTATAACTACGTCCTGGAGCTCCACCAATCAGAACGCTTCTCGGGCTCCCACATTCAGCTTTCAGCCCAGTGGTTAAGGAACACAACATAGCATTGTGGGGAAAGAAGTTTGCATTGAGAAGGAATTGACGAATACCTTCTCAACCAAACGCCTTCGAGAAGAAACTAACCAATTCCTTCACAACCAAACGCCTTCGGCTCCTTATCCATTACCGAGATTTCCGATTCATAACAAGCTTTCAAAAATGCGTATTTTTCTTACCGTTTCCTTTTTGCTTCCGAGTCTACCAAGGTAGCGGAAGCATTGTTTTCACTTTTCAAGGACGAAAAAAAAAGTTCTCCAAAATCAAAATTTTCACTCGCGTTTTGCGTTTTAGACCTTTCTGAACAATTTTGGTTCCGTGTCTGTGTGTCTGTCATGAATTCCTTGTAACGCGCATAACTATACGAAGTTATTGTCCGATTTCTATGAAAATTTCAGGGATTGAGCGGGTTGGTGTGCAGACGGTCCCCTATGAAAATCATCATCCCCAGACTGATAGGAGCGAATGCGCATGCGCAAACGTGAATTCCTTGTAACAGCCATAACCTCTACATTTTCCATCCGATTTCAATGAAATTTTCAGGGATGTTACAGATTAGTATTTAAATTGTGCCCTATGAAGATCATCACCCCCGGACTGATAGTAGCCGCTGCGCATGCGCAAACGCGAATTCATTGTAACGGCTATAACTGTCACATTTTCTACCCGACTTCGATGAAATTTTCAGAGATTATGCAGATTAGGTTGTAGACGGTCCCCTATGAAAATCACCACCTTCGGACTGATAGCAGCCACTGCGCATGCGCAAACGTGAATTACCTTGTAACGGCCATAACTTCTACATTTTCCATCCGATTTCAATGAAATTTTCATGGATGTTACAGATTATCTTGTTTTGATGTTCTGATGTTTTGAGATTAACTACTATGCATCGAATCACCTATGCAATCAGGTTAGGGATACGAGGAAGCTATGTGCCACACCCACTTGTTTTTTACTTTTAGCCTAATGCCATTTTAGAAGGTAGGCACTTACTTACTACGATGGGGCTAACTACGGACGTTTCGATGGAGTTTAAATCCAAATGTAAAAGGTTTATATCTAAATGGAAAAGGCCTAAATCCAAATGGAAAAGGTTTAAACCTAAATGGAAAAGAACTAAACCTAAATGGAAAAAGTTTAACTCAATTCGGAAATGCTATATGCAACTGTCCAACTATTGGGCCCGTTACCCTATCTGTGAATCGGCTCTTTTAATCGATATTTCGTGGTTCGATACCCGTTCCGTATCGATAGATTCTCTGCTAGCATCGTACGTTCCGAGCTTTGACGGGCGGGTGTCATTCACCAGCGAATTTCGATTGATGTGGTTCGAACCGCCGACGAGGAAAGTGCAACCAGTCGGGAAATCCGCGAGCTCAACAGTTGTGTAACGATATTCGTGCGGGCCGTAGCGATATTCATACGGTTTCTAAACCCCTAATCTGCTTACGCTGCAGTCTACCGTATTCCACGTAGACACTGTCAGAATGTTTGAGGTGAACCGGAGGCTCGTGAATTATTTCGGACCTCCGCTCTCGGGAGGCCTTCACGCCGAAAGGTGAAGTTTCCGGATTCAGCAAAACGATACGCAGAACCCACTCGAAGAAGAACAGTCGAATGAGCAAATTTTTAAACAAATATTTCCATCATTTATCGTTTATTATTCCATCGAATTTGGATTCGAGGATGAATAATAAAGTCTATTCATGCAGCATGAAATAATGAGCGAAATCTTTGGGTTGAAGGTATGGTTAAGGCTAAAGGGGACGACAGTTGTGCGAGTGAGAATACCAAACTTTAATCTGGCCGATCTCTACTACCGATTTCCGTTTTTCAATGCATTTTGGATTTGTCTCGACGTAACCAAACGCGCTGTCATGCGAACATCCAAAAAAAATTCACCAAAAAAAGTTGTTTTCTTATTTTGCCTATAAATATACGTTAGAGCGATTTTTTCCGCAAAAACGATTACAGCCGCCATTCTCAAAAATGTCATCAAGTTGCTCTTAGAATACCTATCCCTCATAAATAAATATGGTAACAATCCGCCCGAAACAGAAACATATTGTTTAGTAATGCATGCATTCCAGGGGACGTCCCATTGGATAAGCATTAGATCAGTTCAACCAGTTGGTAAGCGATAAAACTGTTTCACTCGATGTAATTTATTTATTACTTTGAGCAAGAAATAGTGACCCCCACCCACCACCCCTTACCATTATCCACCATAACATTTCTAGTGGCTTGGGAGCCTCGAATCTGAAGAGCATTTTACAATCCATGATCTACGATACCCAACATGCGAATTCGAGTTCAAACCCCCCTTCAATGGTGCCAGTCTGGCACAAAAGCGGATATACGTCGGAAAATCCGAAGGTATAATGAGAATTTTTCCTCAATTTCAAAGGTTGGGTATAATTAGTAAGCAGTAAAGGAACCAAAATATTGAAAAATCGAATATTTTATGAATGTTATCCCCCCACTCATCCCCTCCCCTTCCGAATTTTGGTACTCTGATAAAATAATGTACAACTCGGAAGTTATTTGAGTCAAACAAAAAAAGAAACACGCAAATCGGTTGGAAATTGAGGCCTGGGCAGATTTTACAAGATTATGCCCGCAAACCCTCGTTTTTTAAGCATTAACCCCCCCCACCCCCCCCCCCAAGCAAAATCCAAAATTCCGGCGACGTAGTGCACAACTAGATAGTTTTCCGCACCGAACAAAAGAAGAACCAGGAAAATCGGTTGAGAACTAAGGCCTGTGCAGACGACAATATTTTGTTACACACACACAGACATACACCTATGGTTTTTTTTCGCGGATTTGGATTCAGAATGGTCTAAAACGGATTACTGTGTGGTTATTTTTTTTTTTTTTCTGTGTTGTCCTCCTTCACCCCAGATCGATCGCATAAGGACGCCCAAGTCTTACTCTTAAAAAAATTCTTCTTAAAAATTGACGGTAAAAACGTGGCCCAAAATTGAGGTTGAGGAGAGAGAGTTGTGGGCCAGTGGGGTGCCGGCAGGTGACCAGGCAATGGCAAGGGGAGGTCTGCTCGCCGGGGGGGGGGGGGGGTTACCAGGAGATGTTTCCTTTGTTACTGAAACTGGCGTCCATCACCTAGACATTTCCATCGACTCATTTGTTTGATTGAATTTCCAACTTGATTCCGAGCAGGAGCATAATAAGGCTCATACAAATTTGTTCGGGAGTCTGTAACTCGACAAAAAATGGTACCTACATGCATTTCCATTCCATAATTACCTAATTTATTGTTCTTGCAGATTTGCAATTTTTTTTTTTTTTGAAAATTCACATGGAATAAAATGTAATGTAGTTTTTAGTAAATTAGCACCTTACCTTCATTAGCTTTTATTAGTGTTCAGATGAACTCAATAATATTTGTTAATGTTCATGATAGTCTTCGTGATGCAACCGTAATACTTTATTTTGTAACTCGTCTTTCTGAATGTGAATTTTTAAAATAGATAGAATTCGTAAGAGTCCGAATTTGGGAAATATGAAGGATCGTGCAGGTCGAGGTCTACCTACATCATAATATAATTATGTAAAATTATCGTAGCACAAACAATCTTACAGGTAGGTAATTGAAATTCGATTATTCAATTTTTGTTGTAGTGCTATGTTTGTTGAATCCCATTTTTGGATAGAAGTTATATAGGATAAGTACCTACCTATTTTTCAAATATTTAGTATCTACCAACATTTCTACCTACTATTTACCTGCATCAATATCAATAACTTTTCAAACCACCTAAATGTAGAGGGTAATTACTATGTAACTATTCATTGACTACATAGAATAATTCCCCAAGATTTGTAAAGCCGGCTGCAGTGGGCAGTAGCATTATTAGTAGTGGGCATTGAGTACTACTAATCCGACTTTCAATCTTTGTTTACATCCGTTAGCCCTAAAAAGGCACAAGGCCTTCCCCGAAAACATGAGGTGGGGGTTGAGCATAGTATTATTCTTTACGCCGAAAGCCGAAAAGTTTTTTCCATCTCGTCACAACTCTACAGTTTTGTGTGTGTTTGTGTTTTCGGGATTTGTTTTGTATTGTGTTTTTGGAGAGATTTTTAAAAGGCGGGCGATTACTCCATCAGCGCGGCCTGTGGAGAGATTGATATACTCAAGAGACCTGAAAAATTCGGACTCCATATAGTACGGAAAAATTTACGAGAAGGCCGCCGTGGATCTCTACAAACAGAAAAATCCCGAAAGGACGGTGTTTGAAGAGTGTGGACTCTTCGTCCATAAGACTTATGGGTTTTTGGGAGCGTCCCGGATGCCCTCGTTGGCGATGATGGCATCTTCGAGGTAAAATGCCCATTCTCAGCACGAGACAAGAACTTCGATGAAGCACAGAACTCCAAAACCTTTTGCCTTGGTAAGAGACAGACAGGGAAACTTCTGAGAACGCACAAGTACTACTACCAAATCCAAGGCCAACTCGAAAAAGTTGACCTGACCTATTGTGATTTTATGATACGGGGTCCTAAATTCTGCTACATTGAGCGAATCGAAAGAAGCAGTCTATTTTGGGAAAAAGAAATGCTACCGAAATTGACTGCATTTTTCGATACATTCCTTCTCCCAGAATTGGTGGATCCTAGAAAATGTAGGTCAATGCCTCTCAGGGATGTTGTTCTCCTCCCGAAAAAGGGAGTTTGATAATAAAGTATGATTAATTGTCATATCTACTTATTATTATTGTTATTTTCCCGAAATAGATCACATTCATCATTGAGCGATGCCCAACGTGCCAAAGTTTATAAAATTGGTTGAAATAAGTACAAAACTGGTGGAAAAAAAAGTTGCAAATTATTAAACAATGGTTTAGTATTAATTTCTATAAAGATCACTCGTCTGCAAAGAACACGGCTTTGCCATTGTTACCGCGAACCAACATGAGTTTTTGGATTCTACGTACCTTGAAACGTAAACCAACAAATTTTGAGGGTGGTTACATTTTTTTTCCACGGTCGATTCCAAAGGTTCATTATTGAAAATAATACACCGAAATGTTCGAAAAATTTTACCGGAAAAGGTTTGTAAAAAGTCTAAATTCATTTTGCGAAGTCAATTACAATGAAAATCGTTGTGAGGGATAGCAAGTTGGTCTCATACAACATCTCACAGCCACTGTGGCCAACTAGACAGACGGCATTTTGCCATGACGAAATTATGTTTATAAATCCTATTTTGTTATTATGCATGTTTTGCAATAAACATTCCTTCTTCTTCTTCTTCTCACAGCCGTCGACGACCGTTGGTTCTATGTGCACAGGAACAAACGAACCATTAGGTTTTGTTTGGTTGGTTACGGACCAAAAAAGGTCGATGTGGGTTGGTTCCAAAATCACGAATTTCGTAGCAAAACGATGAACTTAGTGGGAGGTCACTTACGCTATCAAAAAACACTATCAAAAAGTCCGAGAGGTTACAAGAAATGCAAATAAAGTGGATGGATTTTGTTTTCCAATAATGTAATGATGCTGAATAGAGTATACGGTAGGTTCCTACCTACCTACTTCGAGAAACACAAAATGAAACAGGAGCGAATTGACAATCGTATTTATGTTTGCCAAGTCAGAAAAATATCAGAACGATCGCGTTGATCTTGATTGCGTTCGAGGTGATGAAATATTATCATAATAGTGAAAACTCGGGAAGACACAATACACATATTGTCATTCAAAATATAAATAGTTAGGTACCAAATGCTACTGATTTACAATCACAGAGGAAACTCTAGGCCTTCCAAATCTACGGGTATATGAATCATTGAAGGGTGAGTAACAAGTCAGAAAGTGTTGCCCCCTCAAATTCAGTCTAGTCTTCCCAGGGCCACGTTTTTGGGTCTAATTTTTCGCTTTCGGCCTCTAATTTTCTCACAAATTGTTTCGTGATAATTCCATCGTGCACTAGAATAGTTTCCAAACACGGGCTGTTTAGGCATTTTATAATTAAAAACATACTTCAATTATTAATTTAAAAATGAAAAAAATATATTTTTGTAACATGTTAGATGATGGCGCTATAGATTGGCTTGTTCCGATTACATTCATATGGTTAGATTTGAAAGGAAAGTTCTTCCAAGCTTGGTAAACCAGATGAAAGTATGGGACAACACTAGCGCCATCTCTCATTTCAGAATCATACTAGACCTCGTCCCCCTTAGCCTTAAGGACTCAACACTTCACACTGACTTGAACCCCTTGTTGTTGACATTCTATCAAAGTCCATGGTGGATCAGCCTCGAACACCGAGAGACCAACGTAGGCTCAAGCGGAAATGGCATATCACCTCAACACTACACCACCCTGATCACCAACTTTTATAATTACAGGGTGTCTACACTTTGGATGGGCATAACTTCAGGGATCGATGCTACAACTAATTTGCAACAAAAAATGTCAATAGGCAATTTCCTCGTAACCCGCTCAAAATGCCTTTTTTTTCACTTCGAAGTTTTTTTCCGCGTTTTCGACCTTACGGCACTGATAAGGTCGTAACTCCCTTAATTCTCATGAAAATTCAAATAAAACTACACCGTTGAAAAGAGCATTAAATTTCCAAGCCTCCTAGGGCAAAACCAAAATCTTTCAGAAGTAAAACTGTTTCAAAAAATCAAGTAATAAAGCAAACTTGAAAATTTTTTCGAAGCTTGGCTTTTTTTGATCAAAGTTTTCACTCTGAATCCCTAGCCATTTCGATGAGCGCTCTTCGGAAAAAACATGCTCAAACTGTCAGCTTTCTAACGGTCTAACAAGTTTTAAAAAAAATTCAAATTGGAAGAGTAAATCAAGTTTGAATGCCGAAAAACGTGGGTTTTCCTAGAAAATCGAGTGTTTCACGCAGTGTATGGTCACCCTCGATCTCAAGACGAGTTTGTATCATTTCCTACGTAATTTTTCTCTCTGAATTCAATGGTGACACTTCCGAATAGTTCTGTCTGCTAGAAAGTGGATTTCTCAGAGAAAAACCTTCATTTTTGCACATAAAATACGCATTATTCTTTGGTATGGGAGTGTGCATAAAGTAACACTTTTCTACCCAATAAAAACAACATTTTATTTCACAAAAGGTTTTCAAAATGCTCCCCTCTTTGTGCTATACACACTCGGCATCGCTTGAGCGTAGATCGCGTTACGTTGCGGAGGGTATGCGCATTTTGCATAGATTTTCCGCATTCCTGCACTCTGTAACAATAATAGATATCATGAAAATAATTGTTAGTCGTCGATTTTGTTACCACCCGCAAAATAGGGAGGTAAGGTTCGCAATAGGCATGTTGATGAGAAGAAACAATTCCCAGAGAACCAACCTCCTGATAAGGGCACAGAGTACTGGAGATAAGTAAGTTATGGATAAGGGCCTCTCGTGAATCCACTGCTTCCATGTAGACCATTGATTTCGGAGTGCCCCGTACGTAAAAATCGAGAGGGGTCAAGTCTGGGCTCCTAGGTGGCCAGGCTACCACCCCATGACGACCAATCCGTTGGCCAGGGAAATGAATGTCAATCCAATGTCGAACGACTCGGGCGTTATGGGCTGGGCAGCCGTCCATTTGGAACCACAGTTGGCCCCTCCGGTTCAGCGGAACTTCCTCCAAAAACGCTAGGATTTCCCCATTGAGAAGTTGCAGGAAATCTAGAAAACAAATGATCGAAATCATCATTTTTTTCAAGTAGGAAAACTGCTAATGTACCTAAATAAAAATTAAAATAATACAAATTATTGTTCCTCACATTCGTCATTCAATCGTTCAGGAAGAATGACGGGGCCAATAAGCTGCTGCCCCACAAACCGACCCAAACATTTACACGAAAATCGTGTTGGTCACTTGTGATTCGTACCACCTGTTGACAAAATTTCATTATTGCTTCATCCAAACTAAATACTTCATAAAAAAAGTAACAAGTAGGTTCCAACCAGTGAGTATTTCTCGTGTTGAAAATCCCCGATCTGGTGAAGGTCGCCTCATCCGTCCAAATGATATTTTGTAGGAAGTCCTCGCCCTGCCCGATGAGCCACTGGCAGAACCGCATCCGGGTTTCGTGGTCCCTAGCTAACAGACTCTGCGATGGAGTCAAGTGAAATGGCGTCAAACGGTTGGTCCTCAGAACTCTGTGGACCAACTGATGCGACACACCTAACTGGAGAATTTTATTTGAGTAGGTTCTTGATACATTTCAACATCATTCATTTACTTTTTTTCTTAAACGCATACTGACCTGTCGGGATACTCTCCGCGTACTTGTGCTTGGATCCCGGTCGACAATATCCAAAATTTGAGTGTCATGTCGAGTAGGGAAGCGACCCATTTCTCGACTTTGGAAACTTACTCCTGTCTGCCTCAGCCTTCTGAATAACCTCTCAAATGTTTTCCGATCAGGACGTCGTCGGTTGGGGAAACGCCGCGCTCCAAGGCGGCCGCGTGTGCATTCCCATCCGCAAACCCATTAATGAAAATTATATCCGCTTGCTCCTGGTTGGAAAAACATGACATATTGAAGCACATAAACACTACTGAGCTTATTTACTCATACAATTCACCTACCAGGAGGTTCTATCCATTGATCATCTTCCGTTGTTTCTCTGAGAAATCCACTTTCTAGCAAACAGAACTACATGGAAGTGTCACCATTGAATTCAGAGAGAAAAATTACGTTGAAAATGATACCAAACTCTTCTTGAGATCGAGGGTGACCACACACTGCGTGAAACACTCAATTTTCTAGTAAAACCCACGTTTTTTGGCATTCAAACTTGATTTACTCTTCCAATTTGAATTTTTTTTAAACTTGTTAGAAAGCTGACAGTTTGAGCATGTTTTTTCCGAAGAGCGCTCATCGCAATGGCTAGGGATTCAGAGTGAAAACTTTGATCAAAGAAAGCCGAGTTTCGGAAAAAATTTCAAGTTTGCATTTTTACTTGATTTTTTGAAACAATTTTACATCTGAAAGATTTTGGTTTTACCCTAGGAGGCTTGGAAATTTAATGCTCTTTTTAACGGTGTAGTTTTATTTGAATTTTCATGAGAATTAAGGGAGTTACGACCTTATCAGTGCCGTAAGGTCGAAAACGCGGAAAAAAACTTCGAAGTGAAAAAAAAGGCATTTTGAGCGGGTTACGAGGAAATTGCCTATTGACATTTTTTGTTGCAAATTAGTTGTAGAATCGATCCCTGAAGTTATGCCCATCCAAAGTGTAGACACACTGTATAGTTCACACACATACCTGTCACTATTTACTCCTGCTCTACAATGTTCGATTAATATTAATAATGTCAAATTTAAACTATTCTACGTATGTAGAATTATTGATTATGCATTAGCCCTCCAGAGGGTAGGATCTAATGTTACACGTTACGTATGATTTTGTTATGTATTTGTATAATGCATAGTCACACTTAATAGTGGCAAGCACAATAAAGTTTCTACTGAGAAAAAAATGGTTAAGAAAAGGAACAATGTTGTTGCAATTTTAGAATTTTTTTTTTAACAGGATTCTTCGTTTTTTCAGTATACCATACCAACATACTGTATGCACTGGGTATGCTTTGAAGATGTTAGGAACTCATAGAGTACCCGCACGGCTAATTTCCAAGAGTGCCCTTGCTCCAAGACTCTCGAAATAAATGTATTGTCATTTTCAGGGATCAGATTATGAGGGTTGGGGCGTAGTTGGTCCCCTGTGGTGGGCATTCTAGGGAAGAGCATCGTTTGGAAACTATCGATAGTCAACATCGAATAAACTATCGAAGTAAACAAGCGATCGTTGAAAACCATCGGTACCAAACTATCGATGGTTTTCGATAGTATCGATACTTCTTTGATCGAGTGTGGTAATCAAAATATTGTCTAGCATAGATCAAGTATCTATTGTAATCGTTGCAATTTGCATGATACAAATTTCAGTGAAACCACTGGTCAGTTCAGGTCAACCTGAATAAACCAAACATGAAAACGCTGCAAATTATTGCACAATGGTTTACTATTTTTCTATGTAGATCACTCGTCTACAAAGCCACTGAAGTGTACGGAATGTTTAGGCGTAGAGCAAATAAGTACTCAGTAATTAATAGTTTGCAGCAGCGGGAAGCACAGGGCGAGCGAGAGCGCAAGCAACACAGTGATGAGACAGCAGTATGCTGGGTCCCTGTGTACATGAGCATCCATGGACTAACATGGATGTACATGGCAACCCCTTTAGCCACCAACCATCCAACATGAAGAGAAACATCGATCGCATTTCGGTCAGCTTTAATTTGAACGGAGATTAGGCCTCTTCTGCGATTCACACTTGTGTTTCTAATTTATCGTACGTAAAACCCTTAAATTCTCGTAGGGAGCGAACGGTTTGTCGCACAGGGCTCCGCGTGGTCTCTAAAAATTCTATAGAATCTTAAATTGAAGTAAAACAATACCTTTATATCAAAATTTTTTGAGTTTGGGCGTTTTCAAAATTCATTTTTGAACCCTTAGAAGTGACCTACATCAACCAAAATCTTCGGGGCACAAGTAGACCCCGAATGGAGCCTACATACCAAATTTCATCAAAATCGGTCAATGCTAAGTGGCATAAGTGCCGCGTACGGCGGGCCAAATTTTGGTTTATTATTTTCAATAATGAACCTTTGGAATCGACCAAGCAAAAATTTTTTTTAACACCCCCTCAAAATTTGATGGTTTACGTTTCAAGGTACATAGAATCCAAAAATCGAATAAAAATTTGGCCGTCCGTCCGCCGTACGCGGCACTTTTGCCACTTAGCATTGACCGATTTTAATGAAATTTGGTATGTAGGCTCCATTTTGGGTCTAGTTGTGCCCCGAAGATTTTGGTTGATGTAGGTCTATTCTAAGGGTTCAAAAATGAATTTTGAAAACGCCCTAACTCAAAACATTTCGATATAAAGGTATTGTTTTCCTTCAATTTGAGATTCTATAGAATTTTTAGAGACCACGCGGAGCTCTGTAGGCCAAACCGTTCGCTCCCTACGATAACACCAACCATCCAACATGAAAAAAAAACATCGATCGCATTTCGGTCAGCTAAAATTTGAACTGAGATTAGGCCTCTTTCGCGATTCACACTCGTGTTTCTGATTTATCGTACGTTCAACCCTTGAATTACACAAGATTACAAAATTTAGGGGTGGTCTGGCTGCCTCGTTCATTCACCACTTTTCTTATGGTATTTGGTGCGCTGAATCCGAATCTGACGTCAGTTTTTTTTGTTTATGTCGGATTTTCAAGATATAGCTAGTTTTAAGATTTTTCTAGTTCTCACTTTTCTTCATTTTTTAGTGAGCACTCATCTTGCTCAAATATCCTCAAAAAGTACTCAGACTTATAGGAAATTTCATGTAGAATCCGAATATGTACTTAGTTTTTAAGTAAAGTTGTGTTAAATCCCTATTTTCCACAAAACGTATCAAAAAACACCGGTTCTCAACGTTTTTTCTTCGGGTTTTCCCTTACATTTTGCCACTTGAAAAAAAATTAAGGCTAAAAAAAATTTTCTCGGGCTTTTACTTTGTAGGGGGGACACCCCAGAGGAGAATGAGACCATTCGCAGCCTCCTAAACCCATTAATATCGAAGGAATGAGCTTTTTCATGGCACTGAGACGGAAATTCACAAAAACCGTTAATTAATTTTTCTAGACAAGTATGTGCATTCCTAAATTTGTTTTCCTCAAATGGATTTTCCGTTCTTCTACATTTTTTATACTTGTCACCTATTAAGAGTAAGATCGAAAATAGGCACTCATAGGGGGAGTAAATCATAACTGGGAAACTCTTGTTTTGTTACGTGATTCAGTTTTACAGTGATTCAGTTTTACAAACGAAACACAATAAACTGCAGAAAAGTTAACGGTGTGATCTGTTTCATGAAGGCTCAGATGAATCAATAGTTGGTACAATGTTTGGTTACTCCTCCACCTCAGAGGTTCCAGCAAGATATGAAAACCATGGAAGAACGGTACCTACAAAGGGTATTGGGAAGTTCACATGATGGTGGACTACTGTTCGACCTTAAAACGCTGCAAATTATTACACAATGGTTTATTATTTTTCTATATAGATCACTCGTCTACAAAATCACCAACCATCCAATATGGAGGAAAAAAAAAAAAAAAATCAGAAAAAAATTTAAAAAAAATCAAAATCACCAACTATCGATTACATTCCGATCAGCTCTAATTTTAACGGAGATTAGGCCTCTTTTGCGATTCACACTCGTGTTTTGATTTATATATATATATATTTTTCAAGATAAACACTTAAATTTTCGTAGGAAGCGAACGATTTGTCCTATAGAGCTCCGCATGGTCTCAAAAAATTCTATAGAATCTTAAATTGAAGGAAAAACAATACCTTTATATCAACATTTTTTGAGTTAGGGCGTTTTCAAAATTTCAAAATTGATTTTGGAACCCTTAGAAGTGACCTACCTCAACCAAAAGCTTCGGGGCACAACTAGACCCCAAATGGAGCCTACATACCAAATTTCATCAAAATCGGTCAATGCTAAGTGGCAAAAGTGCCGCATACGGCGGACGGACGGCCAAATTTTTATTCGATTTTGGTTTATTATTTTCAATAATGAACCTTTGGAATCGACCAAGAAAAAAAAAATTTTAACACCCCCTCAAAATTTGATGGTTTACGTTTCAAGGTATGTAGAATCCAAAAATCGAATAAAAATTTGGCCGTCCGTCCGCCGTCCGCCGTACGCGGCACTTTTGCCCCTTAGCATTGACCGATTTTGATGAAATTTGGTATGTAGGCTCCATTTGGGGCCTAGTTGTGCCCCGAAGATTTTGGTTGATGTAGGTCACTTCTAAGGGTTCCAAAATGAATTTTGAAATTTTGAAAACGCCCTAACTCAAAAATTTTGATATAAAGGTATTGTTTTTCCTTCAATTTAAGATTCTGTAGAATTTTTAGAATTTTTTGAGACCACGCGGAGCTCTGTAGGTCAAACCGTTCGCTCACTACGAGAATTTAAAGTTTGGCCGTACGATAAATCAGAAACACGAGTGTGAATCGCAAAAGTGGCCTAATCGCCTTTCAAGTGTTAGCCGACCGAAATGCGATCGATGTTTTTCTTCATGTTTGATGGTTGGTGGCTTTGCAGACGAGTGATCTAAGTATATAAAAATAATAAACCATTGTGTAATAATTTGCAGCGTTTTGGATTCTACGTACCTTCAAACGTAAACCATCAAATTTTGAGGGGGTGTTAAATTTTTTTTTTCTTGGTCGATTCCAAAGGTTCATTATTGAAAATAATAAACCAAAAGAGATTTACCTCAGGCGGCGAAGTTTTCTCTACATAGATGCCGGCGATGAAACCTCTGAGGTGGAGGAATAACCAAACATTGTAAAAACTTTTGATTCATCTAAGCCTTCATGAAACAGATTGACACCGTTAACTTTTCTGCAGTTTATTGTGTTTCGTTTTTAAAACTGAATTAAAATCACTTAACAAAACAAGAGTTTCCCAATTATGATTTACTCCCCCTTTGAGTACCTATTTTCGATCTTACTCTTAATAGATGACAAGTATAAAAAGTCCATTCATGCAGTATGAATTAATGAGCGAATTTTCAAAGAAATCATTCAGTTTAAGGTGTGGTTAAGAAAAGGACCAATGGTGTTGCAATTTGTTGTAGAAAGTTTTTTTTTCGATTGTTGGTTTATATATATGTATATATGTTTTTTTACATACTTTTACACCAATAATCGACGTCCTGGAAGACGTGAAATCACTGGGCTGAAAGCTGAATCTGGGAGCCCGAGAAGCGTTCTGATTGTGGAAGCTCCGGGACGTAGTTAAAGATGAGTGCGACAGATCGCGTTCATGATAGTATGTTCCCAACCTCGTCACAACAAGCCACCTTTTGTTTATCACACATTTTTCTCCTTCATGCGTTACCGCATCTAAGTAATTAATTTGATAACATTTAGTTATATTCGCGATATGTACGAAAAAATCGTGCAATTTTCAATAATACACTGGGTTTTAAACGTTTCTATCGGTGGCGGTTGTCGATAAAATATTTGAACGAGGACTCTTTTTTTTTTTTTTTTTTTGACACATGATTTTCGCATGAAAATTTGCTAATAATATGCTGCAAATTATTGCTGGGTATGCTTTGAAGATGTTAGGAGTCCATATTCATGTTCTACTCGTCTCTACGAACTCATAGAGTACCCACACGGCTACTCCGGTTCTGGAGTAATTTTCTGGTAATTTTGGACAATTTTCATTTTTGAAAAATGCATTCATATCAGAAATTTTGTGCTGAATCCGAATATACCATATATTACCATGATTTTCAATGTAAAAACCACAAAAAACGGGGAAAACCCATTTTTTTGGAGTTTTTTGGAATTTTGGACAACTTTGGATTGTCCAAAATTGCTGGTTAACGAACTTGACCTATGGTTTGTTGTTACAAACATTTTGGCAAAAACTAAAAAAAATTTTTTAAACAATTACTCAAGTTATCGTCCGGAATGACACATATATATATACATATGATTTTTGGAAAAACTTCAGGGATTGTTTCAGAATGTTCCAAAACGGATTTCAGTGTGAAAATTTTTCGAAAAAGTCGATTCTAAAAATTTTGAGGCCATTGCAATAGCTTCATTTTCTTTGAAAATTCGCTAATAATACGCTGCAAAATATTGCTGGGTATGCTTTGAAGATGTTAGGAGTCCATATTCATGTTCTACTCGTCTCTACGAACTCATAGAGTACCCACACGGCTACTCCGGTTCTGCAGGTCGATTCTGTAACTCGCTATTTGGTTGACGTTATCGCGTCGGATTCGGTATCCCTCCCGTGCAACGACAGGTCGATAACGACATTGGAATTCTCTAATCGGGCATAGCGAAGTTTGGTCGTTGCATTTCAAAATAACGACGTCGCTATGTGATCCGACAATATTTCGGTCTAGAGCGAGCGAAAGGTAGCAACGCGTGATTTTTAGCCAATGGGAAGACGTATTGATAATAGTTTCCAATTGTTATCACGGGTAGAAGATCACTGCAGTTTGCAAAATGTCGGATTCATATTTTTTGCTGTGGTGAATATAGAAAGGAATGACGCGTAAAAACGGAGTTTTTCTCGTGATTCGTGCTTTTGTATCATGGAATAATGATAAATGGAAAGAATTACTTTTCATAAATCGAATTCATCAGTCACGTTGGTATGAATTTCGTCCGTCCACGATGCTTCGAATAATCAACTGCCTGTCCATGTTACTACAAGGTAAGAATCGTCTTGAATCGTCTTGTTATTTATCGTTTATACATACTCACACATCCATACTTATTGGTACCTTCAACTACTTTGAGTGAGAAGACCATAGCTAACTGCCTAATTGTGTGCGGTATACATTATTGTTACAGATTCCGGGAAACAAGTACCTAACCCCTACTAACGAAAATTTCGGAGTTCCCGCTGTCTTTTCAGAACAAAATAGATGTATTTCACTCTCAAGGGTAAAAAAACCTAATATCACTTCAAAATTTATGAATCGCTGTTTTACTCATGTAAAGTTTCATGTACGTTATAAGACTGAATGAACTTAATATTATTGTATTCAATAAAACGTAAGATTCATGACGTAATTTATTTATCTACCTTCACATTCATATTTCTTTGATTCAATTTTATGTTACAATTTTCATCTACCACGTCATATTCTCTCCTACCGTCGACGTCGATTACGGATATAAACAATCGTAAATTCGTGGTAAATATTTTCTCGGGTAATAGCAGGTAAGTTGGTATAAAAAAGAGCATTATCATCACAATTATTTTAGCAAAAAATTATCAATTTTAGGGGTTTTCTTCATTTTCGGAAGTTTTTATGCTGACACACATTTGATAAAATAGTTAAAAATTCAAATAGAATCTACCTATTTTATAAGCTAACTATTTTAATTTTATGTACTTACCTACCAATTTCCGAAAATGACAGTATAATTATTTTTATCATCATTCAATGTTGATATAAATTTTTTTTTATATCAACAGCATTTTTATATAACAAAAATTTTTTTTATATAACAGCATTTAAAGCTGTTAATAGTTTGTCAAAAACTCAATTCCATTGAAAATACTCCCTTTACTATGATCAACAGAGTACATGAATTTCTATACGAATTAACAGCTTGAAAATTTCAAATAATAAATACTACGATTTTTGTTTAATACAATAATTGTATTTTCTACAATTATTGTAGAAAAAAATCAAGTACGACACAAATTAAAACGGCGAATAAACTGCTCATTATGAGGGTCGGATATTATTTTTTACATATTCACCAGAAATTATGTACGAATGTATAAATTTTATTCTCAAAATGATTTGATTAAAAAAACTAATAACCCACAATACGGAAATGCACAGAGCAACTCGGAAACTGAAATATGACTTCGAATAGGTTAGGAATTGAAGAGCGTTTTAAGCTACTTTTTCATAAAGACGGTTGTCGTAATTCATACCGGGGGGTTTCGAGCCGTCGAGATGGTAACGACACTTTTCGGCCGAAATAGCGACGACTGAGCGACAGTTGTCGCTATTTCGCGTCTGCAGAATCGCGATCGTCGCTATTAATCGTTATTGTTATCATAACGACACTTCGTTGTCGCTATTATCCCATAACGAGTTAGAGAATCGACCTACTGGAGTAATTTTCTGGTAATTTTGGACAATTTTCATTTTTGAAAAATGCATTCATATCAGAAATTTTGTGCTGAATCCGAATATACCATATATTACCATGATTTTCAATGTAAAAACCACAAAAAACGGGGAAAACCCATTTTTTTGGAGTTTTTTGGAATTTTGGACAACTTTGGATTGTCCAAAATTGCTGGTTAACGAACTTGACCTATGGTTTGTTGTTACAAACATTTTGGCAAAAACTAAAAAAAATTTTTTAAACAATTACTCAAGTTATCGTCCGGAATGACACATATATATATACATATGATTTTTGGAAAAACTTCAGGGATTGTTTCAGAATGTTCCAAAACGGATTTCAGTGTGAAAATTTTTCGAAAAAGTCGATTCTAAAAATTTTGAGGCCATTGCAATAGCTTCATTTTCTTTGAAAATTCGCTAATAATACGCTGCAAAATATTGCTGGGTATGCTTTGAAGACGTTAGGAGTCCATATTCATGTTCTACTCGTCTCTACGAACTCATAGAGTACCCACACGGCTACTCCATTTCTGGGTACAACAAATATACGCGCGTATTCATTATATATATATATAGCTACAAACTTTTCTTAATTTTGGACAATTTTCATTTTTGAAAAATGCATTCATATCAGAAATTTTGTGCTGAATCCGAATATACCATATATTACCATGATTTTCAATGTAAAAACCACAAAAAACGGGAAAAACCCATTTTTTTGGAATTTTGGACAACTTTGGATTGTCCAAAATTGCTGGTTAACGAACTTGACCTATGGTTTGTTGTTACAAACATTTTGGCAAAAACTAAAAAAAAATTTTTAAACAATTACTCAAGTTATCGTCCGGAATGACACATATATATATATACATATGATTTTTGGAAAAACTTCAGGGATTGTTTCAGAATGTTCCAAAACGGATTTCAGTGTGAAAATTTTTCGAAAAAGTCGATTCTAAAAATTTTGAGGCCATTGCAATAGCTTCATTTTCTTTGAAAATTCGCTAATAATACGCTGCAAAATATTGCTGGGTATGCTTTGAAGACGTTAGGAGTCCATATTCATGTTCTACTCGTCTCTACGAACTCATAGAGTACCCACACGGCTACTCCATTTCTGGGTACAACAAATATACGCGCGTATTCATTATATATATATATAGCTACAAACTTTTCTTAATTTTGGACAATTTTCATTTTTGAAAAATGCATTCATATCAGAAATTTTGTGCTGAATCCGAATATACCATATATTACCATGATTTTCAATGTAAAAACCACAAAAAACGGGAAAAAACCCATTTTTTTGGAATTTTGGACAACTTTGGATTGTCCAAAATTGCTGGTTAACGAACTTGACCTATGGTTTGTTGTTACAAACATTTTGGCAAAAACTAAAAAAAAAATTTTAAACAATTACTCAAGTTATCGTCCGGAATGACACATATATATATACATATGATTTTTGGAAAAACTTCAGGGATTGTTTCAGAATGTTCCAAAACGGATTTCAGTGTGAAAATTTTTCGAAAAAGTCGATTCTAAAAATTTTGAGGCCATTGCAATAGCTTCATTTTCTTTGAAAATTCGCTAATAATACGCTGCAAAATATTGCTGGGTATGCTTTGAAGACGTTAGGAGTCCATATTCATGTTCTACTCGTCTCTACGAACTCATAGAGTACCCACACGGCTACTCCATTTCTGGGTACAACAAATATACGCGCGTATTCATTATATATATATATAGCTACAAACTTTTCTTAATTTTGGACAATTTTCATTTTTGAAAAATGCATTCCTATCAGAAATTTTGTGCTGAATCCGAATATACCATATATTACCATGATTTTCAATGTAAAAACCACAAAAAACGGGGAAAACCCATTTTTTGGAGTTTTTTGGAATTTTGGACAACTTTGGATTGTCCAAAATTGCTGGTTAACGAACTTGACCTATGGTTTGTTGTTACAAACATTTTGGCAAAAACTAAAAAAAAATTTTAAACAATTACTCAAGTTATCGTCCGGAATGACACATATATATATACATATGATTTTGGAAAAACTTCAGGGATTGTTTCAGAATGTTCCAAAACGGATTTCAGTGTGAAAATTTTTCGAAAAAGTCGATTCTAAAAATTTTGAGGCCCTTGCAATAGCTTCATTTTCTTTGAAAATTCGCTAAAAATGTAGAAGAAAGGAAAATACATTTGAGGAAAACAAATTTAGGAACGCACATACTTATCTCGAAAAATTAATTAACGGTTTTTGTGAATTTTCGTCTCAGTGCCATGAAAAAGCTCATTCCTTCGATATTAATGGGTATAGGAGGCTGCGATTGGTCTCATTCTCCTCTAGGGTGTCCCCCCTACAAAGTGAAAGCCCGAGAAAATTTTTTTTAGCCTTATTTTTTTTCAAGTGGCAAAATGAAAAGGAAAACCCGAAGAAAAAACGCTGCAAATTATTACACAACGGTTTATTATTTTTATATAGATCACTCGTCTACAAAATCACCAACCATCCAATATGAAGAGAAAAATAAAAATTAAAAAATAAAATTAAAAAAAAAAATCAAAAAAAAAATCAAACAAATAAAAAAAAATCAAAATCACCAACCATCGATCGCATTTCGGTCAGCTCTAATTTGAACGAAGATTAGGCCTCTTTTGCGATTCACACTCGTGTTTTGATTTATATATATATATTATATATATATATATATATATATATATATATATATAGATATATATATATATATATTATATATATAGATATATATATATATATATATATATATATATATATATATATATATATATATATATATATATATATATATATGCATATTGCGTGCATCTGGCGTCCGCCCTACAGAAAGTTGCATTCAAAGTGGCGTCCGTATACGGACGTCATTTTACACAACAGGCTCATCTTGTACAGAATGATCCATTGAGGCGTCCCCCCTTTTTTCAAGAGGACGTCACTTTGACGGTTTTCTTCAGTTTTTGTATAGATTTAGTGCACGAAAATTCCGCTCGGACGCTGCACACGTTTCGTATATGATTTGCAAAAGTTAAACTTTACACGAAGCGGTGGAAGTGGCGTCCAGGTTGCAACCCCCGGTTCTCCCACTCCAGCAGCCATCGAACTGTGCCTACTCCCATCCAAAAGCACTGGGCATTCTCTCTCCCTTCACTGGGAAAAAGTTGACCCGTTTTTTTTTTCCAGATACCTTTTATAGCATCGGGAAATCGTCGCTTAAGAACCATCATGGCATAACTAAATTCTTCTCAGTTTCCAGGAGAGCGAAAAAACATTATAATTTCCTTAGAATAACGCTTATGTTGACTTTCTTTTTTGTTTCCGCACCAATTTTGCTACCTTAATAGATGCAGTTCTGCAGTTTTCCCGACTGAGGTTTGTTAAAGAAAATAGCTTAGTTGTGCTATGATAACTTAATATTTCCTCCAGTTATGCCATGATTATCTATAGGTACTTCAAGAAAATTCAGGGTCGAGGTAAGCAAGTAGCAAGTTGATTTAATGTTAACGCAAATTAAATTTAAGTCACAGACGAATTACATAGGTAGGTACGTCATTTTAGTAAGAATGAAAATTAGGTAACAAGTGGTTAAGTATAAAAACATGAAATAATCATCACACATTGCTTGTTAAAAGAAATCGCTACATAGATCAAAATGCTGCAAATCATTGCCCAAAGGTTTATTATTTTCTGTATAGATCACCCTTCTGTATAGATCCCTCCCTACCAACCACAGGTGCCTACTACATACTAGGGCATTTTTGAAAATTTCAACCCCAACCACCAACCAAATGGAAATGAAGGGTTGACATTTTCAAAAATGCCCTAGTATGTAGTAGGCACCTGTGGTTGGTAGGGAGGGATCTATACAGAAGGGTGATCTATACTAATAAAGAATCAAGAATACTAAACCTTTGGGTAATGATTTGCAGCGTTTTTTTACCTACCAACCATTGGTAGGTACTACCCACCACACCATACTGCCTTCACACTTCCAAAATCAAGTTTATTAGAAAGAACTAAACGCTTCACACTCGATTCGAAAAATAGAGAGCGTCATATGGAAATTTGATTACTGGTTGCTCAGAAAGCAAAACTGAATACAAATCGAAGAAATGAACAGCGATCGCATTTTACTCAGATAAAAGTTGAACGGAGATTAGACCTCTTTTGTGATTCACACTCATGAGTCTGTTTTATCGAAGGAAAACCCTTAAGTACTCGTAGGGACCGAACGGTTTATCCTACAGAGCTCCGGGTGGTCTCAAAAATTTTTAAAAATTCAATACTATTTAAAATTGGTGAAAAAACGATACCTTTATTTCGAGAGTTTTCGAGCTAGGGCACTCTTGAAAATTTAAACCCTTAATTTTCACCCCTTAGAAGTGACTGACATCAACCAAAAGCTTCGCGGCACAACTAAACCCCAAATGGAGCCTACATAATACCAAATTTCATCAAAATCGGTCCAGTGTTGCTAAGAAAAGTGCCGCGTACATTTTGATATTCGATTTTCGGATTCTACGTACCTTGAAACGTAAAACATCAAATTTTGAGCGGGGGGGGGGGTTAAACTTTTTTTCTTGCTCGATTCCAAAGGCTTATTATTGAAAATAATAAACCAAAATGACTTAGAATTTAAATCTGAGTCTTCAAAATAAAATTGAATATTGCAGGTATCTTCTAAAAGGCACTTTAAAAATGGAAGGTATTTACTTAAAATAGGTATACATAATAGAAAGTTTCAGTTTTCCTGTTGAATGCTTAGAAATCAAATTTAAAAATAGTCAGATACGAATAAAATCACTCGCGATGAGGTTGTGGAAAACCATTTTAATAAAACGGAGTTGAGTAGAACGTTGTCTATTTCCACGAAAATAATGACTTACAAGTTAAATCGATTTCGACGGTTAACAATAACTTATTATTGTTGTTATTGTTTGTTACTGATGATGACCTAACCGTCGAAATCGATTCAACTTGTAACTCACTATTTTCGTGGAAATAGACAACGTTCTACTCAACTCCGTTTTATTAAAATAGTCAGGTTTTGAGGTAGGTACGCTAGCAGTCTTTCACGTTGAGTTGTCCCCTTCATTTGCCCTTGGTGCCTGTACCCACGTTGGTTTCTTTTTTCTTTGAAAATTGTTTTTCCTTCCTGACGCTTTTATCTAAATGGGGCAAATTGTCATAGAAGGGCCACGCAGCCTCATCGATGTACTATTTTAAGGACTGAAGATCATCCCATTTGTCCTTGGGGATGGGGATTGGACCATTATGCATGGGAGGAAAGCTTTTTAATCATAGCAAAATTCAAACCTGCCGAAAGCCCTCGATTTTCTACAACATTGTGAGGTTGCTTTCTAACGAAAATTTTCAGAAATCATAGAAACGTTATATCAAAGCCCCTACTCATGAAGTAGAGAGAGGTAGATCAATGAAATAAATATAAAAATAGTGATAACTTAATAGATCTAAGCTCTCTACGCGTCTCCATGTTAAGCTGTGTAGGAACTGCTGAGTTATGTCATGATGTCAACAAAAATTAGTTGTGTCATAATCGGGAATCTGGCGATATTAGCGTTTCTAGTGGTCAAATCGAAAAACTAATAGCACTAATCGATTCGGCACGAAATTCCACATAAAAATTGATAAAAACCCGAAAACGTGAAAATTTTAGTTGTGTCATGATGGTTCTTAAGCGACGAAATACTATTTTTCACATCACATATTAATTTAGAACGTCAGTGAGGGTCTTATTTCGCTCTTATCACTCGGTCCCTGCGTTGTTGGTTCTGCGACACCAAACCTTCCCAATTGGTCCTAAAGTCTCAAGTTTTGAGAATGTAGGTTGTACTGTGTACTTGTGTACTACCTACTGTCAGTATAATATAGGTACTCATAACAGAATAAATAAATGCAGTGGGTCATTTTCAAAACCGTTTATTAAATGCTTTAAATTGAAATACAATATTGAAATTGATCCTAGATTTATGAAAAAATGTATGCGATATTTTTTATGTATGACGAGGTGAGGATGAAAGGGTACGCCGGCCAAAAGCATCATCAAAATCAGTTTAATATCTAAACTGCTATTTTCTTAAAAATTGGTGAATTTCTTTTTGGGTATTGAGTAATAAATTTTCAAATAGTCAAAAAGATCAGGGAACAACATAGAATCTATGTTGTACAATATCTGTTGTTGTACAATATCTGATATTGTATAGAATCTATACAACACCAAGCAACACCACCTAATTGACTTTTCCCAGGTTCACAGGAGACACAAAAAAACTGTTTATTGTAATAAATTATTATTACCATGCACCTTCTTGTCATATTACCACTATGAAGCCCCTCAAAAACTCATTCATATAGAAAAAATCCAAATACCTAATAATTTCATGAAAATCGGTCAATTAGGTGGTGTTGCTGTTTGAAATTTGCAATAAGGTGGTGTTGCGTGGTCAATTAGGTTGTGTTGTCTGAACGAGATTTGTAAGTTAGGGTGTGTTGTAATGTGAACATTAGGCTGAATCTTTTTCTTAATTTAAATTTTAAAAAAAATCCTTATCAGTGTATAGTTTTGGAATGTCAGAATTTAAAATAGGGGAGAATAATAAAACGGTAAACCACAATGTATCAATAAAAAATATTTTTAATTCATCTTTAAAAGAAGTATTTATCTTCAGCAAACATTTTCAACTAGAACATTAAACAATTTTGCAAACATTAGAACATACAAATAACTAGAACAAGTAGGTAACTAGATAATAACTACAAAACTAATTCAAATAAGCTTAACTAGAGCAATAAAAAATGAATAGGCTAATGCAAGTAAAATACAACTAGAACAAATGAACTAGATAATTTATACAAATAACTGGAACAATAGAAAAACGTCTGCCAAGTGGGTGTGGCACATAGCTTCCTCGTATCCATAACCCGATTGTATAGATGATCCGATGCATAGTAGTTAATCTCAAAACACCAATCTCTAAGTACCTTTCACTACCCTCATAGGGGACCATCTACACGCTAATCTGGACATTCCAAGAAAATGTCATCAAATTCGGATGAAAAATTGAGTGAGTAGATGTATGTGATTGGATCAAAAAAATTCTTAGCCTTGGCTGGGATTCGAACCCGCGACCCCTGGAGCTCAAATCAAGACTCATTCCTCTGAGCTATTAAACTTGTCATGAATAAGATTTGAGATTCTCAGAGAAGACAATCCCTCTATGAATAAATCCCTCTATGAAGAACAATTCTCTATGATTTTCATAGGGGACCATCTAAACATTACTCTGTAACATCCCTGAAAATTTCATTGAAATCGGATGGAAAATGTGGAAGTTATGGTCGTTACAAGGAAATTCACGTTTGCGCATGCGCAGTGGCTACTATCAGTCCGAAGGTGGTGATTTTCATAGGGACCATCTACACAACTAATCTGTAACATCCCTGAAAATTTAATTGAAATCGGATTGAGATTGTGGAAGTTATGGCCGTTTCAAGGAATTCACGTTTGCGCATGCGCAGTCGCTTCTATCAGTCCGGGGATGATGATTTTCATAGGGGACCATCTACAACTTAATCCACATAATCCCTGAAAATTTCATTGAAATCAAGTTGAAAAAGTGGAAGTTATAGCCGTTACAAGGATATTCACGTTTGCGCATGCGCAGT